>OW121847.1:98998949-99419949 GCA_933228895.1 Platycnemis pennipes
CACAGAAGAAGAATTTGAGCACATTGATGTTCTGAATTTCCGTATTAAATTTAAATTAGATGATTGAAAAAGAATGATGAAAGCAGTAGAGGTAAATTTAAGGCACATTTAAAAAGAGATAATTATAATCAACTACCTTTCACGCAATGTAATTTGAGTCCTGTCACATTGGCTATGGTATCAAGAGGCTCATCTTATATAAATGTGAGATTCAATATATTTATTTCTCATTGAAGAAATATTTTTTGCCGAATCAAACCGAACTCGACAGTTGATTTTGACACTCAAGCTAATTAATTTAATGAATTTAACGAGGAGGCAATAGGTAAAATATATTTCAACTTTTAACAAATTACATTTATTTCTCTTTTTTACTTAACCTAGTAATAAGTTGGATATTGGGCCAGTGTTAATGAATATGAATGCAATCATGCAGAAACTTAAAAGGCTCATTTAAATGTAATTATGAGTGGATGGTGTTATGTGTGCCTCAATATTAAGTTTTTATTCATGATTTATAGGTTTTCGTAGGTAAATATTTGTTGTTCAAATAAATGGGTCGTCGTCAACCATAGATGACTAATACACACTACATGTTCGAATCTGAGACTGCGGAAGCTACTGTGGATGGGGAAATGAGATTTAATCTAGTAAATTATGCTGCTTATATTTTATTGCACTAAGAAATGTTGAGGTGTGAATTAAAATGCAACATACCATCCCTCTGAATTTTTTATACTGTAAAGGTGCAGACGGCCATAATGTTACTTACGATGCATCCTTTTTTTTCAATATAAAGGCATAGATCCTAGTCGCCGCAGGCACGACCTCCAACCGTCTTTGTCTTCGGCCATTATCTTCACTTCAGCATACACTCTGCATTCCATTTCCGTCGGCATAACTTTTAAAGTTTTTGGTCAATAACGAAGTTTTTGGTCATCCTCTCAATTTTTTCCCAAAAAATTTTCCTTCAATTATATTTTTTATGAAGATGTCATGCAATGATCTGTGAGCATGGAGGTCGATGAGCAGAACTTTCCTTGACTTAATAGTTTTAAATAGTTGTCTCTCCGTATAAACTTGATTTAGCACTTGTTTATTTGTTTTTCTATTTGTCCACCTAATTTTTGATATTCTCATCCAAAACCACATTTCTGCAGCTTCAAGTTTGGTGCTTTCATTCTTTCTTAGTGTCCATGTCTCACATCCATATGTCAGTAAACTCCATTCAAAACTTTTTATAAATTTCTTCTTAGTCTCAATATTATATTGTTATTTACCAAGAGACTTTTCTCTGTTTGGAAGGCTTTCTTTGCTAAAATATTCTTCTCTTGACCTCTGAGGAGCATTTGTTACTTTTTCGTAGTATACTACCTAAGCAGCAGAACTCCGCTACTTCCTCTATCCTCACATCCCTTATACATATGCTTGTCTTTTTTCCACTGTCATTCTTTTCTACCACCTGATTTTTGTTTTCTTGGTGTTTATTTCAAGCTTTTAACAACGTATTATTCAGGTTTTGAAATATTTGACTTAGTTCTTTTCTGAATCTGATACTTGAGCTATATCCACTGCAAATGTATTTGTTGACCATTAATATTAATTCCTCTCGATTTATAGATACAGCACTTGTCTAATTGATACAGCATCCAACAAGTAAAAAATCATATCTCACTTTTTGATGCTGAAAAACCTAACCAAACTATCAAAACTCTTAATGAAACATACATACTTATTAAAACATATCTTCGATGAAGTTGACCGGGAGCTTAAGTTTTATTCAGATTAAAGTAAGGAAAATTGTTTGAGGGTTTGGTGCTCATGCCTGGTGGTTGAAGGTAAAGAGTAAGAAAACCAGTGTATTTTGACTGTGAAGGCGAAGAAAAAATACGGAAAGTGAGGCTTTGGGAAGTGCACACTCCTTCAAGTTGTATTAATCGGAAATTCATGTTGAAGCACTAGACTTTTAGGCTGCCTATTTTTTAACAAAGCCAACCGCTTTCTCCCTAGTAAGAGGAGGCAGTACTCTGTGTTCCGCTTGAATATTCATTTTCTTTAATGCAACACATTTTGTCGTTGAGTCATTTAGCTGAGTAGAATTAATGCAAGTTAGCAGCCAGAGAAATTCTGGGATATTATAGTTAGTGCTGCTTTACGGCTTATTAGGAAAATTCTTCGCCATACTTGACTGATTTCCGGCCTCCATTCTGTCACATTGCACGATAAATTCGAGGCAAAATTAAAACTTTCATAACGTAGCACGGAGAAGATCTTTTGAGAAGGGAGGATCCTTGGAGAAGGAAGCAATTCATTGCGTGAAAATTCCTCTCCAGGGCGGCAAAAGGCCCCCGAAGCTGAGGGGAAAACTTTGGCTTCCCTGCGCAGAAATGGAAAAAGATTTGATTTTCTTGGGAAATAATTGGCAGACCATGCTCCTAGTGATAAAGGAGAGTCCAAGGGGGTGGCGAGCACGTTTCAAATGGAGGTAGTGGAGGGCCGAAGGGAGCTGAGAGAGTAACGGCAATGATGGTGAGAGGGAACGTTGTTTGAGGTACCTACCCAAAGCTCCGTTTATTGACTGTTCTCACCGCCGCCGGAGTTGAGGAAGGATCCTTAAACTTCGGCGAGTCCCGTCACGGTGGACATGGGAATAGGAGAAAAGGGTGATCCCAGAAGGGTTATTTATATTTACACTTGCGGTTGTAACGGCGTGGTATTCTAATTGATATATTACTGAGAAAATGCCAGGTGACGCAGGGTAAAAATCCAGGTGTTGCACTCTTGGAAGACAACGGCAGCACGAGGATAGGGACTGGTCCGTTCTCAGTGATGTGTGAATTTCACGCAACGGCTTAACATGTAATTGGTGGGCTGTACCTCACCAACAAATCATTCATTCGAGTTGAACACTTCAGTTGGTTACGGAAGTTTTATTGGGTATGTGCATATGCACATTAATGTACGAATATACATGTGTATTCAAAAAATACATGCACTATTGAACATAATTAGCCAACCATTGTGCAGTTCCCAGTTTTGACTAGTTTCTAGCCTTATTAATTTTCCCACATCCAGAAATTTCCTTTTTCGGTCAAAGAGGGTGGCGATTTTTTTAGATTTGACGATTTTTATTAAGTGGCATACATTTCACTTTTCTATCTTTCATAAAAATACTTTTGGTGGCGCTTTCATCCATTATGACTCTGATCACCACATTAAACACACGCAAGCAGCTTTACACTCAATGGTTCATCGCCCTAAGGCCATCAACATACGGCCAATCAAGTTGTCTCGTTTTCTTTTGAATTTTTTTCAGATGGCTTCTCTTACCTCCCCCTCTTCTTAGGACTTCCTCATTACTCACTCGGTCGATTCATTCATTCTTCGGTAGCACCACATTTCCAATGCTTCCACCCCTGACTTCCCTGATGCTGTCATCGCCCATGCCTCCCAGCCATAAAGATGTCTCCTCCAGAGACACGCTCTGATAATTTGTTTCCTCCCTTCTACGCCCGTAATTCATTCTGTCAGTGGATTCTTCGTTCGGTTGAATTACCTCTTTGTCTGGGCTATCCTACTGAGTATCACTTTCCTTCTTCGCCCATCGTTAGTTGTATGGCTCTGAATGCATAATATAATTTTTTTGAAAACAAATTCCCATCTTTACCTCTTCATCTACACTTCCTAAAGGGCACACAAGTAATTCGATGTCAGTCACTTTCGCGAAATAGCTAATTGTTCCTAAGAAACATATAATGAAGGCTTTAGCTGACTGCATAAGCTAAACTCGGTTGTTTTTCGACACCTTCATCAAATCAATGCTGCTTATTTTAATTGGAAATTGAGTCAGTCATTGTTTTTTTACTACAGATATCCGTTTACTCGATTTCAGTCTAACCAAAATCGGTTCGCAGGTAACCGTTGCGTAAGTTTTTTTTTTTAAGGTTATCGACCGGGTCCATTCAATTGAAGCGGCAAGCTTTTTTCTTTTAATTTCACACCTCGTCACGCTCTAGCAGTGGGACTTTGCTGGGAGTGCTATTACTGGAATGAACACCCTGGGTGACTTGAACGAGATAAAAGCGTCATGCTCGGTTGCCGCTCGTTCCATCATGGGATGAAGGTCAGACCGATCAAGACCGTTCGATCCTCTCAAATCCATTTGGCCCCATTTTCGGCGGCCTCCATTGCATTCGCGCATACCGAAGTTGAGAGATTCGCTGCCATGCGCAGCTTAACAACGTTCCTCGAGGCCAAACTGAAAGTCATTTTCGCATTTGAATATTTGATTGCAGATGTTATCTTTGATTGTCGACCCATTTAACAATTTATGATTCCGACAAGCGCAACGAGGGCAAATTGAAAATGGATACCTCAAGTCACGAACGATTTTCACGTAGATAAATATTGGCGAAAAAGGCTTACCTAAGAGTATCTATTTGTTGCTTCATAGTGTTAAAACCAACATCTTTCATAGCGTGAGAAAGAACTCTATACGTCGGCCGCTGTAGACATGTTTGTAACACGATGGTCAAGGGTCGCGGGCACGAATCCCGCTTGGGGCATGGATATTGTTTCTGTATTTACATTTAAGTTTATGTGGTTGGTCGGTGTGATGTTACGTAAGCAGCTGGGCGATCTTAAAACAATCCTGATTCCAACTAGAGAATTGTACGTTCAGAAAGGAAAAACCTTGCAACTCCTTCGGTTAAAATTAGTTATTACATGACCAGATTTCATTGAATAGCCAACATAATTAGATGAATCGTAAGGTGTTGACTATTGAATGAAACCTGGTGTGGAATCATGGATGCATCTTTCGCGTTATCGCAATATTTATCGATAACGCTTACTCATAAAGTAGCACAGGGTTAAAAATAACCGTCTATAAAATTCGCTTCACTGATTGTGATAAGCAATTTAAAGTGCTGCGCGAAAAATGAAGAATGGAGATCACGTTCTCTCTGACGTAAGTTAAATAAAAAAATAACGATATCGCTAGCGCACGCCTTATGAATATCCATGATCAAGGCCCTGGCCGTGTCATAAATATTCTGGCAGTTACAAGAATTTTTCCTTATTGCACAATTAAGTTCCACAAAGTTACGCCTTAAACGGTTTTATTTAAGAATTGTATTTGCGTTATATACCCGTGCTATGGAACCCTTTATTGAGTGTAAATTTTTTACGCTAGTGTGCATCGTGACGAATCGCCATGGTAGTCTGAATTCCACGTAAATCTTCATTATTAGCGTTCGTCATCGTGAATATCGAGTCCAACGTTGCCATATTGCATGACCATAATGATTAATTCATACCTCGCCTGCTTTTTTGTGTCATGTTCCTCAAATAAGTGGTAGGAGGGAGGGAAAGGAGGAGAGGGGAAAGTTAGTTTTGCTTCTCTTTTTTGTATGGGTCTCCCAATATGTATTTTCCCTCTTCACGGTCTTATGCCTTCCATCCCATCACTCAGATACCAGTATCAATCAAACACTATTCCAGCTCCCTGATTTTCTCTTGCCCCACTCAACCTGACCTATCGACAGTCTTTAATCTAACTTACCTGATTCACTTGTTAAGTGAGGTGACCAGAAGCTGAGGCCATTAAGGATAGTTAGGTATTTGGGAAGAAGAAGGAAAAAATACATTGGGCATTTGGAAAATAAGAGAAAAAAAGAAAAAGAGTTTAGGTTGAGGGGGTAGGGTGGAGAGGAACGCAGCATCGCTATTTGCCTACTCTTAACGTAAGTCATCAAAGAGCCCACAGATTAACGTCCTATGCGACGTGCGGAGTTTTGAACTTAAATTACTCTCCAACTACTGCACCTCTCCAGTATGGTCTAGAAAAGTTATGTTCAACTCGAAGGTTGGTCTGGTTGGTTGAGGGTAGATCTCCCCAAACTCACTCTCTAAGGCCGACTTGTGAAGTTCTCACTGCAATGCTTTGGCCCAGTTCCACAACTTCTGTTGCCTGAGGCTTCCCTGAAATATGTTGTACCCAAATAATAGCACAGCTTGGATTTGCCTAGACATATCTGGAGGCCTCTCTTGAATTCAAACACGAGACCTATGGTTAGTAGTCCGATGCCGTACCACCGCACCAAAGATAGGTGTGCCACTGAAGAAAATCATTTCCTCCCGAGACTTGAACTCAGACCAATACCCCAGGTACCCGATCCCCCTTAGTTATCTTGCGCGAACACCTTCTTCTCGGCGAATACAAATTGAAGTAACTTAAATGTATATGAATAAGTATCCGTAACCTAGATTCACCAGAAAAATTGCCACTAGAGCTACATTTTGAACCTGGACCGCATTTGTGGCTACGCAGAACTTCGGGCTTTGCATAGCAAGGTAAACAACATTTCAGATCTTTGTGGAAATGAGAAAATAGAACCGTAGTGCAGAAACATTTGGTGGTTCACGCACTAGGCAGACACTTGTAGAGTTCACTCAATGACTAAAAAATAAATACTAATGTTGCAAGTCTCCATATATATCAAGGAAGCTGCTATTTCAACAAGTTAACAGTGTAGAAAACGAATGAGGTATCTCACAGAACAAATGTTTTTTTCTATGCGTCATTTATAATCTTTCATTGCAAGCTTGTAGTGCATGTCTGATCATGGTTCACTTCATGTTACATGGCCAACTCTCAAGGTGGCTTGAGCAATGCATGCAGTACAATAAGTACAGTAGGTGAATGCACCGTCAACAGCATAACTAAAAGTAAATGAAACAGCGATAATACATTGTTTGGTAAGCAAAGGATAATATTTCAACTAATGGACTTGCACAAGAAGAGACAGTTGGTCAGCTACTGAGAAGAAAGGTGAAGGTCTATGAATGTGAGCATTTGAATTTGCGTAAATTTTTAACTGTGACTGTGCATATGGTGAACAGAATGTCGATTCCACAACTTTTCTAATATCTATTTTCAAATGAAAAGATTAAAAAAAAATTAAACTATAGACTCTGCCTCACTATTGGATCTCATTGAATTGGCCGCGATTAACTCGATCCCAAGATGTACAAATGGGTTGAAAAATAAATAACAGGAGACCACAAACCACCGCGGATCTTCGGATTCATTCAAGGGCCTTGTTTGGTTGGAATAGACATAAATTAATAGCGTGGCAACCAAATTAGACATGAGGCTATAGGCAAAGAGTCTGGAAGAAATTTTCTGTTATTCTCTTTCTATCTTTCGGGACGCTCCTTGCTTGAGCGTCGTCAAGAAGGCTTCCGCTTTTTGTTCACCCTCTCATTCACTGTTCGTAGAACTGCGATGATTTCGAGTGTTTGAGAACGCTCACTAAATCCTATGAGTCAAACTTCCGCTCACTTCTACGACGCCTACGTGTTGGCTTCTTTTCAGGCGCAATGTGGTCCAGTGAGGCATATCGCCATTTCTTTGAGGAAGTTTGGTTGGCGGCGTTCCGATTCTCTTTTCACTGGCGTAGAGGGTCGATTGTGTACTTATGTTTATTCGTTCCTGTGCGTGATATCCGGATTCTCATTCGTGTTACCTCAATGAGCCTTCACTATTCATTCACTCAGATCTCATGAAATCTCATGTGGAATAGACTACAGGGCGAGAAACACCCTGAGGTAGGGTTTATTTGAACTGCTCAAGAAATTGAGTTATTTTCCCCAATAATCCCAGCCGATTTAGAACGATTTAATTGAGATTGGAAATAGAAATTCCAGAAACACGATCCTTTTTTAGAATTGAAGTTGAAAGTCGGAATCATAATTACTAGGATGAGCTCTTTTTTGAACTGAAATCGTGTGTGCCTACATGTACAGTGTATTGATAAACAAATTAAATATTCCTTAAAAGCTATCTTTCTTTCTTTTAAGTTCTTTTTAGGTTAATAAACTTCGTTCGTTAACCTAAGGAGCTCAACAATCCTGCCCTAAATGAGATTCAGACGTGGGACCTTTGGGCCGTAGGTCGGTGCGCATGCATAGAAATGAGAGCTAAAAATGTCCATCATTTTTTACCAATTTTTTTGTTGAAATTAATATTGACCACTGTAATTCCATCTCTTGTCTCTTGCTTGTTTTGTTACAAAAACACTTTGTGGCAATAGTAGGATAAAATTTTATCCAGTCTAAATCTCGTAAAAATCGGCCAAACTGTCCCTACGTCCACGCTTCAACACATAGAAAAATTCACATTTGACCTTATCAGAAGGTAATGCCCACCTATTCATCGAGTTCGGGGAAGTATTTAGCTCGATGAGACAAGGTGCTATTCAACTAATTTTCATGAAGTTGTGTAGCATAGCCTTTATCATACGCATGCAGTGATGATTATTCATTTTCGTAGTGAATGATTTCAAAGTAATTAACTGAAGTTTTCCATGAAGCCATAGAATGGAGATAAAAATCGGGATTAGCGATGAATTTTTATTGAAATTTAAATTTTATTCATTTGAAAAATATATTAATAAAAGCTTCACCCAATGAATCTCACTAAAATTATTGTCTGGACATTCACGAACAAATCATGGCCAGTAAAATTATCTGTTGATCTCCTCTGGTTGAATTTAGAGGAAAACGGGACATCCTAGGACTCGCGTGCCACACAAATTGCTAATATTTTCGGCTAAGCTTTTGCAGCAAACTACCTCCAAAAGGCACGGGCTTACGGTAGGAAGCACAAATGTTCAATTATCGTTAGTAAAACGGAAGAGTGACGTTTTAATTAGGATTCGCTGGATGATGCAGGAGAGGGAGGAAAAATCAAACAATTAGTCCTTGTGGTGAATTAAGCCTCGCCATTGATGAATGAAGCGGAAAACAGGCTCAATTCCTGATGGAAATGAGCGGTTTAAATTTACCACGTAGCTTTCTCCCAACTGCGTAATAATTCGTTACAGAGAGCTAAATAAGGACCACTGCGTTCTGGCAGAGAATTGAAATGAAATTTACGCTCAGCTCTCGGGAAAAAGATGGTGCGAACAATATCTCTGAAGTCTCTGGACTGAATAATGGGGTCACCAAAATTTGACGAGCTACGGCTTCATGGTGAGACTAGGACAAAGACTTAACCCAATTCTGCCTGTGAATTACGGTTTCGGAATTTTAACTGCGCAATACCGTTTCATGTTAAAGATTATAGTGCCCCCGTATTTATTTGGGAGTTAATTCTCCAGCAAAGAGCATTAGAAAGCTCCACGCGAACTATCAATCCCACCTTTAACAACTACTTCTGTAGAGAAGTGAACGGCGGTCTACGTGACCTACACTCGCTTGATCCGCCTCGTCTCTAGCTGAGTGCTCGCGCGAAATGGAGCGGACATTGATAACTCGAATACGTCACAACTATAAAGATCCTGCAAACGGTTCCCTAGGAAACAGAATGGCCAATGTAACAGAATGTGACACACTCCTGTGACTCTTGTTCACTCCTGCAGCAGGCAACACTTTGATGATTTATTCTCTCCTCGCTCTGTACTCCAAATTTGTCAGTGCGAATAAATTGAATATTTGCACTTTTTTACCTCGAAGGTTTGAAAGTCGAAAAAACATGTAAAATAATAACTGCACGGAGAACCGAAAAACCTATTTTCAAAAGTTCAATTGACAGTCAACTTGACTTCTTAAGTGGTTTAATGGCTATCGTACCCCCTTACGCAGGGGTGAGCAGGTGAAATAATTTTTTAAATCGAAATTGCAAAATTTATATCATGAAGACCTGATGTGGTCAAAGTCATTCATTATGGGCGGGATTCGGGTCCGAACACTGATCATAGGATTTTGTGTTTACTATAGGATTGAGATCTATTTTAAGTCTGACGCTGTGGTATAAATGCAACCGTTGAAGCATCTATTGCCCTTGGCTACTACTACTGCCAAAGAAGAAGACTACAACGGGAAAACAGAAGTCCACACTGGGGACAATGGGAGGCAAATGGTTTCCTACTCCTGGTTTAACTTTAGCGCCTTAATCCCCAAGCAAAAGAAAATTATTAGCTCTAAGGTTTCTGCGGCGTTGATTTGATACTCTCTACATGCTTCCGGGAATTCTACCGGGTAAGTTGGCTTAATGGCAACCGTTTCGCTGACCATCCTGTCAGCATCTTTACGTCAAAGGTGCGGGATGTGGTTTCTGCCTCATTCATATGACGTTGGCTGTCGGGGTGCATCATTCTGATTAGCTGTGTCCTTGATGAATCTTTTCCAGGCACTGTGAACAGTTTTATCTCGTAACCACATCGAGTTCTCTAAGTTTTCTAAGAAACTGTTGCCATTAATCTAACTAACTAACTACGCAAAAAAAAACTCCCGGAATCATTCAGAAAGCAACGAAAGTAAAATACATGAAAGAGGCGGGACTCAAACAAGTGATCTTTGGTTGGTAAGTATTAGCTTTACCATCCTCACCTTCACAATTGGCTTTAACGTGATAATATTCACTTAGACTGAGCCGAGGGAAGGACGTGACAGGTCAAAGGATTGACCGAAGGCGGGTCGAGTGCTTTAGCAGTTGACCGAGGAATACTGCAGCCCTCCTACCGAAATCCTCCCGCTACTAGGCGTCGGTGACTCTGCGGTGAGGGGATATATAAGGCCTCTCGCAGGGGGTCAGGCGCGGAATACAAACCAGCAGTCACGGCAACGTGGACGCTTAATGTTCGCTCTCCATAGTTTGTGGCCATAGGGCGACTGATGAGCTCCCTTTCTGTGGATCCGGCTCTCTTCTTGCGGTAAGCCAGGTCGTGCGCCTCTCTAAGCCTCTTCCGTATTCTCATTTTCTGTTTTTCCCTTCCGATTGGAGAATCCTGTCAAGGTGCCCATTCCACCATCAAGCGTATCTGATATATGTTCAATATATTCTTTTGGCTTCCCGAGGAAAAGCATTTTATCTTAATTTTATTTTCCGTCATCGACTCTAAGGGAGAATCTGGCCTAACAGTGGGTTTCAAGACCACCGAACAGTTTAGGGTACTTACTCTCAGAGAAATCAGCCCTTTCGAAAAGAGT
Organism: Platycnemis pennipes; assembly: GCA_933228895.1. Classification (NCBI taxonomy): domain Eukaryota; kingdom Metazoa; phylum Arthropoda; class Insecta; order Odonata; family Platycnemididae; genus Platycnemis; species Platycnemis pennipes. The sequence continues at coordinate 99,009,945 of OW121847.1, forward strand.
GAGGCGATGAATGTTGTCGACGTTCACGCAAACCGTCCCTGATCTCCCAGGGCTCACCATTCCCTTTTAGTTAGTTGAAATGGATCAAGAACCGTAATTTTCAAAGCATTAAATTGTTGAAGCAAATAGAAGGTGATGCGAAATTTACCCAACGTCTCTTCCATTGCGGGCACCATCAAAGTGGAACGCACCTCTGAGATAGAAATGGTTTTGTGGCTAGAGTATAGGATCCCATCCCCAGGGCCTGGGTTCGATTTTCAATTGTTTTGCTAACCCCTATTTGATTGCCTTGTCGAGAGTACTTAAATAGTAGCTATCCGTTCGTCGGATGGGACGTTAAACCATGGACCCCTTCATGACTCCGTTTGCCAGTTACGATGAAACACACGTTATGGTGTTTGAGTATTTATTGAGCTCCATTAGGTAAGGTTATATGGCACTGTATAGCGTTTTCACTAGCGATTTTAAGTTTTAGATAAGTGCAATGACCGTACTCGAGTAAGGTATGAAGTATCACCATTGGGATGCCAAGGTCAAATCGTTACCAACCTGGTTACCGCACTCTCAGCTTCTTCGATGCTACATTATGACGTAAAACACGGCACTTACTATATGCCAATGTTCCTTAGAAAAAAATTGCTCAGTTCAGTAGGTTCAGAAACAGCGTCATTAGTATCGTTGTTGATGTTATTAGGAGAGGTGACCGACAGCATTATTAGCATTATCAACGAAAGCCTGTTAGTCAAGTTGGTTAGTTAGAGGTGGGCGTGACTTAAGGAACTAAGATAAAGTGGAGAAGAACCCGGTGACGTAATTAAATTACTCTTACTAAAAAGAGCAGAGGAATCATCTGTAAAACGTCCGATCCAATAAGTAAAGTAAGTAGTGAACTTGTAGTCCTTGGGATGAGAGCCAAGATTGAAGCCACCAAACCAACCATGTACATCCTCACCTCATTACCGAAGAAGACCGATAATTGGGTGGAGTTTGATTCTTCAACTACTTTTTTACCACGTTAGACAGGGTGTGAATGATAAAGATGGCATATGTTTTTATTTCTTCAGTCGGTTGCCCAGAAGACCTTGAAGTTCTCCAGGCTCAGCTCTCTCAAGTGAAATGGGCGGGTGGGGTGAAATTTATTGCGAAGCGTCGTCCTTCGTGGCGTCTCCGCATCCATGCACTGATCCCACCTTGGCAAGCTCTCCACCATGGACTGGTTGATCTTTCTCCCCTCCTCTCACCGAAGCCGAGGCCTCTAGAAGAAGCTCGCTCTGATTCCCCGCATCGCATCCTGAACGGAGCGTTCAAAGTTTCGACGTCCCCCGACAAGTTTCGTTCCGCGAGCAATTGTGCGACGGCGAAAGAATAGGTAGGTACATCTCCCGCCGAAAATCATCATGAAAGCCCGCGAGCGTATATTACTTGAATAAAATGGGAAATTTTGCACCCGCCTGACTTGTGCAGTCAGACTGTTTTTTTTTGATTGTCAGACTTGAGAAGCACTCAATGGGTGGAAAGCCGCACGAGTCGGGGCAATTCCCGGGATTATAGAGAGCGCTGCTTTTTTTAAGAATCCTCGAGGAAAGAAAATTCTTTTCCTCCTGTCATCATTGTTCAGCTAAATGTCACCCTGTAATGGGACCTGGAATCAATTCCGATGCATAATGGTAGATGGGAGAAGTGAGTTTGAAATGCCGTGTGTAGAAAAACTCCGTTGATTCAGTACGTTCACGGAAATTATCCAGCTTGAAATATGGATTCAGTATCTGATGCCTTTCATTGTTAAAGCAATAGCGAGGACGAGTTGAGAAAAGTTTATGTAAAGTAACTGGAATAGACGACAATGGAACTTTTTTTGAACGTGTTCGCGTTTCGCATTCTTTGATTCTTGATTTATTTTATTTGCTATCATTTAAATGCATTCTCCAATTATGATAAAATTTTACAATGATTCATGACATTTCTCTGTATTAGTTAAACTTGACACGATTATTGTCAATCACTACCTCATAGTACAAGACCTGTGCGTAGCACTATTCGATTCATCTGGAGTTTCTAACCGGCTTCAGCTATTTTTCCAGTGTCTAAAGTTTCATGTTAATGATAACTTCCATGTTAGTCTCGTGATTGTTTTCTATATATTGCATTCATAAAATGAAAAAACCTTACTTATTTATGAGAATAAGAATGCTCACACGTTGATGGAAACAAATTTAAATACTATAGTTTCATGCAGAAACTTCAATAAACCACAGTGTTAAAGATGTAAATGCGTGGAATACAATTCCAGGTATAACACTAGGGTATTATCTCTGATCATAAATTCTTTATTAGGTACCTTAATTTTACATTTTTCCCTTAAAGTGAAGTGATGTGATACCGTGTGCCGATGTACAGAGTGTCCCATTGATCGTGTGTCATTTCTGACCTGTAATTTTAGGCACTTCCTTTCCAGCCACATGGATGAAATTTGGTACCTCGCTAGAAAAAGGTTGTAAGTTTTGTTGTTTCTACGCAAAATATTAAAAATATGACCTTTTGACCCCAGAAATAGGGTCCAACCTAAAATACAAATTTTGCCTTATGGGTTTTCAATGTTAAAATATTCGAAGTACAAAAAAGATGGAATTATTTAGCGAAACTTTCGACTAATAGGTTTTGAACTATTGAGGTCAGAAATTGCAACTGTGACCCCTGAAAGGTCACAGTCAAGGTCACAGGGGTTACAAAAAATGAATCACCGCTTAAAACCTGTCGAATCATAGGTTAAAAAAGGTTAAAATATTCGAAGTACAAAAAAGATGGAATTATTTAGCGAAACTTTCGACTAATAGGTTTTTGGACACGATGAACACGATGGAAGAACTATTGAGGTCAGAAATTGCAACTGTGACCCCTGAAAGGTCACAGTCAAGGTCACAGGGGTTACAAAAAATGAATCACCGCTTAAAACCTGTCGAATCATAGGTTAAAAAAGGTTAAAATATTCGAAGTACAAAAAAGATGGAATTATTTAGCGAAACTTTCGACTAATAGTTTTTTGGACACGATGAACACGATGGAAGAACTTTTGAGGTCGAAAATTACAACCGTGACCCCTGAAAGGTCAGTATAGGTCACTGGGGTTACAAAAAATGACCTGATCTGATGACCTTTCCATCGACATTGGCACCTTTTGAAACCTATGATTCGATACGTTTGTAGCCTGGATTCGCTTTTTCCATCCCTGCGACCTTTGACCTGTGAGTAACTCTTGAAGGTCAAGGGATGAAAATAGGGATCTGGGGACCTTACCATCGACATTGGCACCTTTTTAAACCTATGATTCGATACGTTTTAAGCACGATTTAACCTTTTGTCACCCTTTGACCTTCGACCCCTGAGTAACCCTTGACGGTCAAGGGATGAAATGAGGGATCTGAAGACCTTAAAATCGACCTTGGCACCTTTTTTAACCTATGATTCGATACGTTTTTAGCATAATTTCGCCTTTTGTAACCCTATGACCTTTGGCCCCTGAGTAACCCTTGACGGTCAAGGGATGAAATGAGGGATCTGAAGACCTTAAAATCGACCTTGGCACCTTTTTAAAACTATGATTCGACAGGTTTGAAGCGGTGATTCATTTTTTGTAACCCCTGTGACCTAGACTGTGACCTTTCAGGAGTCACGGTTGTAATTTTCGACCTCAAAAGTTCTTTCATTGTGTTCTTTGTGCCCGAAAACCTATTAGTTAAAAGTTTCGCCCTTTTTTTTTCTTTTTTGTCTTCGAATATTTGAACATTGAAAGCCCATAAGGCAAAATTTGGATTTTAGGTTGGACTCTATTTCTGGCGTCAAAAGGTCATATTTTCAATATTTTGCGTAGACTCAACAAAACTTACAACCTTTTTCCAGCCAGGTACCAAATTTCATTCATGTGGCTCGAGAGGAAGTGTCTAAAATTACAGGTCAGAAATGACACACGATGAATGGGACACACTGTGTATCCGAAACTTAGAGTCGTAAGGCGGAAACATTAATTATAAAAATATTATTCTATAATTATAAATCGAAAGCAAACGGTTTATGTGGCCATAATATAAAAAAGATTCAGATATTCTTGTTACAGGGCACACGTACAATGTACACTTGTTATAATGGCTGAACAGAATTATTATTCAACCGCTGCTGTTTATGATAACCATTTTAGCAAGCAGATTAGAATAATTTATTAGACTCTGGATATTATTGATTGAATATTTTCCTTCCTTAGGAATAGGCTATTTTAATAGCACCAAGCGCATTACCATTGCTTCTTTTAAGCCATGATAACCATGCGTATCGGATATATGCTGCCTTTAACCTTTTTCGTGATATATAAAATATGCGTGGTAGTCCGTGGATATATCTCCTACCCTGATATGAGGTCAAGCAAATAAATAATTTTATTTATTACTGTGTTTTAAAATAACACTTATGATGTAGTTCAAGCTTTACTTTTTATTTTTATTATTTTTTTAATAATAACGCCCTCTAAACTTGAAATTACTTTCAAATGTATTATTTTCGATCGTGAAACATAAATTTTAATGCATTCCATTGTACTTAATGTAGTGTATTTGATTGGTAATGTTGCGAGTGATATTCTTGAAAACCTGAAATTAATTTAGGATTTAATTTAGTATAGGAATAATGTATAAAACGAGCGAGAAAATAACTAATGCACCATGCATGAAGTAGAATATATGAATTAATAATTTAATATTTTTCGTATTCCATTACATATTTCCACTAATATTCTATTCATATGCATTACCTTTTACACCAGATTGAGAATTGTCATTGTTTTTTGACTGAAAGTCACCCTATGGCTATAAGCCCCTGCCAGTGATGTTGTATGCATATAAAAAAGGGAATAGCCGTAACTACGAATAACTCGTGTCGACTTTGATATATAGTATTTGCGGTAGGACCACTGAAAGCCCCTGGTTAAAATTTACTATGAGGTAATATGAGGTTGTCCAAAACATTTAATGATCTCACTCGGTATTCAAACCAGCTCTGTACTCTTTCTAATCTTGACTAATGCAAGCTTCGACAAATACTACATTCAGACCTCACACACTCTATCTCTAAAGCCACGATTTTGGCGTGAAATCTTTCAGTATTTTTCCATGCTTAGAAATCTAAACCTCCATATCGTCGAAGTAAAAGAATCGTGAGCATTTAGCGAGTGAGTAATAAGAGTGCAATTAGAAAATAGTGTTTGGGTAGGGTAACGATAGAGAAGGAAACTCTCTGGATAGCCTTGCGTCCACTAGATCATGGAGAGGCGGTTTTCGATGGTTATAAATCACATAGGGGCGCGTACGTGAGTGTTTGCGTGTGCGGAAGTAGGCACTGAGGGAAGGAGAGAGGCCATACTTTTGTCACATCGTTCACGCAGGAGGAAAAAGTGGGACTGCAGAAATATTGGTCGGAAAAACTGCTCTAGCAGGAGAGTAAATTACGGATTCCGGTCATCGCAACGCAGGGTACATTTTTCAACGGAGCGCGTAGTGTGTTTTTTCCCATCTCGACGAGTGAAGCAGATGGATCGTTCACTTTTTCGTATCTTCCGCGTGGAATGATTTTAATAAATAGCGCACGGCTTTGGTGTGCCAGCAAAAACTGCTTTGACATTCTTGGAGCTAATGCTCATCCAAGTATTTTTGCGCTACGTTCTTCACTGTTCGATTCCTGCCGAATATTTTCTGTTCTCAAAGTGCATCACACTCTAAAACGTCCTGTGATATTTATTTGTTGGCTGTGAGCTATGCAGAATCACGAATCCAATGCCTTGAATCGATTAACTATTTCACATTCATTTTAAAGCGTGGTTTGCGCTGTTTTCCATCTGAAATGTTGGGTAAGAAGAGCCAGTTCCAATCAGAGTTTATCTAATAATTATTTATAGAATTTATTTGCAACTACGTACTTAAAACTGCGGAGTCTTACTTTCAGTGGGCACAGTCCCAGCTTGTTTTGCTTAGTGTGTTGAGCCTTTCTTTAGTTTTCTTTCATGGAGTTGTTTCTGGATGCTCTTAATAAGGTTGTCTCTGGCAAAGACTTTGTTTGTAAAATTCATCGTTGGGGAGAGAATGCACTATCCGTCTATCTTCCCATCTTCATCATGTAAGAAAAGCTAATGAACTTTTATTATTTATAAAAGCAATACCTTTTCAATTGATGTAATTGAGATGAATGTTTTACCCAATAAAAATGTCTACAACACTCTGAGGTGCAGTGTAATACCTATATATGTGTAGTTGGAATAAAACAAGCGGCCAGTCTTTGTTTGGGAAAGCCAATTATTATTTTCACCATGCTATACCGCATCAAAGTAGAATTTTTTCTATTATTTTTCTTTAAATTTGTTTTTTTACCACCAAAAGGTACACGCGCTCTCTTTGACCAACGAGGCCGCAAATATTGGAACTCGCTGATTTGCGCAATCGGGGATCCTGCAGCGTTCAATAAATCACTGTGTCGGCCAGTTAATGAAGCCATGCCTCAAATTTTATCGCCACCAGTCATTTTCGTGACTTAAACACTCTCATATTTCAAACTACGCAATAATAACGAACGAATTACTGAGCGGGTGAAATGGTGTTAACATCCGTATTTCGATGTAGGTTACAAGGTCAATTAAGCCAGCACATGGATACTGGAGCGGGTCACGAATCATATTTTTCAGAATCACCGGAAAGCTCACAATTCATATTTGGGGTCGTAGGAATTTCTACGATCTAGACCTACGAGTAAGTTCTAAGTACGAGTACGCATTTTAGAATATAGTAGAAAAAGTAGATATTAGAGCATGTATCTTGAATGTCAAAAATGAGCTACGGACTAAAGAAGACTAGATAGTTATGAGAGTAAATATTGCTGTGAAGAAGTCGTGGTATCTTGAATAGTGGCAGATTCCGTTATCAGTTTGGAACAATAGAAACTTCCACTGCGTCAAAAAGTGTAGCTTCAAAATTTTGAAGTTTAAAATTTATGGTTCAATTAATTTTACTATGTCACATCTCACTACATTTTCAATTAAGGCATCATACTTAATTTTTAAACTAACACGGAATAACCTAATTTTTAGCCTTCTTTAGATTCTTTGATTTAAATTAATATCGTTTAGTATCACTTGGCGTTTTAATCCTCGATGAACTTTAAATGTATACTAAAATTATTCTTAGACAATCTCTCAGCCCTCTGTGGATAAGGCGTAATAGGTATATATTTCAAGTGACGCCTTTTATTCTGAAGTGACGTATTCAGCCAGCTGTAGATTGGTGTTGTATCACTTCAATAAAAATGATATTAAGTATAAAAACATATCGAAATTAAAGATTTTTTTCTACCATTTTGTTGCGATTTCTGACGAAAGTATGTTTTTCATTTCAAAATAAACGTACAAGCCATACTGACTTCTAGTTAAATATTTTTGCTTTCGTTGACCATAGCTTTTTCCTTAGTGATGATAAGGCATTATTATTTGGTTAAATCGTATCATGTAAAGTGGATAATTGAAGTATTAGAAACCTTTCAATTTTTTATATTTTTTTGCTTTTTGAAAGAGAATAAGATGGTTTCGCTATTTTCAATTCCACCTAATTCCTAAAATTCATCAAATTAGCAATATATTGTGAACGATTCCCTCCCTAAATATTTCCTCCTTTACATTGATTCACATGTATGGCTTAACATCACCACTTGCATTCATATTATATGCTTAATATATAATAGTCTCTTATGAGCTGTTAATTTGGTAAGATGAGATCTTAGCAATGTATCATTGGGGGAAGGCTTCGACAGGCACCCCTCAAATTTAAGGAGAATATGCTGAACGCTGGCTGCAATTGCGCACGCATTAACGCATTGGGGTTACGTCTCTAGTGTGGTATCGAGCATGAAAACTGGGTTGGTGGAAAAAAGAGAAAAAAAACAAAAGAGGAAAACGCAAGAAGGAATGATGTATTCGACGGCGAGCGAGAACTGCGCGGGGGATCGGAGATAATGTGGGGGAGGATGAGGGGCGATGTCGGCGGGGTGCCGCCGGGATGGTGAAAAAAAAGATGGGCGGCCGTGAAATAGGTCGGGACGGAGACGGTTTGCCTTGTGAAGTAGGGGTGAGCGGAGAGTGGTCGCAGGGGCGTGACGAATGACGATGGGAGTGGACTGGTTCGACGAGAAATGGAGGGGAAGGATAGGCAAACGGACTCTTCTCTCGCAGAGGGTTTTTTTCCATGTGAAGGAAATGAAAGTAAAAAAAAGCATGATCGTATTTGTCTCCTCCTCAAATATACCCGGAATGATTTGAGGGCTCGTTTGCATGTGAAAATCTATCGATCTGTGAACATTTTCATCCCATTTGTTTGAAGTCTTGAGACTTCTTCGGGCCAAGTGACCATGGTATAAATTAACGATGCCAAAAATGCATATAAATGATGAAAATTAAGGATTGGGTGTGGTGGTATGAGTACTGACCTACCATCCCAAGGGCTTGGGTTCAAATCCCTATACTGGCGGAATTTTCAGTGTCATGCAAGATCTCTACGTAAGTGGTAAAGAGAAAAACAAGGTCAGTACTCCATGAGTTGGATGGGATGTTAAATCGTAGAACCATTGTCATCTTTCTTTAAAAGCAGGCAGGCTAAAGCCAACGATGGATTTTTTCAACTTTTTCTCCATTCTGAAAAATTCCTACTTCTTCCTAAAAACCCACCTATCCTCAATCAAACGAAGTATTTCAGCTGTCAATGGCTTCCCTTCTTTATAACTACAGCAACGAATAAAATTTACATGCTGAACAATGACGTTTCTGACGAAGTTACGAGGAATTCTGTTTATCATGCTTCAGTTCTTAGCTTCATTGGTACAGTTCGTTTTGATTTAAAGGATTATGAATGGCAGGTTAAAACTACACGTTGTTTGCACGTGGTCGTGAATGGTAACACAAAAGAAGACTTCCATTATGCCCTTGATGCCATCTTCTCGTTCAAAAAAATCTTTATTTTCAACTTCTTATTTACTCCTTAACGAGTTAGTTATTATAAGTCTAAAATGTGTAGCAACTCTGAGAATATTGCTAGACAAAAAGGACTAATTGTTCGGTTCTCACTGGCCCATGTCTAATTTAGCGATCCAAACCTGAAAATTATCGTAAGCTATTTAGCATACATACATATTTACACGAAAGAAAGCCACTATGTCATGTTCTGTAAAATTAAGTTAAATATTTTAAGGAGATATTTAATTCACGCAGTCCATTGCAGTTCACTGCCGATTCCGTTACTTTTCCACATCTGCGTTGACCACTCCTGATTTCCTCCAACTGCATTTGTACAATCTACCGGCGCCTTGCGCCTTTTATCTGAGTAGCTGATGAGCCGACTCAGGTAGCGAGATCGGTAAGGTGCCGATCTGGAAAATCTACAGAACGCAGGTCCTACTAATGATGTTTTGTATTCATTATAATTGAGTTTATGTCAAACATTGCTGTGTAAGCTGTGCTTCATTAAAACTAAAAATATTATAGTTTTCTTCTCCATCAATAACTAGCAAATATTTTTATTAATTGTATAGTTTCATTTGAGAGTAGAGTACAAACAAAGAAAAGGTCCGGTTGCGCCAAAGAGGAAAGTATGAACTTGTGCTAATCAAATGTTTTCATCAACAGCAGGTACGTTATCAATATTTATTGATTTTGATAGTTAAACTGGTGCCCATGTATTGTATTTTAGGTAGATAGCATTAATATCATATGATATAAAAATGGAATAAACGTTATTTATAGTAATACAAATATCTTTGTTTAACTTTGAGAATCAACACAGATTTACAAATACGTGTCCAGGTCAAACTTTAAGGATGGATCTTTTAGTGAATTTATATGTAACGCATGAGACTGATTTTTGATGAAAATCCACTTTTGATGAAAATCCACTACAGAAGAAGTAATTTGGTCTAAGTTTTGGAAGACTGGATAAAACGAAACAACTTTCAATTGAACTCCAGCGCACCAAAGGAATTTCAGTGATGTACGTACATACATAAATGTTATGAATTTCTATTCGACCACTAAATCAAAAACGGCCTATTTACAAAATCACCGAAGTAGCTAGCTACATAGTTTTTTGTAATTGACTTATCCCTGGTTTTCTTCCACATGTACCTTGAGGTTCAATTGGTGTAGAAGGCATCTATTGTATTTAGCTGCTTTTTTGGGAAGTTGTAACTTAAAGCAATGTTATGTAATACATTCAATTGTCTATCAAAACCTATCACTGTGACGGTACAATTGGATTTTTCAGTATCCTGAACGGTATATTCCTAACATACATACTAGCGTTGCATATAGTATAGTGCGCAGGATACGTTGTGGATGCATGTTTTATTGGGGAATGTAATGAAATTTTTTTATTCTTTAAGCAAGGGAATTTGAACGCTCTCTCCGTTAAATCATTTATTTATATAATCATTTTACTATCATCATCAATTATATTTTGTGTGTGTGTATCTGAAAAGTGTGATTTCATCTTGCATGCGTTCATGTAGAAGATATTTTTAATTGGACTTGAATATTGTGGACGTGAAGTATTTACGTGAAGTGTATTCTGTGCGCGAGAAGAGATTGGAATAAGTACTGGGGTAGCCAGAATCAGGAAGGCAGGAAAAAAAAATTGCTGGCTCATCGTGCGAAGTTTACTTGAATTCGGTAATGAGTTGATATGAAACAGAAATTAGCATAGCGCATGGAACAATTATATCTCAAAATAAGCTGTATTATCGTAATAACAAGTGGTATAGAAATTACTATGTAAGGGTAGTTCAATGGTAGCTGAGGCGTGAGAAACTAGATGAAGATTTGGAGGCAGTCTCCCTTTGAGGATATCCCACTCTCGATTGATAGCAATAGTTCACTTTTCCTCTACGATGGTCTGAGGGCGTATTCATTTCTCATTGTAACCTTAGGGCACCAAATGCATATGAAGAGAGATGTCAATTTTGTTAAAGTCTGTGTAGACAATGTAATTATTTTCTATGTAGAATATTATCAAAAAAAGATACATTTAATTTTTAGTGATTTCTAAGTTGGACTACTTGTAATTATGGGGAAAGGTTCCTCGAATTCCTCCTATTCCACGAATACCTTGAATTGACTTAAATATTTCTCAAGTTAATATAATGGAGGAACATTTTACTCATATGTATGTCAGTTTAACAATATCATAATGATATATTGTCATTAACAACCAATTTAATCCACATATACGGATCAAAGATTTCTGGGATTTTTCTGCTTTGGTCTGCACTGATTTGTTTTGCAAATCATGATACACAGTTTCGCTATCACTAAGCAACTGAACTGTTTTTTTTTCTTTCTGATAAAAAATGTGATTATTGAAGCTCATTGAGGCATTTAGTCACTGGGTGTCTTCTGCCCTTCATATGATCTATCAAATCACTCAGTGATTAAAAAGAAAATAATAATGTGCAGTTTGAAATTAAACAATGAACCTTTTCACATTCCGGAAGAAAAGAACTTAAAAATAATCAATTATTTGAGAATCTGTAGAGTAGAAAAGCCTCCTTACTACAACTTTACTAACAACTCACAAAATACGTATTCGCAAAATAAATTATTTCAACCAATACTATCTTACCAAAAATATAAGAATATCATTGGAATTAAATATCATAAAAACAATTATCAACAGACTTATATCATAAAATTTTAAAAGTTTTTAAGCTATATCTGGAAGTAAAAAAGAATGGAACCTAAATGTTGTGGGCTATATGTTGCCGTTGGCTCCATGGAATCCTAGATATTACCTGTTGCTATAAATAAGGAATTCTTACAGATTTAAACTGGTTTTAGTGAAAGCAAGTTATAAAAATATTGTAGTCTTAATTTTTACCTCCATTACTTTAGGTATTTGTTACTGCAGGGCCACATAGATGCAGATGATGTTATTTGATGTTCTTTTCATGAACAATTTTCTTTTTTAATAATATTTGATAAGACTTCAATGGAATATGCACGAATTGTTTAGTTCATCAAACTCTTGGTTTTGTTGGAAAATTTCACACACGTTATTCCAAATGTATTGAGTCATATGCCCATTAAATTACTTACCTTTCAGAAATATATAGAAAAATAATTTTAATGAGGGTGTTATTTTGACTGATAGCAAAATGTTTTGGTCTTCTCTGTAATAATTTTAAATGCTTACTTACTCATTTTTTTCTCTATGTTTCTTGCTTTTTGTGTCAGAACTATTTCTTTTGTCATCTTGAAATTAAAAATAGAAGTCTCCTTGCCAAGTCATATTTTGCCCTACAGCTCTCAAAGCTCTGCGCAGCTCATTTGAGTTGCCACTCTCTTCTTTGGACACATCCCCTCCATTTCTTCGCCTCTCTCAAGCGTCCCACTTGTGATTTTCGAAACCAACCCTTGCGCACCCCTCCACCAAGAGCCCTTCTTCCCCTTATTACGACCCCATTCCTCGCCTCAGAATCTTTCCTCTTTTCCCTTTATGAGACCCTTCTTATAGAGACCCAGAAGAAATGACAAGATGCTATCGCGTGTTTGTGACCTGATGGCCGGGGAAACGAATAAAGGAGAAACATCTCATTAAGTACAAAACTGTGGGACTTAACGGTGCTAATTATGCTGAAATAAAATTAATTTTTTCTGAAGAGTTGTTTTTGCGCGGTGAAAATTTAATGAGGTCAAACTCTTGTAGGCTAATTAAAACGTCGTGCTACCTATTCGAGGTCGAGGGTTCAATCTCAGCGTAGTACTTTAAATTCTCAGCTATATCAGAGCGTGTGTTTTTTTGCTACTATATATTTTTGGGAGTCTATTCTAGGCAGAGTATTAGGAACCTGCCCTCCTACCCATGCATATGAATTTTAGCTTGCAGATGGTTATGGTACTTCTGAAGGTTTAATCATACCAATGACACTGACCTTCGACTTTCAGAAGTTTTTATGATGATCAGTTATTATGACATTGAGCGGTTAGTTTCGAAGAAACTAATTTGGTTTGGTTTTATAACCTGCTAATCCCAAAAGAGACGGCAGTAGTTGTTACCTTTGAGGCAAGCAGTATATAGAAGAATTCTTTATCGTTGCTGTATTATCACATCCCTCATCATCAATGATCAAAAACCTTTTCTGATAGTGAATTTCAGTTTTTATTGAGGAAATATTGTCCAACCACCTGCCGAGCCAGCGACTAGTTAGGTCCTTTATACATCAGTCTGGTAATTTGCAGGTCAGATGTGCTGATAACTCCTCGGACGACGATATCGTATGGGACTTATAATGAAGATAGGGATTAAGTTAGATTGGCAAGTGCGATATAAACGTAGCAGTTGGAGTACCCTAACCTAATTATGCTGCTACTGCTATATATTGCCCTCTCCTCGTCGTCTCCGGTTTTATCGGGGCAAAACCCTTATTTGATAACCTGTTTATGTCAGTCGGAGTTAGGACGGCGTAGAATCTTTGCCCTTTTTGAGACATTTCCTTGAGGCTGCATTCTTGGAGGAAAATACTCCATTTGGTTTTATTCTAATGCCTTTGTCAGTGCAAAGTTGGAAGTCTTTTCCCTCTCTCTATCGTCACTTTGGTAGTACATTTTTCTCTGATTACAAGATGTGTATTTTCGTTAAAATTGATGTTTTCCTTATAAGAATATCCGGAAGATACACGCTCCTCAACGGTCTGTATCTCTCTTTGTTTTCTGGAACAATTGCTTTCTAACATTCAGTCTTCCTGCATGGAGGTTTATCTTTGGGAAATTTATTTATATTGAGTTTTAAGGTGCTTAAATTGATAAGGGAGTTTTAACTGTCTAAGCTAAGATCTTAATCCTAGGACAATGAAAACATCTATCTCCTGGTTAAAATTCGAATCAGCAACCTTAGGAATTCCAAGTCAGTGCATTCCTGATTTAGCTATTACGTCTGGATACGGTATTCCGTAATGTACTTCCGTTTGAAGAGCTTGATGCCTGTACTTGGACTATGCTTAAACAGCATTCAGATCGATCAAGCTGGACTGCGATTCATAACAAGCTCTTTGGAATATTCTGGAAAGGCTTTTTGATCCTTCAGTGACTTTCGAGACTGGTAATACGCGCCACAGATTGAAGCAATCATTCCATATGTTTTAGTTTACTTGTTTTTTAAATATCTACACCATTATATTTAGATAAAAACATTTATCCCAGCGGAAAGGGCTGGTGTGGTGGCTATTGTTTCAATCCCTGGTGATCCCTATGATAAGTTTGATTCCAATGGTGATATATTTTTTAATCCCTGATTGAGTGCTTTATCAAGGGTACTTCAACTTCAGAACTCCACCCGTCGGATCGCACATAAAATGGGAGCCCGTGGTCTCTTCCGTTAGGAGTGGGTTAATTCTGGTGGCAAGAGTCTCTCTACCTTTCCTACACGTTTTTGAATCCCTATCTTTTTCCGATTACCCACCTGCCACCAATCGCACAAATATCTTTGTTGTCGCTCGTCTGAAATAATTACAATAAAACTTATCCTGAAAGCTGCTGCAATGTGGATCCCCCTCCACAATTTTCTTATTCCCATGCACACCCCATCCGCTGATTATAATGTGGTGGGGCGAGTTAAATCATGTCAGACGTCGTACGGGAGGAAGCTTAAGAGAATTCCGTTGTTTCAGGCGTGACTTCGTGGAATTTGCTTAGCATATTGAATAAGAAGCAGTAACTTTGTAATCCCACATGTATTTATTGTAAACGACCTAGGTTTCGACGTAGAACGTCATCATCAGGTACAAATATCACAGAACACTCAGAATATATAGTCACAAATATTAAGGAGTGAGGGTGTGGAGGAGGGGGAGGGGAGGGGCGATAGGGCGAGATGGAGGGTGACGTATATTGGGGAGGATGCATTGTAGGGAGTTAGGTGTGGGAGAGGTTATGTCCATCCTGGGGGGGTTGTTCGGGTGGGAATGTAAAGGTTTACCCAGTGCACTCGTGACTCACTGACCTGGGGGTTGGGGGCGGGAAAGGTAGTTTAAGGACGGGTAGGTGGAACATTCCATGTGTGCATGACTAAAAAGTCCCTAGCTGGTGGTGGTGGGGGGGGGGGTTAGTGGGTTGTTAAGGTGAGGCTGGGAGGAAGGTCCAAAAGGGGGGAATGGCAAGGGAACAAAAATTCGTTAACAATTTTTTCCTGGCGCTGAACAATTTTTAAAATTTCCAATTGCTCTAAAGCATCCAGTCTTTGTCCTTTCTTTTCCCGGTGTAGTATTTCTGCTTTGAAATCACTTTTGTGGTTTTCTTCGATCAGATGTTTCGCAAATAGCGACGTCAGGTCCTTGTTTTTGGCACACGTTTCATGTTCCCTGATTCTTTCTTTGAATTTCCGTCCTGTTTGGCCAACACAAGCGGCACCACATTCACAACTGAGCTTATACACTCCACTTTTCTCTAACAAAGGAATTTTGTCTTGGTATATGACAACAAGTTTTTAGGCACTTTTTATCGTAGAAAGCCATTTTCACTATCATCTTCGGCATTTTCCTACATACCCTCATGGATAGGGGACCTAGATAGAGACAGCGTCTCCATTTTGCACTAATACCTTCACTTGGTTGGGACCTGTAAATATTATCTCTGGCTTTTCTGGACATTTTATTACGATAAAGTTTGTTGATTAGATTTTCTGAGTATCCATTGTTAAATGCAACTCTTTTAATGGTATTAAGTTCCTTTAGAACCATGGACTCGGACATAGGAATGGAAATCAGACAAATTGATAGACTTCAGAGCAAAAATACATTAAATTCTAAAGACCTAATTATCCAAAAAGCAGATAAAGGTAACGCTCTAGTGGTAATGGAAAAGGAACAATATATCAAGAAGTGTGAAGAATTCATTAAAAATAACAATATTGAGGTCCTTCGTTCGGATCCGACCATCAAGTTTCAACAAGAGCGTAAAAGTTGTGTCAAATCTTGTGAAGGACTGTTTAAGATTTCAGAAGTGTATAAACTGTTTCAGATGAATCCCACCGCTCCACGATTTTTCGGATTACCCAAAATACACAAAAAAGATGTCCCTATAAGACCAGTGATTTCATGTGTGTCCGCCCCTAACCACCTGCTAGCCAAACAACTCAATACAGTTTTCCGAGAGCTTTCCCATTTTGCGGCGGAGTACAGTGTCAAGAATTCGGTGGACTTTGTGGACAAACTATCGGTGAAGAATATCCACAAGAAGTGCATGCTAGGACCCGACAGAAGCAGTGGACTTAGCAGAGATCATTCTTCTTCGGAAATCTGTTCCTGCACCCATTATAAGTGAACTGTTAGCGCTTTTTAAGTTATGTGTCTCCCAGAATTATTTTCTGTTCAACGGAACCTACTTCAAACAACCTAAGGGATTGGCCATGGGTTCACCGTTATCTCCACTCTTAGCGGATATTTATATGGACTCTTTTGAAAAAGATTTGTTCTGCTCTGCCCATCCTCTCATGAAAAATGTGGTTTGTTGGTACCGATACGTGGATGACGTGTTCTGTGCTTAGTCTGGGACAGAAAGGCAGCTTGAATTATTCCTCGGGCATTTAAATTCCTTGAAATCAAACATCAAGTTCACCATGGAAAAGGAAGAAAACGGTTCCCTCAATTTTTTAGACATCTCCATTTCCCAATCTCAGGGGGGTTTGCAATATTCAGTGTTTGGGAAGGACTCGTATACCGATCAAGTAATTCATTCAAATTCTAGACACTGTTTTTCTCAAAAACTTTCAGCTTTTCAGGCGATGATTCATAGACTGATTTCCATTCCTATGTCCGAGTCCATGGTTCTAAAGGAACTTAATACCCTTAAAAGAGTTGCATTTAACAATGGATACTCAGAAAATCTAATCAACAAACTTTATCGTAATAAAATGTCCAGAAAAGCCAGAGATAATATTTACAGGTCCCAACCAAGTGAAGGTATTAGTGCAAAATGGAGACGCTGTCTCTATCTAGGTCCCCTATCCATGAGGGTATGTAGGAAAATGCCGAAGATGAAAGTGAAAATGGCTTTCTACAATAAAAAGTGCCTAAAAACTTGTTGTCACATACCAAAGACAAAATTCCTTTGTTAGAGACAAGTGGAGTGTATAAGCTCAGTTGTGAATGTGGTGCCGCTTGTGTTGGCCAAACAGGACGGAAATTCAAAGAAAGAATCAGGGAACATGAAACGTGTGCCAAAAACAAGGACCTGACGTCGCTATTTGCGAAACATCTGATCGAAGAAAACCACAAAAGTGATTTCAAAGCAGAAATACTACACCGGGAAAAGAAAGGACAAAGACTGGATGCATTAGAGCAATTAGAAATTTTAAAAATTGTTCAGCGCCAGGAAAAAATTGTTAACGAATTTTTGTTCCCTTGCCATTCCCCACTTTTGGACCTTCCTCCCAGCCTCACCTTAACAACCCACTAACCCCCCCCCCACCACCACCACCAGCTAGGGACTTTTTAGTCATGCACACATGGAATGTTCCACCTACCCGTCCTTGGGGTCCTACCCGTCCTACTCGCACTGGGTAAACCTATACATTCCCACCCGAACAACCCCCCCCCCCCAGGATGGACATAACCTCTCCCACACCTAACTCCCTACAATGCATCCTCCCCAATATACGTCACCCTCCATCTCGCCCTATCGCCCCTCCCCTCCCCCTCCTCCACACCCCCACTCCCTAATATTTGTGACTATATATTCTGAGTGTTCTGTGATATTTGTACCTGATGATGACGTGCTACGTCGAAACCTAGGTCGTTTGCAATGAATACATGTGGGATTACAAAGTTACTGCTTCCTATTCAATAAGCTTAAGAGAATATGGCAGGGATTAATAGGAATATGAGATATGCTGAAATAATCTAAAAATTAAAGTTCACACTGCCAGGATCAGGGACAAATCATTAGGGTTTCCATCTACCTTCTCAAAGAAATCAAAAAGGTAACGCTCGAGGTATTAATAATACCTATAGTTTTGTACACGACAACCACCTGGGAAGCTTTAGTAAAAAATAGAACACGATATAACTTGAGGCACAAAAAAGGAAGAGTATCATATTTATTTTATTATCATATATCTTTTTGTCATCATTTTTATATTTAATATGAAGCAGCTCACTAAAACACAACGAAGTTCCAATAACCCAAGACAAGACTTATTATAAGAAAAAAACAATGAAGGCAAATATAGAAGACCCTTATTTAAGATGATATAACAAAATTCAAAATAACCTTCCGGGAGGGGCATAAAACAAAGGCAGGGCAAGAGTCGATTATATGATGATGTCCCCTAAAAAAGCTATAGATACAGCAAAGGTCACAGTCAATCAGTGAACACGAGCATCGCCAATCATAGAAACCATAAAGGTAATGAAAGACAAATACACAGCTAGTCTGAAATATCACAAAATCAATTTAATACGACCTATGGCAGTGATAAAAAAGATAATAATATGGATAGGCCTGGCATAAATATAAATGGACTGAAACTAAATTACTCCGTGAAAAATTATAAATATAAACGGCATGAACCGGCATATCTCAAGGAATTGAGATTTCCCTGAAACAGTAATTCCTAAACAGAAAAAAGAGATCTTTATCCGTGCACTTTTTCTCGCTTTTGTACTGAGCGAATGTTTCTACCGAAAAAATAAAATATTCTATCAGTCTTTCTTAAATTATCTTCCCTAATATATTTTCAATAAGCTTTATTCCAATCCGCATATGAAATGCCAAGATAAAATAATATCTTCAGTTACATCCTAAAACGTCGGCAGTTCGTATTTTTTTCAAATGATCTCTATGAAGCGTTTGATACACAAAATTCTATAGATTCACATCCAAGCCCTTCCAGAAGACGCGCAACACAGTATACTCAAAGGAACTATTAAACTAATATTATGATTCCATTCTTTACTAATGGAGGTCGTCCAATATTGCCCACTTTGAATAAGGAAATTTCTTTGTGTACCGATAGGGAAACGTGCTACTGAGCCTTCGGTGTTGCTGTGTGGTTGTCCCTATATTTGCGTTGCTCTACGAGGGTATTATTTTATTGCATGATGAAGAGACTTGCTGATACATATCTGTGCCAAATATTCTAGAAGCGGAATTGACACATTTTCTTCCAGCTGCATGGTAAACTGAATCCGTCGTACTGGAAACTTTGGGGTATCTCCCGGCATCCAGGTTTGTAGCGTGTCGGCCTGGCAAACCAAAAGGCGCAGGTTCGGGTCCCACCTCGCGGGTGAATATTATGTTTTTCCAACAACTAATTTGGCTCACGACGGGCAAGATAACGTTAGAAAATAGAGTAAAATCAAAACTAATTCTACTGTTACTGTTCTGTTTCGGTAAAAATTTCAAGATGGTGAATACGTCTTTCTCATTTGACGAGTGCCGTCGACGCAGCGCCTAGAACAAGCTGGCCTTAGGGTAAAAGGGACGACGACATCTTGATGAGTCAATAATGAGGTTGCCAACGTTATGCTTGAGTAGAATTCCCAACATGGCTTCTTTAATTCGGTCGTAAACATAAATGTCTCCAGGGAAAATATTTCCCGGTAGCAACAATACACGCAAAGTATTACTGAAAAATTGACGAAAGCTCGACTATCATTTTTTTTCGCAAGGGAGGTTGATTCCTACCTAAAATACTTTTCTAGAATTTAAATTTTTGGTCACGGTCTGATGGCATAAAGACTTCTATATTCACAATTTGATATTATAAGGATCTAACATTGTCACAAATCAGACAAAGCTCGGCGGGAGAGGAAAAACTCATAGCAAAGACGGAAATGCCATCGCGACAATGTGCCAAAAAATTAGTACATGTTTTAGGCTTCACCGAATTACCGTTATTTTATATATAAAAATACATGAGAAAATCCTATTTTCTAAGATAAAGACGTAGTCCAGGTTATATAAGTATTATTGTGGTTTTTATATTTTTCATCGTATCCGAGTGGTGCTTCCCCAAATATGTGTGATTTTTGGCTATGTTTACTCTAAAATTCGCCATTTTTCATTCCAATGCGTTTTTACAGCAAGTGTTTACAGAAATATATGCAATAAAGTGTCAAAACCATGACCAAAACCATGTACCACCATGTAGAACCATGACCAAAAAGATATGTATCTTTTTGGCACTGAATGGCGGATATAGTAACTTTTTATCTTCGTGTTTGCATGCGTGGTAAAGAAAATTTCTAAGGACCGAAATCGTAGTTTTTGCCTAGGTTTTCATCGCCTTAGCGATTTTCGTGATAGAAATGCCATGCATATTTTTCCCACATTCTTTTTGGTGTAAGACAACAATCGCCGGAAACTGATGTCTTGCACCACAAACAACACGATGAAACCCGCCATGTTGGCAAGTGTAAATAGATCATCCCCGCGGAAACCTACGTTTAAACATTGATAGAAATAGGAAAATAGACTTGATAATGGGAAATAATCCACCGTAAAATAAGCTTTGCTCGCTAATTATGGTATATGTTTAAATGTTAGAGTGATCCTTCAAATATACTCTCGCCAAGTCAAGGTATGATAATTAAAACCTGTATTTAGTTTGTCTTTGTGGTAAAGTTACCATAGCTATCGGCGGTAGCCATCTGACTGCCACAAATGGGAGTGATGGTAAATTTGTCGCTGATTGCTCCTTTTCAGTTAACAGTGCCATAATACCAAGTTGAATTGATCAAAAATGTTAATTATAATAAGGTTACTAAGGGTGAATATTTCTGTCATAATTCATTAGAAAGAGTTTAATTCGTTATTTACTTAAGAGGAATAAAAATTTATCTTTTCTGTAGAAAACTAAACTTTTGTAAAGGATATTAGGATTTTTATACGATACAATATAGTATAAATCTTTCTTTGAAAATGAAATAAAAAACAGCATTGGAGGAGAAAATCTGATTTCTGAAACCTACGACGCGACGCGGCGTTAATCTTATGATGTCAAACTTTCCAAATTATCTTTTAATTGAATCAAAACACCACTACTATCATATTTATTTTTATGAGAGAAACTCTCTACGTATATATCGATAAACAGAAGATGATTTGCCGCGAGAAAATTGGTAATCTTTTTTATCACTGAAATTGTAATAAGAACAAAAGTATTGTTACAAGCTTACAATACCTGAGAGCTCTAAGTCTCGATGACGATAGCTGCTGCTATGGAAAAAGATGAGCATATATGTTGAGATGGTGGAATATTGTAGAAAAAACTTGTACTAGTGTGATTTCCTGACGGTGGATGTAAAACATTTTCCGAAGACATTTCATCGCCACAGGCTCTGTACTCAGAGAAAATGTTACCCGTCAAAGTTCCTCTTGGGTGACCAATGCTTAGTATTTTATTCAATCTTGAGAGAAAACCTACCCTCTTCTTCCTTAAAAATCATAATTTCTTTTGCATGAACCATGATCAAATATCGGATATCAAACCGATGAAGTTATTTTTTGATTTAACGTTTACTCGATGTCAACATTTTAGGATTATATTAGTTAAGCCAGGATTTTTCAATGAAGAAGGATGCTATATATGTATATGATATTTCATATAAAATGTTTGTGGTGATCAGAATTATTGCATATGCGGGGTTGACTTCATACCATTGCTTTGCATCAAGCCAATGGTGATTGTCGTATGTGAAAAGTACCACGAATAATCAAACTAAACTGTCTTTTCTAACTATTATTAATTTATTCCTTTCATTTTTCATCCCTTTTACAAGTTGAATGTGAAAGATACATCATGATATTTACGTTTGTTATGACGTGGGAACAGTAGTTTGATGGAGCGTTGAACGGAGAATATGAACACATTTTTAGTGGAAGTGTTTTTAAACACTTTTAGGCAAACCTTTAAGCCTCATATAGTAACCTTCTTAAAAGAGGCTAAATTAATATGTTACCATAGATAAAATAGAAAAAATTCAGATAATGATGAGTCTTTGAGTAAGACAAATAATGAATATTTGTTGGAAATTGAGATAAAGTTCACTGTAAAAAGTTGATCTGATTTTCAGTGCGATCTGAATTTAAGCGCTGTCTGGTTTAAGGCAGGAACACGGATGCAAGGTGCGGAAGAGGCAGGAACATGGATAGTTGGTACAGGAGCAGTTAAGCAGGAAGCAGAGGAAGCAGGATTCTGGATGGTCTGATTTTCAGTCGTTCACCTGCCTTATTTTTAGACAAGATATTACTGCTGAAATTCAACATACCCTGTCTTAAAATTGTTGCATCTGAAATTCAGATCGCTTTTGTACCTTAACATCAGATCTGCTTTTTACAGTGTTCACATAACTACCATCCAAGGCTGCGGATACAAAATATTGATTATGAACATAATTTAAGTTTATTTCAAGTTTAACCTCCGAGATGCAAGCTAGAAAATCAAAATAATCAAAATGATGAATTCCAATCAATAGAAAATATCCGAAATTGTGCAAAATATATACAATTTTTATGATGCATTTTTAATCCTTTTAATTCAATTTTTGATTTCTTTCATATATTTTTATTGCTTCTAAAAATTATAAAACTACTTTGATGTAATTATTTGATATTGTTAACTACGTGTCCAAGGGCTTCAAATGTGGCGAAGATGTGGACGTCCGTGCTGTGACCGCCGATCTAAAGATCGATGTTCGACATATACTGTTCAATGACTGTGATTTCCCCCTAAAAACACGTTAATCCGTTCAAAAAGTTGTATGTTCACTGTTGTATTATATTTTATATTTTTATGGTAGAATAAGTCAGCCATTAATGTTTAAAAATTTAGGGGATATTTGCTCCCAAGGGGAAAAATGTAATTTGTATTTTGATGAGGATTTGTTTATTATTTCGTGGGCAGGTGAGAGTTATTTGAGTTAAATCCCTAGGATTTCTCACATTACCCCAAAGAATGATGATTATGTCCAGACTAGCATATGTTTTACATTATTTCATTTGCTGGAGTATGGATGGAATATCATTCAATTTAATGGGATTGGGAAGGTGTAACACTTCCTACAAAACAGATAAGCTACTTAAGCAGACTAATTTTACTCCACGAACCTAAGTCCACGTTTTGGTATAGTGTTAATCCATTGAGCCAGTTTTCTTTTGCTAAAAATAAAAAGATGCATCAATTTATAATTCTGTCATCTTTTTCAGAATTTAGCTTGACATGTTTTCGTTCCGGTGTTTATTTTTCTGACTATTCCAATGAAAATCATTTTCGTGTTACATTTGAGTAGCTGAATTTTAATATAATTATTGCGTTAGAAGCCGTGAGAACGGTGATGGAATAATAATCCTTTCCTCCGTCGTTTTCATCTCTTTCTTTGGCCCACGCTTCTTACATATATTTCCAATATCGCAACAAGATTTACCTTGGAATGAGAACTGCTGGTGGTTATCGGGAAAACGCTTGCCAAAAACTTCCACCGGGTTGGAATCCTCCTGGGCTCAACAAATTGGGAAGCATAAAGTACTATAAAAAGAAAGGTCTGTAGTGTGTTACTTAATAAATTTTGCTAATTTTAATTTAAAATATTTTTCCAAATATTCTTGTCCCGCAATTACTGAAATATTCGTTTGGCAATAAATTGTAAAAAGATTTGTTTTTAGTTTTCTTCTTTCACAGTGCAGCAAAAATGTAAAGGTACTAATAATGGAGCCTATGAGTTTAAGGAATTTCCATTACATACAGGCGTTTTTCACTGTGTTTTAAAATATATACAAACTTTTGGAATTCATTTAACGCACGGATATTTGTAAATCTGCTATTATCGGGGACAAATATGTGTGCTAAGCGCATTTATTCCTCGCCTCCCATTACGATAATATTTTGAAATAGACATTGATCACGTACAACGTTTCGATAAACTAAGGGGCAGTTTATTTTTTTTAATGATACAGGCTGACCACATTTTCCCTTTCCTGTCCATGTCTTTCCCCTTTATAGTGATATGTGTTTGGAAGATAGTTTACAGGAAATAGATTCTCAAGCTTTTTAATTTCTACAGTTCAATTCTACTTTCATATGACACTCAATTGTCTCACATTGGATTGCATGATGAGACACTAGGTATTATACTATATCTCTGTATATTATGACTTATCAGAAAGTTACATGTACTCGCAGTAAATTCCTTAAGCTGCTGAATTGCGATGAACTTTTTGATGCAATCTGTATCAAAATCCTGCGGACTAAGCTTAATATCTTTTAATTAATTGGCTTCTTTTGATCGCTTTTTGAGACGAGGTTGGAGGAAACCTTGGGAAGGATACGACGACCGAGAGTGCTGACCAAGTCTTCAAAACCATCCCGTTCCATTCCCTTTTCCTTTGAGCACGAACTAACTTCCCACCCAACTTCCTTCCGATCCGACACCCATAGATCAATGGACCATTCACGAAAAATACTCCGGGGGAAAAAAATAACGAGCCCTTTGCGCTACGAACCGGAGAGATCCTTCCACTTAATTTTTTTTTCCTTTTCGGAGATGAATGGCGACTCGGCTCTAACCATTTCCTTTGTAAAGCACCTCTTCCGTCTCCTCAAAAAACGCTCTTGCGATGTTAGATCTCGGTGGGGAAATGACGTGCAAGAGACTCCCTCGAATACGTTCTGCCTCCCCTTCCCTCCCCCTAACGACTCCCCTTACTCCTAAACATGAAGCATTGGTGATGGTGATCGGACATGGCGATGTTGCTGCGTATCAATACGTGCTACGACGTGCAATATTCACGTAATATTTCCTCATAGTTGATTTGAACTTGAAGTAATGCTATGCATCAGTGCTGAATTGCCGAATTTGTACCTATCAAGTGGCGTTAATGAAGGTGAAGCCACTTGCTGAAGTCACTGATACGAATCGCTCATATGGTGTTCACTGGCGTGATCATAATATATTGCTCGCGACTATGAATTCCCTGTAAACTTATTATGTAAAAAGCGGAATCTTACATTCTAGAACCAGGGTAGGTCTATACTTAAATAAAGTTTTAAGAATTTCCAACTATAGTTGATATTTCGCACTATATACCCCAAGTTAAACCTTAAATGATACACTGTATTGATGCCTGGGGAGGAATTCGAACCCATACCGATACTGATATGGTACGCTATCATTCTATGAAGCAAACGCCTTTAGTACAGCTAAGCTTGCAATCACCAATCTTACACATTCCGATCAAAAACTAGTAATTTTCAGTATCAAGCAGAATATACTCGAGGAAAGGTAATCGCGTTTCCACTCTTTTAAGATCATGGAATATATAACGCTAAAGCGAGCGTACTTGTTATGAAAATCCATTGTCACACTCCTGAGGCGGGATAAGGGAGATATCTCTCGCGTTGTCCACGTCGATAAAGAAAACCCCCGTAGAAGCAATAATATATAGGTTACCTTCCTAACGATTTGCTTTACCAGTTAAGATTGGGAATTTGTAACCTTAGCTTTTTTAAAACATTAGATATCTAGCGTTCGCTCTTCTGATCGCAGTTGTAAGGACTGTGGTAGCACGAGTACCCAATGTGAAAGCCTCTGATAGCTGCGGCCATCTCGCACTAAGACTCTATGCGTATTCTTGAGTCGTATCAAGTGTGCGTGATCCCATCATGTGATATTTTGACGATGCGATAGTCATGCATCGCTTAGCCGACGTATGGAATTACGGCATGCTCTTTTGCATCTTGCGCCTATTTGCAAATTTCAATATCGCGCGACCCTCGAGGGATAAGGTCGATGGGATCAGGGTGGTGTAGGGGGGGTACCCAGTCACCCAAGTTAACGACCATCGATTCGTCTCCTTCCTCCACTCAAACCCCAATTTCTCCCGACTTTGCTGGCGTGTAGGGGTGAGGGAATGGGGTTGGTGTGGGTTGGTGGGAGTTTGGCCCCTCGCGGCACGAAGCCGGAAGATTCAGCGGAGGTTAGTGCAGGGGAGGGGTTTACTAGAGAAGGGAGGGGGAGGGGGAACTCGAGAGATTGGGATCGGTGGGAAGGAACGAAAAAATTCTCAAAACGGAAGGGGAAAGTCGAAAGCGTGGCAGGGGATTTTTGACGAGGGATGCTGGGAGCGAGGGTGCTGGGTGATAATGCGTGGGTGGGTAAAGAACGTCGCCCGGAAACTGCCGCCATCCCTCGGCGGGTTGGCTCAACTGAAGGGCAAGAGCATGGTCTGATGGGCCAAGTGTTTTGAGGAGAGGGTTTTTAATGAATGGTTAGAGGTTCCCTGTCATGAGAATTTGAGAGCGTCCCGCGTTCCTCCGGCATTTTTTCCCTGCGACCCCATCACCATCGGCCGCTAATGCCATTTTAAAAGGCGACAAGTGATGGAAGGCTGTGGAAATAAGCGAAAAAAGGTAAAGTGGGAGAGGGATAGAGAGATGGTAGAAGAGAAATAGAGGGGCAAGAGAAAAATGAGGACGGGGCTATGTGAGAATCCAAAAGGGGTTCCATAAGTCCTTCACCGCGCTTGGCTCGAAATGCGATATAACTCGTATCGTGCTCTCTCTTGGCTTGAGGAGTTGGCGACGGGGCTGGGGAAATAGGTTTGGACTCTGAAAGGTCGCTTGGAAGGCACCATTTATTGCACGGGAGGTGTGGTCGAAAAAATGTGAAAGGGAGAACTTGGGTATGTGAGAAGGACGCTGTCGCAAAAAGACCGAATTTAATTCGCCCAACCTTGAAGCAGAATGTTCGCATCAAATGTCAGTGCATACGTAGCATATTTTATTGACAGCTACCCATGCGTATTCTTCCTAATAGCGACGCAGGATGTTCTGAATACGAATTTCGAAAGTGAGGGTACTAAGCAAATGATTTGCTCATTGTTATCGGATATTGAGTTTTCTCTTGTAGATGGAGTGAACATTTTTCATGTCCATTTTAGCTTTCTCGTTTGGCTTGGTGACCGTGGAAATGCATTGTTTCAGGCTGACACTTTTTCTTCTTATTCTGAGTAGTCAATGCACACGCAATATTTGACTTTGTCCTTATGTTATCGAATGCCATGTAGGATTTAGATGATTTCTAAACGGTTCATCTTAGAAGGACTCTGGAATGTGTTGGTTGGCAATGGCTGACGCATGATAAATGCAATAATAATTTGTCCTTTCATTTTTCTTGTCATTTTCCATGAATACTAACGTATCTTTCCTTAATAATCATGGTCAGAAAGTTGGCTAATTTTTCCTCATTATTTCATTTCTTCCTAAAAATATATTGAATATTCTAAGATTTTTATTTTGTTTAGGAAAATTTGTCCAAAACTTTTCACTCGACTGGTTTATCCCAAGAATTTGTTCTGAGAGGTTTGAGAGAGTTCTCTTAATAGTCGTGTTTAGTATATGGCTCACCTCCTCACACCTTTAAAATACTCTATCCTCAGTTTTGTAATTTTCTGCTTTCTCACCTTCATTTCTAATTTTATCCGGTAATAGCATCTGTATAATCATTGAATTTTGCACACCATGATCCCTTCCATTTACATTTAACTTAAATTTCTGGCGAGAGAGAAGAATCCGCAATTTCCTACCCGTCATTTCCATCAGGGGTGGCGACAGCGTTATTCACATTTTCGTTCTCCTTCCCGTCTACTACGCCGGAGATTTAACTCTTTAATCGCTAAGATTCCTTTCAAGGTCATTTTCCTTTGCACGAGTGGCCTTACACTGAGGCGCACTGCTTTAGGTTCTGATATTCCACAGAAAGTATCGCCAGGCGGGAAGATTCTTCTTGGAAATTGTAAATTAGTTAATTGACACGGAATTAAAATGAATCCCGAAGTTTTCCCGAATCCCGAAATCCCGAAATCCGGAAGTTATATAATAACAGCTTAATATGCTCGTCAAATATATTACTTGTAGCATATATATATTTACGGTCAAATTGAAAATCAGTGCAGATAGATTAAACTTTAACCGTTATCACTACCGTTTTGGTGCTCTCAGCATAATTGGCACAAATACTCCTTTTCTCCTTTTTTGTAAGTAAGAAATCCATTATAACGGTCTGATTAATCACAGTCCTTATATTAGCGACTAATATGTATTTTAGCGATTAATAGCGAGCGATTTCTTTCCTTGTGATACCCGTTCTAATTAATCGGGTCATTAATCTTCAGTCCAGCCTCTCTCTCCGCGGATAGCGGAGATTTTTCGAGATTTCTTTTCCCAGTCCTTCTCCCCGTTTTTTCTCCCCCAACGTTCACCCTCACTCCAACCTCGCCGCTATAAAAACTCGTCTATTTTGTTAATCGCTCCCTCGCAATTCCTCTCGTCACTCATATTTACATCACCTCACCTCCTTCTCCCCAACCCACCCACCCAACCTCTTGCCCCCTTCACTGCGATGTCATCTGCTCCGCTGGTCTCTATCGATATATCCATCGTCGTCTCTCCCACCCCGCGCCCGCGGTACGGATATGCTCTCCATAAATCACCATTTGGAGAATCCGTCCTCCCTTTTTGTCTCCGTTCCCATTATTCTTAGCTCTCCTTCATTGGCTGTCCCAACGCCTTCGCGTTGTCCACTCTCCGTTCCAATCACATCGACCAACCGTCCTCTTTCCCGTCTCTCTCTCTCTCTACTCACCGTCTTCCGTGCGGGTGATGCGATATGGATACGCAAATGACGTTCAAATCTCGAGAGAGGTGTACTCAAAAGCCCGCCCCAAAGATATATTCTCTCTCTCTCTCTGTTCTCGGAAGTGTGAAACTGCCAGCCTTTCATTTGATTCCATGCATCCCGAGCGCTTTTGATCCCACGAGTGCTTCCTCCCCCATATCTACCTTAGATATGTTTCGCCTTCCTCTCTGCTTTGCTTGCTGCAAAACCCACACAAATCTCCCGCGGAAACCGCGTAGCCTTTCCACTCCAACCCCAGTGTCGTCTCTCAGATAGGTTATGTGCTCCTTGAGAAACGCGCTGATGCATATTGGATTTGCCGCTATGAAGCAAATCGATCCGTCCTTGCGGTTCGTATCATGCAAATTTGGAATTGGAATCGGTTTTTGGATGAGAGCGTTCCCTCAATCCTACTCTCTCGAATATTCGTTACTGTCAATTAACTAATTCCTGGCAATCAGTAAAGGCATTTATCGTTCGCTAATGGCATACTTTACCTCTCTAAGTGTTATAATTTTCATAATAGTTGCCACAGTTTTTGATAGAGCTTGGATCAATTCATGATATACTACCCTCTTTGAAGCATCACATGGATATCTGCATTATAGGATGGTGAATTTATCAATCGAAATTTTTTAATCCTTTTTTTTCACAAAGCTGTAGAAACTAGTTATGTGTGGTAGGGATAATTATTCATCATAACTTTGGAATTATCCAGGATTTCACTTATCTGGTTTGGTGTAAAAGATTGTGAACATATATTTGGCCAGTGTGAGATTATTTTCTTTGAATAAAGTAATTATTTTGACAACAATTCACCGTATGTGAGCAAACGTGTTATATAATCATGGCCATTAAATATCTTTTTAACTCAAATAAATATACTCAATTACACCCTATTGTAAGTGGTGCAAATAGGCCTCAGCTGTTGGTCTCTTCCCTCAAATAACTACCACCCCTCATTGATAGGTTGGAAAATGTGATTTCTTGGAATGATAGGAGAAACAGGAAGATCCAGAAAAATTGAACCTTCAGTTTCGTTATGCCTTTGATATTTGGTCTCCTGCATCCGAAAATTTTGGAAAGTGATGATGCCTTACTTAAATTAGATTCGGGCTCCCGGAAGCGTTTCAAATCTCAAATCTCTTGCCAGTGCTTCCTTTTAAAACGAGTCCTACCAGGGATTAGAAGTAATTAAAAATTATGCAAATTTCAATTCTATATGGTTCAGTTCCATGTAAGTAAGAAGCTTAATTCTAGGAAAAAATTACGAGGGTAATTTTGATTTTTTCTCTGTAAAGCATGTAGAAGAATTACAGTATCACTTTTTAGAGTTATCATTCAACCTTAAAAGTTTTGAGATAACTTTCATTGCACTTCTTTAAAATAGCTAACTACTCATTACATACTTTTGCGTGGAATAAATAATTTTTTGGCTTTTGGTATTAATCTTATATTATTTGGTTGTCGTTAAAACTTTGAAATTATTTAATTTCAACCATGGAAAATAAAATTAATAGAATTGTAATAGACATCAATGTAGGATATATATATGGAAAAATTTTAAAGAAAGAAAGTTGAATTGGTTGCAAACGATGCTCATCCTTAATAATGGATATATAACAAAAATACTAAATATCATTCATTCTTTCTTTCGCAATCAGCTATTGGTTAGTAGCTAACTCATTCGTGCGTTTTTCAGAAGGAAGGTATAGGAAGTATATTCTTCATGATATTTGTTACAATAATATGAGTGGAAATATAATTTCTTCGGCTCAAAAGGCAACCATTAAGGAAATTTTGACTTCCAAATTGGTGACCTCCTGTTCACCAGTCATAGTGGGTATTTAAGGGAGTCGCTCCTGTGCGTGTGGCACAAAGATTCCTCCTCGGTTCTAAGAAAGCCGTAGTTTACGTCTGATTAGCCTTATGACGGTTACAAAGTCTTTCCCCGTGCAATCGCATCAGTACGCTGTCATATCACCGGATAAAGGGGTTAAAGGGGACCATGGCCTCCGGTCGTTTTGATTTTTTTCCACGCAGGAAAGGAAGCCATCCCCGCAAAATTCTCTCTTTCTTTGCACCCAACGGAACCTGACTCATCTCTTTTTCCTCGGCGCTATTCCAAAAAAAAAAACCTCTGTCTCTCCCACTCACTAGGTTTCTCTCTTAATCTCTCCTCTTTTTCTCCCCGTTTCCTTCTCAGCTCGTGCTTTCTTCCCCTTTTTATCTAACCGCCGTGAGCTCTCCGGGGACGCTTTCTGCTATGACCTTCCTCCTGACGACGCCATGGGAAACGGACGGGGAAGAAAGAGAGGGGCTTGCCATGGTGAGAGGTTTCGTGTCAATGACGCATTTCCTCGCCACCGTGTTTGTTCCCCCTTTCCCTCTCCTTTTGCACCCTCGTGGTTTTTATCATCTGGAGAGAATCACTCCCTTCTCCTTTTGCCGCAAAATATTTTACACGCCCACCCCCTCGGGAAGTTTCCGACGAAAGGGATCGCATAGCTGGAAGAAAATGTAGAAGAGATTTCAACACTTCCCGAAAGCTTTTGCGATAAATTTTTCTCCCCCTAAGGGGGTCACCAGCCAATAGAGACGGGGGTCTGATAGGTGAATTTGCTCCGGTCGTAATTTTACGGATGGGGAAACTTACCGCAGTGATTAATCCCCGCATAGAATCCCCGGAGGGCAAAAAGAGTTCTAGTTATCCACTTTTATTTTCGGAACCTTTCTTGTCTAGTGGTCATAATCATTCATAATCGTTTATGGACAGAGTAAATTTTCTGATTGAGATTTAGCAGGACTAATGTGGCTAGAAAGTATGCACTACCTGAAAGAAAATGGGATTCGCTATTTCTATACTATAAGGATGGAAATGATGTCAAGCTTAGTTTCGCCATACTTGTATTTTTAGAATGGTACGTCTCTGACATTGGCACAACAGCAATGTATTGGGACAAAAGAAAAAAATTTGTTTTTTTTCCAAGGCATTTTTTTGAGATCCAGTTCCCATTTCCGGGTTGTCAGCTGCGTTCAATGAGCGGTGAGTTGACGGTTTCACCTCTGTTCTAAGAAGCGCCTTCAGGTCACTTTTATTGGAAATGCTTCCTGTAATGGAGGTGGAGCTGTTGGCAGAGCTAACGCTCATCAAACGCAGCTGACAGCCTGGAAATGGAATCTGGATCATCATGAGGCTGCGGAAGCTTTCGCAGAAACAATTTTGTTGTGTTGATAATGACACAAGTTTACCAATCCCGTAGCTGGTGTAATTAATAAAGTTTGGAAATTAATATTTTATTTTCTTTCAGAATTTAAGGAATTTATCGTCATCTTCTGGCCAGTATTTCATTTTCTTGTAAATTTTCGTCTACCGTGGCATTTTTCATCATTGGTAATATGTAAAACGTCCATAGTGTAAAATCTGGTGTAGTTTCCTTGACAAAGTAAAGGTTGCCTCAACTTCTCCTCTATATCTCTATTGGCTAGCTTCATCATGCTACAGACAATTTATAAAAAAACTAAAAGCAAAACAAGAGCGGAAGTACTTCTTAGGTAGCATTTTGAGGCCCAGAATCCTTGGAAGGATAACTAACTACGTAAATATGTGTTATGAACCCGTTAGAAACCAAACCAAGATTCGACTGCTTGCAAATCAAGACATAATGTTTATTTTGGAGATGAGAGTAGCAATAATTTAATACGCCGTAGAATTTTACTTCATTTGACCACTAATATTTTTTTCGCTTCTCAGGAAATTGATCGGTTTTCTTAGGAAAGAAATAATATGCCCACTTGCTGGTATTCTGTGATGATATTTTCATTCACATGCCTTTGTTTGGAGTGGAAGCGGGACCCTCAAAGAAAACTTGAAGAACGGGTTGTTCTGAAGAAGAGAGGTCCTCTTGCTTCTCTTCCGAGAGTGGTCTAAGGAGTTCCTTCATTCTCCTTGAAATATCTCTCTTGATCAGTGGCTCAGAAGCTCTTGGGTCTTAAGTTGATGTGGAGGGCACTTATTTGGCGCCCTGACTTAAGGACTCCGGAAAAGTCCTCCCGGACCATGAGATGGGAATGGGTTGAAAATGCACTTCGCAATCGGGACCCCATTTTCCTCCGTCCGCATGGGAGTGAGGACACCCGATCCATTTTCTTTGATCCCAGTGTCATTGACGCATTCTCTGACCTTCAACCCCAGCTTCCTTCGGACATAAAGGAAGAGCGTGGATGACTGTGTGCGCGGAAGGCAACCGTCACTTCTTGCTTGATTCCGGTGTCATTCAAGAGGGATATGAACGCAGAGTTTGGGGTGGCTTAAACTTTGGCTTGTGAGCTTGAACTTTGATCAAAGACCATGCAGAAGCACTGAAGAACCTTTGAAACTAATTGATAAGGAAGAGTCAAAAATTTTTTCACGAGATCAAAGTTTGATGATGCACGGGAATATTTTGCTTACTTCTCCTTGATGAACCTGATGAACGAAATTCTTGATAATTCCTGACAGACAATTAATTGAAATTTACTTAAAATTAATTCCGCTCGTAGTGATCTACTTAAATAAGATAGCTGAGGAAATAAATATCAGCTATCTATTTGCTCTTTAGGCACATAAATTAGTATTTTTCATTAGTATATTTCTGCCGTTAGTTTATCCAATAGTGATTCACATTGCTCATTATTATTTCAATGCCTACACTATTTCCTTATGTTAGAGAACATAATAAGAAGAATAGCAAAGGAATAGGTGGGTGAATTATTATTAGAGTAGTCTCTGGTGGTAGCTCTTAGTTGCTTGGTAAGCATTGTGTGGTAGATATTAGCAGTTACTATCATACTTAGTCTCCTAGTTGCATGGCAATCGCATCAAGTAGGTCTTGGTAGCACCTTTTTATTACTCCTGATTTCACTCTGATACTACTGCTTTTACTCCTGATGACCTGTAAAGGCTGAAACCGGTTGAGTCTATCTAAATAAATTGTGGAATCAACCAAGTATATATTTTTATATTTACTGTCTAAATTCCACCAAGTAAACTTGCCGACCATCAATTTTATCTTAGTTAAGAACATAGGCTAGTCAGTGCGATATAGGTATATCCGTTGGAGCCCTTAAAACCTATGTCTACTGCTATTCTGATTTTCAGAAGTAAAGAACGACAAAGAATATTTATAATTACACTCCTAAGCATATTTTGGTCTCAAAACAGCCTCCAGTTGACATCTAGGTTGTACTCTGGAGGGACGAGTCTAGGAATATTCCGTATTTGGCTTAATATGTTGTAATGCATCCCTGTAAGGTGTGGATATATATTAAATTATCTATTTACCGGGAAAAAGCTATTATTCGATAGGTATTGAATGATTAAAATTTCACTCCTTTGCATGTGTTCCACTAAAATATCTCCAGGCAGACAGATAAGTAATCTACGGTGTTAAAATTTGTATTCTTATTGGATACAATCGTCAAAGGTTGCCTGATGAGTATATAATTTAATGAAACTAAGATTTTATAGGGCAAAAGATATGTACAATCTCAGTTGTTTACTCTTGTACGTTCTCTCTACAGCCCTTGCCTTTAAATAAGGCTTGGAACAAAATCTTGATAAGTCTTTTAAACTCAATGAATAATCTGAAGGTCTAAAATAATAAAACTAAGGTAATAAATCTGAAGGTCAACAGGAATAAAACTAAGATATTGGTGTTCAGTAAAAGAGAAGAGGCCAAAACCAACGTTAAACTAGGGAAGCAAAAACTTGAAGAGATGAAAGAGTTCTAGTACCTGGGAAGCCGAGTAACCAACGATGGACGAAGCAAGAAAGAAATAGTCAGTAGAATAGCTCAGGCAAATGGGGAATTCTACCAAAAGAGGAACTTTCTTACATCCGGAAACACAAGCGTAGAAGTAAGAAGGCAATTCATCAGGACGTACATCTTGAACATGTTTCTTTACAGCAGTGAGGCGTGGACGATGACAACAGCGGAGAAGAAAAGGATGGAAGCATTCGAAATGTGGTATTACAGAAGAATGATGAAGATAAAATGGATCGACCGATTGACAAACGAAGAAGTCTTAAGAAGAGCGGGAGAAAAGAGAAGCCTGCTGAAAACTCTAAGAAGAAGACGGCATAACTTAATCAGCCATATCTTATGACACGATGGCCTGATGAAGACAATCGTTGAAGGACAAATGGATGGGAAGAATGGAAAAGGAAAGCCTCGAGTGAGTTACATGGAACAAGTGATGAAAGATGTGAAAGAGAATGAATACGTAAATATGAAGAGATTAGCCGATAGAAGAACTCAGTAGAGAGCTGCGTCAAACCAATCTGAGGATTAAAGAATATTTCAATCCTGCCGCGTGAACGGCGGTGAAATTCACATAAATTGCCATGCGAAAAAATTCACCTGGACTGGGAATCGAACCACGGACCTTTGGCTTTCCGGGCCACTGCGCAGTGGCAATTTATGTGAATCTGAGGATTGTTGACTTATGATGATGATGAAGGTAAAGGAGGGGAAAGTTCCCATCCTTCGATGCCTTCTTTAAACCATAATTTGTGGTTAATTTCATCGTCCCTGTACTTTCAATTACTAAAAGATTTTATCTGAAAACTTATCCCAATTAAATCCTTAAATTATTTTAATTCAAGATAATCCCGCAATTTTGTCAGCTGAAATTGGAAGCATATTTGCACTCAGCTTGTCGAAATAATCCTTATAAGCCTTGACTCAACCGAACAATTGATATCTTCGTTGCTATGTGTACTTAATGTAATTTACATAGATTATTCAAATATATGCATCTACCATATTATTTCAGCCTGGATTAGACTTTAATGCGCCAACTAAAAAAAAACTTTAATTTTGCAGTCATCGTGATATTCATCCATTGATTCCCTTAAATGCATCCAGGCCCATAAACATATTCCAATTAATGTTCTGATATGATCTTCTTTCAGATTTATACGGGAATCATATTTTATTCCTAGTTATTCCGTTACAAGTCGCGTGGGAGATTTAATTTTAACTCTTTGCATTATGATAGTGGAGTGAATGTCGGTCATATGATGAAATTATGGAATTGCGTTTCATGATGCGATTCATAATATGGAATTCATGATTCGAGTCGATTTCATTGGGTATTTGCTGCAGAGAATCATTATATTAGTTTGGTTTGAATTTTAAATCAGAATTTGCACAGAGGCGATTGGCGTTGGCAGGTAATTATGATATTTGTGTTCGGAGCACTATTTTTGCTGAAAAACTCTGATAGGAATTCCCACTAGGCCAAGAGCTACGATTCAGGTTAAATATTTTGCATAAATATGAATCTGACGTTTACACATAATCCTATACATTTTATACAAATTAGGCATTATGATCAATCGGATCTAGATAGAAAGATTACATCGATAAACTCCCGTGCAAATAAATTTAAAATTTATTTCTTCCCGCTGCTAGTCATGGATCTTTTCGGTGTCATAATCGGTGAATAGGCAAGTGATCTTTCAATACTGGAATAATGGTGATTCGTTAAAATCGAATAACATCTTAGCGAATGCACTACTACTCCCCGAGCATTTCATCAGAAATGAGTTCGTGATACTTGGCTTGAAATGAAATATTTTCTTCCGATTACACTACATTTAATATGACAACTGAAGATGCGATGAAAGCCTATGAAAATGAAATTATTTCATATTTTTATCCTGTTAATAGATAAAAAAATCAATTCATTAATATTATTTTTCCATTGTAAAACGTTTTTTTTATCAACGATTGTGTGAGACAAAAAGTGATAATTGCGGTAGCGCGGTTTTGGCAATTTTTGTACCACAACCGTGGTTTCACACATTGTGCAGTTTCATTACCTTCATCCGCTGTTGGCCATTCCGAGGATGGGAACCTAACGATCGCGGCACAATCCTCTCAATGTGAATGGAATTATCAAGAGATTCTAAAATCCGATGAAGATGGGTTTGACGTTTCTAAGATATACGCTTTGAAAAGGCTGCTGAAGATGACAGGTTTATTGAGGTAGACAAATAGACTTTATAAGGGAGGAAAGAAAATATTTGAAGATCTCTACGATAGAGTGCAGTATTGGGAGACAGGAGGAGAGGTTCGAAAAATGTTTGTTTTATTTTGCGTTTGTAACCAACCATTTTGATAACGACATTTTGCGACATACTATTTTTGAGTAGACAGCTCGTAAAAGTGATAATTCGTGACCAGATTAAAATTTTACTATTTTTGCAAATGGGAGAAACTAGAAAAATATGGTTGGAGTAGTGGGAATCTTCCCACTCTTGAGTCACTGGCCTCCCACCTCGAGCGCCCAGTTTTCAGTCCAGCAGTAACAGAGATTTTTCAATATTATACCGGTCCCCACTTGAGTTCTCAGTGGTCTGTACTTAAAGTTCAGTACTCCGTCTGTCGGATGGGATGCTGGTGTGTGGACCCCATAGAACCGTTTTCTTTGGGAACTGGCTAATTCCAGCGCCTAGTTTCTCTTCATTATTCCTCTTCTCCAACCTCAAAATTCCAACCCAATTTATAAAAACTCACCCATTTCGATGGCAAAAATGACCTTAGTTGTCAGTAGCCTCTCCGAATAACAGCAACAATGAGAGGTATTCTTCATTGATATTTAAGACTTATTTGTAATCTACTTACTCTTATCTACTCTTTTGTAGTAGATCATTTAAATATACCTCCTTACGTGGCTATGCTGGTCATATTGGGTCATATTGGCTCTTTGCTCTTGTCGTTCCTTCCCCTTAATTACCAGAGTGTTAACATTGATGAGAAGCGTTTGATTGCCTTGGTCGTTGCAGCCAACGTACCCGGCGTGACTTAACAGTTGAGCTTAAGTGGGTCGGTAACCATGTTTGCGTTCCAAGGGGAACTTTGAAACTATCGCTTTCTCCATAACACGAACCGGACCGTGTTTTGCTGCCCAAGGGGGCTGTAGTTGATGGTGAACGACACCAATTTTATCATGCTCGCTACGTACTACACGTGTAGCAGAGGTTTGGCTACAGGAAGAGGATGCATTAGTGGCTGCAACATCGAGGAGTAGGTACTCTGAGCATTTGAAATTTGAAATGGGGCCGAACGGGATGGTTGAACTAGTTGGAGTGATATTCGTGGTTTCTTTAAGCGTTGCTCACCACTCTGGTATCCTTAAATTCCCACCCTGAAAAATGAAAAACTTCATTTTATCTCAACCACTTTTGGATATTAATGGAGTCAAACTACTGGCCATATTTACAATGACATAAATCACGTGCACACATTTTTCAGCTCAATAGTAATTTAATCATTTTTTAACTGTGCAACCGGAGGTTACGAATCCTTAATCTCAATTGAATATTACTACAGTAGTACTTACAGTGGCATCAAGTTGTGTAATATTTTATCCAAAAATTTACATTATTATTTATTTAGTGGTCACTTTCACTGCATCACTCCATTAAGTTCTCCATTAAAAATCATGGTCATCGCGGAGAAGAAATCTGCCCAGGCCATATAACTGATCATGATTCTAGCAATAACTTACCGATTATTTAGTAAATGAGAATAAGTTAAGGCGAAATGCCTCGAGTCTGGTAACCTCCGTTAAGAACTTCATATTGTATGTTCACTCAATCTCCCTGATCTCATGATTGCCGACTGAATGATACGACGCTAGGTCTAAATTATGCATATGGTGGTTCTCAGCATCCATTTGGGAAGGAAAAAAGTATTTATTAAAAGTTATTTAAAAGGCAATTTATAAGGGAAAAATATCCAGAAAAATAAATGATCAAGTTTGGCTTCTTGTATATCATGTAATTTGGCTTCTAAGATTTATTGAAATATATATCTCTACTATGCCACACCAAAGTTAAATAATTTCTGATCTCTTTTAATTTCAGGGGACTCCGCGAGATAGTGGGGTAATAATGCTATCATATCATATTTCACGTTTCCGCCGTTGCTAACTCTGACCATGAGAACGATCTACACTACCAGCTACAATATTATTCGTATAATCTAATGAATTCGTTTTATCAAGAGTTGGGCCTCTGCTTGAATAGGAGGATTTTCAAATGTCTAAGGTAGGTATCTATTATAAATATCCTCTCAGTAAGTATTATCAGATCTAATGGAGAAGAAAAATAATTGATATATTTTGGAATTGAGATGAAGGATTTATCGGCATTTCTATGTTGCATGCATTCAAATACAAACGATCGGAATGTTGCTTCCTAAGGGGTTATGATTCTAGCTCAGGAAAATAACTCTTTGTACGCAATTGACGGATAGGATAATAACTCCACTTCTATAGGTAGTGACAATGAATGATTCGAGAATAATAATGACCGAGTTCAATGGGAAGTAAATGATAATTTGAAGGCAGGGAATATAGTTTTACAAAACTATAAACTGCATAAAACTATTCTTCTGAATTTTTATTTTCAGTTATTTAGTGTGCTTTCAAAGAAGGCGCGGTCATTATCTTGAGTTTTGGCAGCTCTTCTACTTCTTATTATATTCTGTTTTGGTATATATTCACATGCTTAATCACATTCATTATTTTGGAATGTATTTGTTTAAAAGGATGAACAAGAAGAATTAAATTTGAAAATATTCATTCTTCATGTGACTAGGGTTCTCCAATATGGGCGAGTTTGGAGACGTAGGGCTCAGGGCAATAGCCACACTTGTCCGGTTCAAAGGGCGCCACTGTCTTTGGTAGAGAAAATCGTATTGGAGTAGTTTTCCACCTAAGTCGGTTAACAATATCTTTCTTTGAAGATGAAACGGAATGGTTTCCTTTTGTGGATCGCTTAACTTCGGGGACATGGTTTGTAGGTGGTGGATTAGAGAGAATATATGGTGGATGTCTGAAGGGTGGATTTTTTCTTTATCGAGTACCGTCACCAACGAAATATTTGTAGAACTATCGTACTATTTTGAACGCCACTCCGTCATTTTTTTTTAGCTTCCATTGACTTGAATACAGCTCACCTGGACATTTCACATCGAACTCGTAACAAATAACAGGTAGACAACACACAAATGCATGCTCTGGGTGGAGAAAATCCAACCCAGGCGAGATTTCAAACCCGCGACCCCAGGAATGGCAGGCGAGGATGTTTTATTTGCCGGAGAGAGCATCTCTACTCTTTTCGGTTGACGTCCAAATGAGGGACGTAGAGAGAGAGAGGGGGGGACGTGTAGTTGGAAAGGGAAATTGATAGGGAATGATTGTGGGCGTGAGGAGATGGCCGGAGGGGAGAAATGCTTGAGTGGCTAAAGGAGTGCGAATGAAGAGAGTGCCGGGAGAAATCACTTCGCTGTCGATCTGCGCGCCGTCGCTTTTGCCAATCAATCAACGGCGTCACCAGAAATGGAAAGGGACGTCCTCACCTCCTGATGTTCCATCATCGATTGACTTCGTTCTCGATATTTTTTTTCTGCAAAATGAAACGCCGAGATTAGTATTTCTCTCTAAAGCTGCGATCCAACGATATTTCCGGCGTCGAAGTTATACCGTTTGAAATCGAATCTTGTTATTGTACAGATTCGAATTTTGATTGCAAACCGGAGCATAGTATTCATGTATTTAAAAAATATATATTTTTAATTTTTATGAACCGATTAAACGCTCTACCGTTCTTTCAAGTAACAGCATCGGGGGGAGGGATGGAGCAGAAATCGTGCGTCTTTTTTGGTGATATTATCACGTTCGCTTGATTTTCTCGCTCGTTCATATACAGGTGAAATTATTTTAATAAACGAATTAATTTATTTTTGAAATTGACGCATACATATAAATGAAGTACACAAGGTAGAATTTTTTAAATTATCAACTGGAAAATCCAGTTCTTTTCAGTATTAGGATTAGCTTGGAATCTTTTAATTACTTTTGGCTGATTGCGATTTATAATAGGCTGAGTCATGACATTTTGCCACTACCTGCGCTATAAACCATGTGTTTTTTGTGTTATCTTTCACATTGGTTATTAGTGCCATTGAAATAAATCGATAAGTTACGTCACGTTAATAATTGGTATTTTGGCATTTAACATAAAATATCGACGAAGAAGACTCCTATAAATGTTGAAAAGTATGTTATGTGATTATTTTCGTTTCCTGAATGCTAAAATATCTATTTCAACCTTTTAAAATAACTAAGACACATATATTCCTGGTAACAATCATCCAAAAGTAATTGTTTTACACATATTTAAAACGTACATTTACTAATTACTCAATTTTTTTAAAAAATAACTTGGATCAATTAAGGACTTTAATTTCAAGTTAATGAATGGAAGTTGTAGAGTAATTAAATATAAGATTAAAATTATCTGAAATAATTGGGGAAAGTCCAATTAAACGTTAAGTTTAGAACTAAATCTGTAAAATAAAGAAAGAACCCACCTTCCAGACTGGAGTGTGCGAACTATCTAAGAACGAGAACAAAGCGTTCATTAAATCCTCTTGTAATTTGACATTGAATTCTATTTTATCATACCTTAATGGAAAATTTATTTCCATACTACCTACTGTGACAAAGCCCATTCAAAATCCATCTTGGAAAACGGTTCTCTTTCAGCTAAAGCCACGGTATTCCAAGATACGCGAGCAAGTTATATGTTGCTAAATAATGATCCATTGGGTGTAAATTAGAAAACCAGACAATTCATTACGCTGCTATGCAATGCTTTGGTTGTAATTTATAGCAGAATTTAGACGGTAGCAATGTTTTTTGTTCCTCATTTTCTCAAAACGTCAGATTAAAGAAATGCACGCAGGAGTTTTCTGTGAAATAAGCTCCGCTACAATCGCATTATATGTATACGGTATTGTCACTAATGCTCTACTGCTATGAGAATAATTAAATCAGACTTTCAAATTCCTTCAACGACACTAATCATCTGTAATGCTCCAGTATGCACCCGTGCTCATTGGCGGTTCAGTCTAGGAGGAATGTTATAAGGATAGGAGTAGAATGGTAGAGAAAAGGGTGGAGAGAGACTCGGCTTCGGCAATGACCTACTCTTAACAAAAGGTGTCAAGGCGAGCACGGCTTAACGTCCCATCCGACGGACGGAGTACCGAACTAGAATACTCTCCACGCATCATTCAAGTAGGGAATGGCTTACCAATGAATACCATCTTCCACGGCTGGTAATCAAACCCGGATCCTCAGGATAAGAGGGCGAACTCTAACTATATTGAGAGATTAAATAAGTACCACATTTATAATTTTAAGGCATAACATAGTAGAACATATTTTGTAAACTCCAAATGAAGGGACGCACGTTTAAATTT
The DNA here is from genome assembly GCA_933228895.1 of Platycnemis pennipes. Taxonomy (NCBI): domain Eukaryota; kingdom Metazoa; phylum Arthropoda; class Insecta; order Odonata; family Platycnemididae; genus Platycnemis; species Platycnemis pennipes. The sequence goes on from OW121847.1 coordinate 99,051,998, forward strand.
AATTGATGACATTTCAAACCAATGCGATATTTGGTTAATATTTATATGCATATGCAGCCATTAAGTTAGAAGTTTTACTGAGAATTAAGATAAAAATTACAGAGAAATTCTTGGGCAGTAAATATATCTTACATGATGCTACGATCATTACTGTGGTAACTGATATGTATATAATTTTGTAGGAGTATGCTCGTAGATTCTCTGACGCGATGTTGATAGAACGATGAGAGCGATAGGTTGAGCCGGCCTTCTGCCTACGATTCTGCGTTCAAATACGGTCATCAAACGTTTCAAAATCCATAGATGATTGAAGGGAAACGCCCCGACGATATTTGGCCGGCGTCGACGGAGATATAATAATTTTTTTCCCCACCGGAATCATTAAAAAGGGATCCTCTCGCCCCACGGAGATGAGGGCATGAACACAAACATTTTGTTTCCAACATCCTAGGATAACAGATAGGGGGGAGGATAGAGAGAGAAAAGAGACGAGTCAGCCTGAGGGAGCACATCGGAGGCATTAATTAATGCATGAGCACAATCCCATTAACGGAAGCAGGGCCTCCGCCAATGGCATGGGGTTTATCAGTCGCAAAGAAACTAGTTGGCAAGGAACACGGAGAGAAAAATGGAGAGATTTCACAACGCTCCGAATTATATATTTGGAGAATCGCCTCTAGGGAGATCAATCCGAGATGCTTTGGACTGGATTGGACGCTCGGAAAATGATGGTGATGTCCCTCTTGGTCGTCCAGATTTCGAGTCACTGAGCCCTGTTTTTGCAAAGGAGAAGGGGGTGGAAGAGAGTGGGGGGACGTTTGTGGCCATAGGAAGGGGAGAGGGAAAGATTGGGGAGCGGTGACTCGTGTGAAGATTTCACGCGATTGCGACCCGAAGTTAATTTGCGTGAGAGCGAATGCCGAGGACTCCATTAAAACCGTTTCTGCGCTCGGGGCACCGGAATATTGACTGAGTCCCCCGGCGTCTAATACGGATTTTTTTTAACGATCGATGCGAGTTGACTGATGTAACGTCCATGGCTACCAGATTTTGTTCCTCATGCTGTTAATCATCGGATTCGGTAATACCCGCCAACAATGCGTCGATAACCCCACAAAACGAATTTTTGTTGGATGCACTGATGTTCTCGACAATACAATGCGTCAATCTTATACCGTTAGTAAGCATGATTAATGAGCTCCGTGATACAATATCATGAGCATTGTTGCCAGCCTTCAAACCTAAATGTCTACTGCTGTATGGGTGTACTGTAGAGATGTGGTTTTAAGCTGTGAATTTTAAGATTCTCCATCTCCAAGCGTTACATTGCACCGTCTAGTCTATTTTAATTCTGTGGGTAACTCTAATACAAACATACAATATGTGCCCCAGGTAAGATTTGACCGGCGGCCTTTGGGTTATCAGGCCAGCGGCTTACCGATCTGAGCACCACGGGCGAAAGAGTTTTCAAATTGCTCATTAATTCTGTCTATGTGCTAAATATTCTTATACCCTTTCTGAAAATGCCTGTGAAACGTATGACATGATTTACTATTGTATGAGTCTCGTCTCATAGAAGATCTTTCACTTCATGCCATGGCATTCCATTAGGTGGAAACATAAATAGGGCAGCCAGAGAATAATTTTAAATATTTCTACATGGTCATAAATAAACTAGAAGTTAATATGGAGTTGGTGCTTTCCCGGCGTATCTGCTTCAAGAAGTTTTCTCGAGTTGTCCACCGGGTAAGGGCATCCATTTTCCCGGTGGACAACTTACCCGGCTCTTACCCGGTGGACAACCCGAAAAAAATTCTTGTAGAAGTTAATACCTGAACTAATATTTACAGGATACATATTTATAAAATTTCTATGGCTTCTCTTAAGTACATTCCAGAGCAGCCTTGGGAGATAGGGGAAATTCTTATTCCTTTTATGCTTATTTTGATATTTACTTCTATTGTTATGGATTTTTTGGATATGTTTTTTCTGTTGTTATGGTTGTTATGGAGTATTTTAGGATAATACCTCATAGAAAACGGAAATGGTATTCTGGAAATTTCTTATAACTCTTCGGCTCTCTCTGTGGCTAAAACTAACTATACAAATAAAGAGTAGACGGACGTATCGACCGTTTCCTATTGATCAAAGATCACAGCGACATATTCTCTAGAGGACATGAAAGATGTTATGAAGAGCATCTGCGATTTTTAAGATTTAGACCCAGTTGAAAGTAAAGCCACCCAGGGAACGTTGAAATATACACAATATGTGTATATTTCTTACATATGTGTAATTGAAACTTTTTCATTACGCTGGTCCGTGCAGGTTTCACGGGTTTCCCTGCACTTCGGGGAAATGACGGGCCAATGGCACTCCCGTTCAACACTATATATCCAGCAGCCGATTGATACCAACAAGAATGAATATACGATACAAAAAGCAATGCCCTGCAGAGGAAAAATATTCCTAAAACAGGGCTCCCCATGATTGTTATTAATTGTTATTAATATCAAGATATCATATATATTTTATGCAATGTTATTTGGGGATAAAATATACCGTTTTGCATTTGAATTGAATTGAACTTTTTCAATGATGTCGACGTGTAGTAAATTTAAATTGTGACGCTTTTTCATTTAATTGTTCCACGTTTATGCCATAAGAGCAAAATATGCATCAACGTAATGAAAGGATTACCATTTTCACTTGAGAGCATTTTCATTTCAGAAGAATAACATTTTCGTCTGAGAGCAAGATCAAATAATTTTTATGAAAATTATAAAGTTGGAGGGAACATATTTTTTAAAATAATAGGAAAAAATACTGAATTTAACGATAAAAGTAAAGGGACTGCAATTATTTTGAAAAGCAGAGCAAACGAGTTTAGTTGTATAAATTTGAAATTTTTACGACCGGTTATGGGATTTCCTAAGTATGATGAGACCATTCCCCAAGTTTTCAGTTCAAAGATAGTATGATCTTTGTCTTCCCCGAAAAAATGAAATTGTTTTAGAACGAAATCAGTATCCCACTAATATTAAAAAGATGTGACAATTATTTTTAGGCACAGAAAAAACCATTTTCTTCAAAATTGCAACTTTTAGCGTTATTTACTTGGTACTGATGGTGGTCAGATTTAAAATCTTCTATTTTATTCGGGGATCTGGTTGGTGTGGTGGATAGAGTACTGGCTTCCCATCCCGTGGGCCCGGGTTCGATTCCCGGCAGTGGCGCTTTTTCAATGGAAAACCGGTCCCTACTTGTGTGACTAGTGGAAGGCATATCAGGTTTAGTACTCCGTACGTCGGATGGGACGTTAAACCGTGGTCCTCTTGGCGCCTGTCGTTAAGAGTAGGCTGATGCTGACGGGTTTCTCTCCATCCTTCCTCCGTTTCCTAAAAACTCCTAGAATTACCCAATTACCCACCTATCCTATATGGCGCAAATGACCTCAGCTGTTGGTCGCCTCCCCTGAATAACTAACTAACTACTACTCTTCCTCGATTACATTACTAAAGAGATAATGAAAAGAAAAATTCTCTTTTATCTGTTTACTCCTCATTGTATTAAATTAAATCCTAACTTTACAAAATAATGACGAATGAAGGATAGAGTTAAAATGTTAAAAAGTTGCTTATCCATATACACCATAAGTTTTAGAAAACATACGTAAAGAGCATTTAATTTTGCAATTTTCAATGACGTAGCATCATCAACGCCTGTATCAAGTAAACAAAAATCAGCTGGATTTTTCAGAATTAGGGTGTTAAAAGATATTTGTATGCGTTTTCATAATCCCCATAAATATTGAATAAAATGTTTAACAGGAAATCAGTAACTGAGTGTCGGCTCAAAAACAAAGGATTAACCTACTCAACTAATTAACTTGAAGTCCAGATGGTTAAGGATAAGCCATTTCAAGATCAAGAATGGGATGACTCTGAAGAAAAATACTATCGAGTATTCTCGCAAGCACATGAAATACCGTATTTACAAGTATATAAGACGCACTCTCGTATAAGACGCACCCCAGATTTTTAGGCGAAAAATCGTGAAAAATCGTTTGACCACGCATATAAGACGCACTCAGAACGAAAATTAACTAGTCACAATAATGGGCTGAAATAAAGTTAAATTATCTCAGAAATGCGTATTTCCCTGATTTTAAAACCACTTAGGGTAATGCCACTTTCTACAAAGATGAAATGAACCTATTTCGCAAACAGGTCGGTGAGTACGAATCCATAACGCGATTTTTACACGATTTTTTTCTCTTTTGTGCACTTGTATAAGACGCACACGCGTATAACACGCACCTCACCTTTTTGGCCTCAAAAATCGAAAAATAGTGCGTCTTATACGCATTTAAATACGGTGCTTGGAAACCTGAATTGTCTGATTTTGTTCCATATGTAAATATAGGATATATTAAGAATATATTGGCAAATAAGGATTCAATCATATTAAATAATGATCTCAAGAAATGGCTCTGTAAAACATCTAGTAACAATTAGGTTCAATAACTCCCCAAATGTTTCTTTTCCAAGAATAGTGTGGGGCATCAACACTCGTGATCACCTTAAAGGATGCCTTCATTAATGCCTGGCCTAAGAAAATTGAATTGAAATATTATTTTAGTGTATTGATTAGATTTATCCTCTATGGGTATAATTATTGTGTCGGCAATTTAGGTTCAGAATTATTCTGTAACCAGCTTTCCTTGGAGGTTTGCAGTAAACCTGAGCGATTTGTGTATCCGTCATTTAATTAGAGTTCAAAACTAACTTCCAAACAACATTTCAGTGAAGCATTAGCCCTACAAGGGACTTTTGTCTGGAGCCTCCGAAAGTTGGTGATCAACGTTAAAACTCCCTCCTTCTAGCGTCTGAAATTTCTTTTTATTCGAAATTGATAATCTTCCCAATGTCCGTCAAGCTCTCCCTAACACAATCGTGTTGTCACAACCGACGGCATTCAAAAGTAAGTGAAATGGGTTTGCTCCCCACTTCCCAAAGCTTCCTCGTTGGTAAAAAGCGACTGGGCATTACTTTCGACTCTTTCGGGAATAAGTCCTGAGTAGAAAGTTCTAGTTGCTTCCGGCAAATGAGGGAATCGAAATCAAAAGACCCATCAGGAAAAAAAGACTGTTTCGCTTCCACTAACACGACTTGTTTTGATTCTCGAGTCCCACGTCGAGCTCGGAAAGCGCTTAGAAAATGATTTCGTCGTTAAATCCATCGCCAACTGGCCACGGTTGGGAATTAAAAATTTCATTAACTGGGAAGTTAAGGGCTTGAGCATGTTTTAGTCCCATTATCCACACCCCCCTTTCACTTCCTCTGGGGTGATTCACTTAGTGGCCGTTTCTTCACCCTCTCTTCATCTTCTCTCCCCCACCCCCATCTGCCACTACCATCCATCTCACTCTCCCCATTTTATCGCCCATTTTCCCTCTTCATCTCCATGTCCACTGTCCACTCATCTTTTATCGCCATTTCTCCTCATTCTATTTCTAGGGGACATTCTAAAAGCGTCCCCGCGTGGAATTTGCCCGAAAGAAAAACACGCCCGAAAAATGATGTAATTGGCCTGGATGCATACCGTGGTGTGCCAGGGAATAATTCAAATTTACTTTCGCTCGAGTTATTAAGGATAGAACCCATTAACGAAGGGTATTTTTCTCATCATGTTATTATTGGCTTTTAAAAGACCTTCATAATATTTTGCGGGAGCATCCAAGTAGAGCTAAATATTTTTTTCCACCTTTAATATAGCTCCCAATCAAGAATAGAGCTCCCATTGGGAAAAAGGGCAAACCAAATTAAAACGTAAAACCTCAAGAAAATATTCTAAGTTCCCGAATAATAAAATATTAATTATAAATATCTCATGAATACTGTCAACGTAGGGACTTTTATTATTTTGTGGGGACTTGTTATTAATTTTTATTGTCCTTCTCAAATATCTTTACTCATTAAATCCCTCAATTTTATGCTCGGGAAATTACCATAGGACGCACTAGAAAGTGGCCACGGTCGGGAATTAAAAATTTCATTAACTTGGAGGGTAACTGCCTGAGTATGTTTTAGTCCCATTATTCATAGGTACTCCCTTTATAATAGGAAGATATATAAATGGGGATAAAATGTAAACGTCTTTAATTTAATGAAAATATATGTATAACGGTACGAAAATGAGTGATTGACTCGATTTACCAAAACACTGAAATATATGGTGGCATTAAAAAGACACAGAACTTAAAATGCTAAACATCTTAAAACCTTCCGTCAAAATTTTTCCACGAACTTTTACTGATGATTGTTTTCTCTCCTGTATGAAAATATCAGTAACACTTTTTGCTTTCATTATAAAACGATTTAGAATTTGATCTAAATTTTATGCCAACAACTTCCATTACAAATATTAGTGTATTACATAAGATATAACTTTCCATCATAATTAAAAAATAATATTTCTGTTTGGTATCTGACCTGATGCTAAAGGAAAAAAAATAGCTCATGGACTGTTCTAATTTACACCCAAGTGTAGCCCTTCCCCTAAAGTCACATCATCTCTCTATGGACTACTACAATCGTCCAAGTTGGTTATTTGGGTTACGAAACGGTTTGCGTAGTTGGAAAGGAGGACTTCTGAAATTAAAATTCGTAAAAATATTCTCTCTTTCATTTCTTTCCCATATTTGTAAGAAAAACATAATCCTTTGGGCACGAGAGGGGAATATTCTTGCGGTGCTAGTCCGGGATAATATATACCTTACAAAACAATATATACCTTTATGTGAAACATATGTCAAAGCTATTTAGGAATATTCTTTATGAAAGGATATTAGACCGGGGAGTCACTTCGAAGGAAGGACGAAAGAAGGATGCACAATTCCTCCTACTCATTCCCAATGGGTCTTATGAGTGAACTTCTCCCTCATTCCAACCTGCCCCGACTGTTCACCATTGCTCCGGCTTGCTCAGGATGTTGGGTACTTTTCAACTGGAAAAGATATGGTTTGTGTCACATAAACAAATACAGTGTGCTGTGACCTTCTTAACAGATAAATTTAACGTCAACTTTTACCACTGGAAATACTTCTGTGACATTCAGAACTTGCAGGATCATTCATATATGCAATAAATGGTTTTCCGCAAGTATGAACTAAAACCATTAATCTCAATGAACTGCTTCATAATAAAGATTTTATTAAATTTACCAATAACTCTCGATAACCACTAAATATTCATTAATATTAATAGTTTACTAATCTCATCTTGGGATAAGGAAGAGTTTATATCTTTCAATTCTCCGGGAAAACACGAGATCCTTCATTGATGCAGCTTATTTTCTGCTTGAATCCCACCACTTTCCCGTGTATGTCGTTGCTCCCTCAGTTCACGATAATGACTCCCTAAATTCTATTTCCCGATTATCACCTCCCATATTTGTACTGTTGATGCCTTTATGGGCCGTAAATATTTAAAGTTGTTCACCTGGCGGATTACCTTTTATGTTCAATAGACACTTAATACTTTTTGCTGTTTAAGATTTGTTTATTGATTTTTTACCCCAATTTTTTATTTCCTCACTTATACCTATTTCCCTGGTCACAAATTATATTCAGAGTTGGTGTGCGGTAAAGTTATTTTGTTTCTATGCGCGTTCAACAGTCGGCTTATCTGTCATGACTTAGGTTAGAAGTGAGAGGGAAACGAAAAAAAGCAGTAACTTGATTGTGAGAAAAATGAGAAGCGGAGTTAGCATTCATCGAATACTATACTTTGGATAGATTACTTCACCCTAGTACTCTCCAATTTTTAGAGTGGAGGAAAATCGAAAGTAAACCCCAAATGAAGAGTTTTACCGTGAATTTAGTGCTCACCCTTTCGTAATCGTTGGAGACAATATTTAACATTTTCGCTTTTCATATGATTACACTGACCAGTGTATCCACCGTAGCAGTGCTTGACTTCGTTCAGCCAAGTAGTCGAAAGGCAACGTTTTTAATTTCATATCTCTCTCCCTTTCACTTTTATGAGTTTTCAACGCGCCGTTGGAAATCGTATTCTCTTATGCGTGAAGTGATACCGGTTAACGAGGACGAGGCGTGGACAGGGAGACCGGTATATATCCCCATTATTGGAAAGCCGGGACTAATAAACTGCTGCTAACCGATTTAAAAAGTCTCTGGAAGTCTTAGAAACAATTAAAAAACTGCGCTCGATATCAGTTTCACAATTAGTGATCTGCGAGCCAGCTTCAAACAGTCGTTACTATCGAGTATTCTTCCTCACTAGGCTCAGATTGACAGGGGAAAACAAATAACGGTTTTATTTTCCTTAAACTCTTTTACTCTTCCACTATCGGTATCGTTGTTTAAGTATAATTAAATTTGCACATAATTATTATTACCATGGAATCCACCGTAACAGTATTTATAAGGACTGTGGGCTACACAGCTCCAGGCAAACATTAGCTCCGGAAAAATACTCTGTTTTTCTATTTAGTCGACTAAATACCATCGAACTGCAGTAGTAGAAAAAGTAATGGCTTCCTGAGGCCCTGTGTTGGAAACCTGGTGGTGAAAATATATTTTATTGGGATTATCCATCCCTGAATGTTAATAGCATAGCCAAGGGTTAGCTCTACCCTTACCTATCAAACCAACCATCGGGTTGAATACTGAGTGAGTGATCCATCACAGAAGAAGGCAGTGTTGATAGATCAAACAGGCTTTTAGGGACAACGTTATGCTGCAGAGCACTATTGGTGGTAGGATGGACTGGGTTAGCTGGGACGAGCAATAAAAAGAAAAGGTTATTATACATGGTACAAAGAGGAAAAAGAAAAATCCCAATTCTACTAGAAAATTAGCTTAAGCATGGAGATGATAGGCAAGTAAAATGCTATTTTTTGTCGGAATATCGACTATTTGGTAAAAAGCGTTGATTTAACTGCGTTAAAGCGTAGTCCCCTCGGTGACTTTCGTTACGAGTGGGTAAATGCCGACGCCGCGGCGGCGCGTCGGGTTTACCTCTTCAGTTCGTTGGTCATGGTTACTTCTACCCGATTTCACCCCTATCCATAATAGCGAATCTGCTCCCATATGAGACCCTCCCTCCACCATGTATCTGCTGCCAACAAAAGTCCCTATCATCAAGAGTACAGAGCAACATATCAGGAAGTTGCCTTAAAAAGTGTATCGAGGAAAGAAGGAGATAAGAATAATTATGAGGCTTGGGAAAGGCGTAATGTTGAAAGGCGATGGGAAGAAAGTACTCAGAATGTGAATTAAAACTGGTCTAAGGTAAGAAAGAGTATGAGAAGGGATTTTTTGTGGTATTAAACGGGTGTGGGGCTAACGAAGAGATTAAAGTTGAAAATTTGATGTCAATTAACGCAATGATGAAATTACTGGGCCAGTTCCGTCATTCAAGAATTTAAAGTTGTCCCTTGTAACTCAGTTTTTTTACATTTTGTCATTTGTGTGGAAAGGTGGTGAGAAAAGACCGATTGAAATTTAAAGCTTTGAAAATCCACATTGATCTTTGCACAACTCTTATGCTCACTTAATTGTCTAATTTAGTGGATACCAAAAATAATGTTATCGAAGCGTTCAACCTCGTGAGAAGTGGTAATGTGCGTGGGAAGAGGATAAATTATTTTTTTTTTCAAGCCCCTTGTTCCAGCGTATGCAGCCCCAAGATCTCATTATCACTTATGCTTGTTGTCTTCTGATATCCTAAATGCCATTTTATCTTTAAAAAATGGACTCCGATATGTATAAAATAACGTAATTAATGCAAATTACATTTATAAAAAAGTAATTATTAATGCTGTCATGTTAACACTATTAGAGTGTGATTCATACCGTCTCTATGGATTATGTAAATTGCCTTGGTAGGCGGTCCAAACAATTTGATCTAAAACAGACTATTTTCCCTATGAAGCAATCAATGAAATATTTATTTGGCAGTAATGACCTCTATTCAAGGAGGTGAATGGCTGCTCAGTTTACATAATTAACTTCTATAACAGTAGTTTTCTGTTTATACGGATATTCATGAATTCGCCTATGTGAAACATTTGCATTATCTTTTGGGTTAATTAACTGATTGCAGTAGACAAAATTATTTCGAACATAAAACTTATTTAATCATAAAAATTGCTAGACTTCAAGTATTCAAGCTCGTACACCTAGAGAGTTTTTGCGTAAATAATAGCATACACGTGGCAAGAATAGAACCAAGTTTCAAAATGCTGAGTTGGTAAAGCAAATATTAAAGGATATTTTATTTCAAATCTTAGCCTTTCTCAAATGTAAAAAATAACCATCGACCTGCCTCTCCGCTGGTTACCCGCTTAGCAGCTGAGCCTCACTTTGGAGGGCAGATGTAATCAATATCTCACTATTGCTTAGCTAAATATGCATAAGAGGAATAAAAATGGCCTATTTACTTCATGGTTATAGCAATAAAATACATGGTTTTAAATTCTATGATTACGTAGTATGGCAAAATAAAATTTGAGGATAGTCAACAAGCTCTGGTAACAAGGGTAGAGTCTCACAAAGCTAAACTATTGTCACGATGTCTAACATGTAGACAGAATTTAGGGTCAGAAGATTACCGCTTAACTAATTACTATCCCTCCTGGGCCCTTGTGGTTAGTGGTTTTTCATCTGCTCATGGAATTTTATCCTGTTTCCTCTTTTGAAGTCGAGGCACTCGCATCTGTTATTAGTCTCATGACCCTATGAAAACTCTTGTGACCAAATTTATCAGCTCTGTGTATTTGCGATATGTCTTTGAGGGTTTTGCTTGAATTGACAATATGAAGGCATCAGTCTACGCAGGTTAAATACCCAGAATTTGAATTTTCAAGCATTTTCTTCAGCCGGAATTTTTGTGCCCCACTTTTGGACGATATTATTTCATATTTTTCCACCCATTAGCTTAAAATTAGTCACTGCAAAAAACTTCTTTCTCATAAACATAGCTGATAGAATATTCTCATTCACTTGGTTAATATTTGATTTGATGAAGAATATTCATCATAATTCAAGTCAGTGTAAAGAAAGAAAATATTTTAAACTACATCTATGAAAACAAAGCTCTCTTGCTGAAGTAATGGTCACTATCCTCGTTATTAAGTGACGGAAATTTTAGCGAAGTAAATAAATAAACTACTGACCTTACGTGGAAGACAAAACATCATTTATGCCATTACGCAGTCGAACAATTGACTACCACATACCACCATTGCAAGGGCGCAATATTTCCCAGAAATCTTACTTTAATACCATTTGCAGAGTTAAAGAAAATATGGTAGAGAAAATTAAGGATATTAGCAACAAATTAGTCCTTAAGAAAATTTACACATTGTGTAAAACTTAACCTTATGTCACATTATTTTGTAACCAACAAACTGAACTGATATTGACGACTGTAGCTTTCTTGGGAATAGCATCGCTAAATTAATTTAGCAAGTACTACACAATATGATCAGTTTGTGATTAAATTGGTCACTTCGTGTATATAAATGCTGTAGTAAATTTCACCTCCAAGAGTCTAATGGGTCATTAGACTAATGGTGTTATGCTGTGCCTCAGTTAAATTTAGCTACTATCGGAACTTACGGACTTTGTTCTTTTCTTTTTTGGTCTTTTTCGTTGTTCGAAAGAATTTTCTCTCCCCTCCTCCAAATTTAGATCCTAATGCTCACTCATAACATTTTCAGTATTTTTTGTGGCCTGTTCTTTTGGGATGTGAAAATTATACACCCCATAAAGTGAAAGGGTAACATTTTTCCATAGCCCATAGGAAGCGCACTCTCATCTGCAGAGTTTCAATTCGCATCGCGTTCATTCCCTCGGATGTAAGTTCTTTCCCATAAGAGCGTTGGGTACAGTTTCTGTGCAGCTTATGCCGGGTGAATCCTGGGATTAGCAGTGACTTGATAATTGGTGCACATGTATAGCATCCACGAGGGAGGAAACTCAACTCTATGTAGACCTGAACGTGACTTGGGTCGTTCCAGAGACATTTTACATTAATCACTCACTCGAGAAAGATTGTATCTTCGCATTCCCTGCACATTATTGGTTGTTAAGGAAGGCTTTCAATAACTAACAATAAGATCATTTTCGCTATAAAGGATAAGAGGGTATTTGGGTAGAGGAAGAGATACTTCAGGGAACTGAAGATGGGTGGAGAAAAACCCGGCGTCACCTTTAGTCTGCTCCTGACAAATTACACCAAGGGTTCCACGGTTTAACGTCCCATCCTACGGACATAGTGCTATATATTTAGTATTCCCCACTTAGCACTAAGGAAGAGACCGGTAGACCGCTGAAAAATCTTGCATTGCCAGGAATCGAACTTAATACCTTGGTATGGGAGGGCAATGCTCTAGTCACCACACCATCCCTTCCCCCTACCTTGCACGACGTTCCGCTCCAAGAACTTCATCCCTCGTTCCTTCCAAAGCTTTCATTTCTGTAAATAGCTATGGGTGTGCTCAAGTTATGAGTGTACTCAAGAGCGCATACTTTATCAGAATCCAAAATATCTTATGGCTATATTTGTGTGAGTTGAAATGTTATATCCACGAGGGATATTTCATTTTCTCTCTCATTTTCGTCCAGAGTACACTTAACTTGATGGCTAACTTTAATAATATTTACTATTGCTATTCTTGGGAAGGATTCTGCCTCATAACCACGCTTCTTCCATAAGATATATGAACTTTCCCTCGGGGTATATGGCTAGGTATCAAAATCCTTGGCGGCGATTTGGCAACCTATTAGATTTTCTGAAAGAAGGCAGTCTTCTCCCGGAAATGGATTAGATTTTATGTTTTTTCGTAATATTACAAATTTAAGAAGATATTTACCTGTGTAGCTCACCTAAGGATTAATTCATGGTTTCATTTCATATTTTGAAAACGTCTCCTAATATACTAATGCACATACAAAGGTGCTTGTCGTCATTAAATGGGAAGGCATTTACAAATGAATTAATTTCCACAATTATTGATGACGTTACCTTATATTTTTCTCTTTTCTCCCACTCATCTTAGGACGTATTCGTCAGTCACTCTGTTGATGTATTTTATCTTTATTCTTCTTCTCTAGTGCCACATTTTGAATGCATCCAGCCATGACTTCTCTGCAGTCAATGCCCACACCTCACTGCCATGAAGAAGCATATCCAAGATGTGTGCTCTGATAAAACGTTTCCTTACTTGCAGTTTTGTATTTACAGCTGTAAGTAGATTTTTTAAATGAATTTTTAAGAAGAGCTGGAGGAAAGAGAAGTCTGCCGGAAACCTTTAAAGAAGACGGGACAACATAACTGCCAACTTGAGACTTGAGACATGATGGTCTGATGAAGACAATCGCCAAGGGACAAGTGAATGGGAAGAATGGCAAAGAAAGGCTTTGCATGAGATGCATAGAGCAAGTGGTGAATGCTATAGAAGAACAGAATCACATGAATATGATAAGGTTAACCGATAGGGGAATCTAAGAGCTAGCCACGTCTAGCCAATAACATAATTTTTACTGATGATGAGGAAGCTATTTTTGTATCGCTAACCTTATGGTGAGATGGAAGTGAGTCGAGAGTGGTACTTATTCTAATTTATCTCTCTATTGCCAGGCATGGAGGAAATACACAGAATGTGACCCTGTGGAGCTCCTAGCCCTATTTCTTTCTATCTTTGCCATTTTCCTTGATCTTTACTCTCTCGGCACGGTATGGTCTCACTCGGTGCAAGGTAGGAATGAAACCATCGTTTATTTTTTTTAAATTTTAAACTGCAGTGGTGTATAAGCATCACACAGAAAGATCCTCATTCAAGAGGCCTCGTCTGGAAACACAAGAGCGATTGAGATGGACAACCAATTCTCGGGCCGACCGCGACGGCTGTAAGAGAATGAGTTGGATTGAGCTTGGTCTGGCAATATAAGGTGAGCATCTCTTTGCTATTCGAGACGCTCGCCGCCGCGCTGCTGGGAAATGCCATTCGCTATTTGTTCTCCTTCGGATTGTCTCCCTTCGTGAACGTGCAGAATCGCGCGAGAGGACTTTTTATTCCCGGCGTTGATGGAATTCTCCAGAACTGACTCCTTTTCTACAGATTGAATTAATCTTTTTTTCCCCCTTCCCGCATTGTATCAGGACTCTGTTATTCCTGGAGCTCTAGTTCTATTTACATAATAAGTTTGCGTGTGATTTATTGGCCAAGAGACTTCAACAAAGGGTGAAGCGTTGATAATTTATATCCTGGAGCGAGAAGGAAAATATTGGACCAGATAATATGATAGAAGAGGGATCATACATGAACAAAATGATCAACGTTTTTACGTCCACATTTTAAAACTGTACTATAATAGTGATTATGATGTAAAAGGAAAGAGCGTTACGAGGAATGATATTTCATTTCATACGCTCTAATTGCTCTGTGACTCATGATTTTGTAATTATTTGCAGGGAGCGTTTGCTATTCTTACTAAATGTGTACGAAAATATTTCCGTTATCAATAAACGTTCAGGTGTCCAGAAGGAAAGGCTGAGGAACGCACGGGGATGAAATATTGCGGTGGATATTTGGAGGAAGCAGAGTAAGTGAATTCAGTGGGTAATGAAGGACTGCAATGGGATTAAGGCTTTGGTTAGAAGTAAATGGAAAACAAGCAGGGGAGAGGGAGGAAGATAAATTCTATTTTGGATGGTCAGCATCTTCATAGGTAACTATGTATAAATATATTCATGCTGAGGATGAATATGAAAATTTTAAATGGACTTCCGTGGTCATAGGGTGTTTATGTAATCCATTATAAACAGTGTTACAGAGTATTGATTGAACCTTAGAACATTTTACAAATGGAGAATTACGTGCAAAAAATCTATAATTAAACGTCACTCCGACTGATACCTGATAATATCGAGAACACTTTACACTTTGGATTTGATTGATTGATTTTGTAAAATATCATCGCCCCCTCTATTTTAAATCTTCATGTGAGAATGCAATTAAGGTAGTCAATTATGCCAGGGATTGCCATCTATGAATATATATTTGGTAATGTATGTACATACATTACAGATAAATAAACTGTGGATGTACTTCAATAACGCTGTTTAATTGAGTTATGACTGAAGAGAATTAAAAGTCAATTTTTGCGGCAGGCTAATATTAAAAGAGGAAATAAAAATCTTGAGTTCATGAAATATAATTTTACCCGGGAGGTTTAATATCAAGCAAAGAACGGAGAAAAGAAGGAAATAATATTTTCATAGCCCAGTCTAATAAGGCATTCTATCAGAAGAGAAATCTTATTGCAGCGTAGGCGGATAAGTACTTTAAAACGCAGTTCATAATGGTACGCTTTCATCGTGACCATTGATGATGAGGATGTAGTTTTGAAATGTATTTTGAAAATATTATTTAAGTGAGCTCAATTGAGGTCAATATGTGACATTCTTAATTTCCCCAATTTTATAAATATTTTTCGGGTATACAGAATAATCAACTGTATCTGCATTTGCCTCACTCGTTTATAATTAAATGTATCATCGCACAACCGCCAGGGCCCGGAAATATGGTAATTTTTTTCGTCTTGAGTCGTCACATATCGGCAATTCATTATTTGATGGCCCCATTCAGGGTGATCTACCTCATCGTGATAGTATACATAAACACTCCGCGTCACAATCTATCACAATCCTCAACCTCCTAGCTATGTTGAGGGTTTCCTAGTGGAGGATAGAGAAAAATTCGTAATAACGGCTTCTTTTTAGAAAGAGCATGCGGGCTTTAGCTTTTTATAAAAAGCATAAGGGGATAGACCCAAAATTTCACTAGATAAAAAATAGAAAGCTAGGAGGTGCAGGCGAGAAAGCAAAAATACTAATGTTAGGCTAAATGTCTTGAGTGGAAGACGTCACTGAGAAGACAAAGCGAAGAATGGACAGTTTCCACATTTGTGACTGCAAACGGTTAAACGGAATGAGTCTAAGGACCCAAAGAGGAAACATATTCACCATCCATTTCAATCAAGCTTAAGGCCGGATTACCACGCTGAGAATGAATTTTGAATAATCTAGTAACATAAGTGAAAAAATTATCATAAAACTGGCATAAAAGCAATTTTTTTTCACGTAAACATTTGGAACCGATGTAACATTTATACATTCTGGATCGATGGTAAAAAGAACTTATGTGCCCAATTCATTGCGTACTCCGGCCGTGAGATTCGGGTTTGAATCCCGTAAATCCTGTATTTTTCATTGGTAAATTGGCCCCTACTTGAGCGTTTTGTAAAGAATATTCGAGTACAGTACTACGTCCGTCGGATGGGACGATTTGACGCTTTTTGTTAGCACTAAAAATGCCGGATTTTTCCTTTGCCTAAAAGCGCCGGCGGCGGTCTTTTTGACCGGTAGGTATTTTCTCTTGTTTTCGTGGTGTATATGAATAAATGTACGCATATATTAAACTTTTAAGTGATCTCGTTTTATTATTTAATAATATTTATATTTTTTAAAGTATTGAAAAAGATTAATAAATAATTTTTTTTTCGCTTGTACACAAACTTTGGAATTCAATGATATATCACCAATTGCGCAATATAAGATGTAGATAGTGGTAGTTTAGCGTATAAATATTATGTTGAGTAATTAAATATCCTATATTTTCTATCAGGCCTCTGAACATCCCATATATGAATTTGATTCATGAAAAAAGGAATATTTTTAATGTTGAAATTAATTCTTTCTGCCCCTGGCGTTCTTTTACATAATAACTTGTATTTTTGTGCCTCCACCTTACCTCCCATTGGTATATACTTTCTCAGCACTTCTCTACCCTTACATTCAGATAGATGAAAAAAATATCTTTAATCTGATATTGGTAATTCTCTCGGGGACAGTGCAACAGCAGAGGACGAATTTTAGCAGATTTTATAGATGACTCGGAAGTGTTTTTACTAAATGACATGGAAAAAACGAGATTTAACAGTTTAGACGGTGAATATTCGTCAATGATCTTTGCATGGGCTCTTGTAATCTCATGGCAACCTTAAAGCTCTCCGTACACAATGATCTTTGCGGTAGCGATCACTTCCCCATCTTTGTAGAAAAAAGCAAAGGTTTTTACCAATTCAGTGTTCCTCTCACCAAAAGCTGTAAGAGACGTGAAATAATATATATTGCAATTTGACCAGCCAATAAACGTTTTGCTAACTAACTGTCTCAATGCATAAGACAAAAATTCACAACTAAATCCCTTGTTTCGAACATGGCGCATGCTAAATGTATTTCCCTCTTCAATATTAACCTCATTTAATTTAGTTTTTCATAGGACATCAGAGATACAAAAGTGATCATCAATATGTTAACCTGTTACGAGAAGGATGATACCAACCCCGGGTTTCTCTCCCCCCTTTCCCTTCCGTTCTCATTCTTTTACCTTTCTTCCCATTCTGAAGCGCCTATTAGTGCCGAAACAGACATGAAAACACAGATTAGATGAGCTCAGACTCTCGAGAGAAAAACATTTGCAGGGCCACGCGAATATCTGCCCAAACAGT
The DNA here is from genome assembly GCA_933228895.1 of Platycnemis pennipes. Taxonomy (NCBI): domain Eukaryota; kingdom Metazoa; phylum Arthropoda; class Insecta; order Odonata; family Platycnemididae; genus Platycnemis; species Platycnemis pennipes. The sequence goes on from OW121847.1 coordinate 99,069,603, forward strand.
ATCAGGCGGAAAAGATATGTCCCGGTTTGTTATTAATGCTATCGCCTGACTCCCCTCTGCGATTGATTCACCTTCATTGTAATTATCTTCTGCAGGCTTTACCTCTGATTCGCAGCTGGTAATTGAATTTGAAACGGATGATGGTTTTCCAAGCCGCATCGCCTCGTTGGTTCCTTTAACAATTTACTAAATGGATTTCTTGCGCCTCCCTTTGCGTCTCGTAGTGTTTTTTATACGGTCTTTTGTGTCATGGAGACAGAATTTCGAGAAGAAATCAGTTCGGAAGAGCAAAATCTCAAGGGACCACAGTTCTTCTGTTGAAGTATCAAGCTTATTTTTTTAAGACAAATGATTCTGAGATTGTCTCCATGATTGCGAGCGATATATTTATTTAAGTAATGTACGGGGAAAGAAGATGAAGGAAGGAAATTTTAATGTATCAAAGTAAGGGATAAAATGGAAAGCATCTATGCTATGCAGTTTCAAGTAAAGTCCCTTGATAGAGAAGAAAAATGAAAAACAGGAGGTCTCATTTGTGGTATGCATAGGATTGAAGACACAAAAATAAGAATGGTAAAGGAAATTATAAAGATAATTGCTATGGAGATGTAAAGACTCACAATCCGTATATGGTCCGTCACATCTATGACTCAGAAGTCTTTGTCTCATTAACCCAATCAAATCTTGAAATAACCTAGGGTGACGTTCCAAAGATGCCAATACCTCCCGAACGTAACACATTTGAGGTAAAGGTGAGCAGAATATATAATAAAAATACTCCGTTGAACCTATTACCTGTCAACTTCATTTTAGGTTGCTATAGGCGGACAATTTATCTAATATAAATAATGTAACTACAGTTGTAATACATGCCTTTCAACAAAACCCAAAGAAATGTATATATTCAACAATGATTCATTCATTATAGTAATTACTCCTATTTTACAGGAATAGATTACCAAATCTTGGATGGTAGGTAATAATCATAATAATATTCGGGACAATTTATGTTTCAGCACCACCAGCAATTGCCCTTTGTTCTACTGTTACATTTGGTTTTCATGTAGCCGTCAGGACATACAACATGCTATATATTAGAAAATTTGTCTTTCGGAATAAAGTATAAAATTTGTCTTGAGGGAAACTACGCGTATATTTCCTGCCCGCTGGGGCCAAACGCTGTTAATGAGGTAGGGTACAGATTTAAATGATAGCATTTCGATTGGTAAAATCTCCTTTCTTCTATGGAAAGCCTGAAGTGTTTTGGATAGAAGAAAATAATATTTTGGCTGATGTTTAAAAGTAAATGTCCTATGGCTCAAAAATGGGAGTGACTTTGGTGCACTCTGGTACTTGGTATTTGAGTGCACTCTGGTGGTATTGTGCATGTTGCTTGCCTGAAATTATCCATGAACCCTTCATCCAAAAGAGAAATATTGGCCTACCCGGCCCAAGACTTAATGAACAAAAGGAAATTATTTTTGTTTACACTCATGCCAAGCTCTTGGTCCAAATACAGCTCATATTTATTGGTAGCTTCCCCGACTATGAGCAAGTAACAAAAATTCTGGAAACAGTCTGTTCAAATTTTATTTTCACTTTTGAGCCAAATCTCCCGGACACCCTTTGCAAACAATACCTCGAGCAGAAGTGTTCCAGAGCAGCATATTCAGTATTGAGCTGTATTTGAATTGGTCATTTTACTAATTTGGCCGATAGACACTTTTTTCACAAGTTTTCCGCAATAAGAAATCGTTCACTAAATTTCTGCTTCACAGAGACTCACACCCCTTTTAGATCACAAATTCAGGGTAATTTTGTGGAACTATTTCCGGATTTGGTATTGAAAGAATGTTTTCAGTTGTTTATTCTTGTGGTCACATGCTCTACATTTGCCCTTAACTCGCAAAATTTATAATTAGTCTATAAGACTATGATATAACTTTGGGATCTAGTGGTATTTTGTTAACTTTGGAGAGAATTTCTCAGAAGACGAATTTGCTTCGAAAGTGTGCTCATCATCATCGTGTGATGAAAAAGTCACCTCCAAAATGCATTCCATCGGTTCCGGATAATTTGATAATCCGTTTCGGTGACTCCTTAGAGAATAGAGAATATACCATAATGAGTAATTAATTAACCATATGCGATGCATTATCAGACACATGTGAAAAATTACTAATTTGAAAATGTTTGAGCTGATAAATTGCATTAAGGAAACAATGCATACAATAATTCAGGTGAAGAGTTAAAACATCGATTTTATCCAGCGATGTATTTTCAAATTATCAAAAATGTACAACGCAGTAAAATGAAAGGAAATCCATTATCATTACTTTGTAGGCATCAAAGAGTCATCATACGGCCTGAATATTGCACATTGGCCTCTGTGGATGAATGAACGAATGATGATCTTGAAGACTCCAACATGTTTCTACCTCGCACAATAGCTGGCAGTATTCGATATGCAAAATACAAAAACCTTTAAAAAATCCCGGAAAAGTTAAATTAAATCATATTCTTACTGAAATCCAGCTGAGGGAGGGTGGACAATTCTCGGGAAGCCATTAGACGAGAAGACAGAAAGCTTGGCATAAAAAGTGTTTCTTTGTCTATTCCTTCGGAGAATTACTCTTAAAGCAGCGTAATACGGCTTCCTTTCCGGAAGCGATTGCAGGAAGATATGACCATTCACCTATCATGATATCAGTTCCTAATTCACTTTAACGAAAAGACATAGGTATCCACGGAGCAAGAGAAGAAAGGTCGAGGGTAAAAATGGCAGTAGAAAATTCCTTATCGTTCACTGGATAAAAATATAAAATGTGTGTCATGTGCTAACGTAAAAAATAAAATGCAGAACAGATAATATTCCCCAACTTCAGGTCTCGAATTGAAATATTCATATTATCAGTCGTCCACTCCGTACTGATATTAACGAAACGGTTTATATGGACGCGGAAAATATTCACGATCGTTTTTTGATTTTTTGATGGAGGCTTCCGCGGAGTGGTGTAGTAGGTGTTAGTGGTGCAGTGGTCGATTCATCTACATTTGAACTACAAAACTGAAGGTGCCTGATGCATCACCGGCGAAACTGTCGTCTGGAAGATGAATCGAAGCGGAGGACAACCCGAAAACCTAGCCGTGCCTAGATCGCTATTTGTTAACTTTCTCATACGAGAGAAAGAGAGCGAAGAGACGGACACCAGGTGAATCCCAGGGCCTTGCCAGAGTGCGAGCTTAGGAGGAAAGCCTAAAGGAAAAATATGGGAAAGACAGAGGATACGGAGGAAATTTCGGCGAGAACGAGACAGTTAAATAGAGCGTTTAAAATGCATTCACGGAATAATATGCATCCGTCTGGATGCCAGCGCAAAGAAAACTCGGGGAAGGCAAGCTGTCGGTATTCCGTCACATACTCGGGCGATGAGTCCATAGCCTCACCATGTTTGAACTTCCCCCGTGGTGGCCAAGAATAAAGTACCGTCAGAAAGGAATCCGATTTTCTCTCAGAGCAATAATGGCGGCGAACCATTTCTTGGGAAACATTTTTACTCCCTAGTACCTAAACCTACATGTCCCAAAAGGGACCAAAACTAAAGAATACATTAAGATAAATTGTGCCAAACCTACATTTCGTGACTGGGCATGAACAAAAATGTGTTATAGTGTTATATATGTGTTTCAAAAATATTTGATAAGAAATTCCATATTATCAGAATTTACAGAGCTATTTTCATATCTTTAAATTATCAACTGACCTCAATTCTTAGTTGGCTGTTGGTGAATAAATGGTATGCTAAACACTAATAACGTTCCGAAGGACCAGAGTGAGTGAATGATAGATTTTAACTCAAAGAATGTTCCAACGAAACATATTAAAAATAAGAATACCATGTTACAAGTAAAGGGAAAACAAAAATTTTTCATTTCAAAAAAGGAAAAAAAAAACTTAGCAAGTCCAGTCCGGTGGTCCCACTCTGGTCTGTGACGCTCACATGGGGGAGAGAGGGGAGGGGTTCTCCACGGGCACACACCAGTTTCACACACACACACGAGGGTTCTAGGCGACTGCGGGCGGCTGAATGCTATCACTGCTGCTGACAGACAGGCCCTTTCCTGTGTCCAGCGCCGCATCCTACTAACTAATTGTGTAACCTCCCGTGGCAGCTATTTCAACTAGTTAAGTGTGCATTTTGAGGAACAGATCTGCTTTCCAATACGAAAATAAAGAACAAAATTTTGACATGATGACTGATAGTACATATTAGGTCACGAACCAAAATATTTCAACTATGAAACCGCTATGATTCCAATTTGATATTTTGTATGTTAGAGTAATTCGCAAATTTATTTACATTTTACAAATACAAACGACTCGTGGAAGGGAGTTTTGCACTGAAATATAAAGTAAGAAAAGTTGGAAATAGAATGGTTCGCGTGTATTGATAATATTGGAAAAACAGTGGATACAAACGTTTGGAACCAAGAAGTGTCGAGAAAATTTGGAGACTGTAGCGGGGAGAAAATGCGTTAAAACAATTTTGATGGAAAAGATGTAGAATTGGACGGGAGAGAAAAATTAGAGGAAACTTTATAGATAATGATGGAAGAAGTAGTTGCCGGAATAGCGGAAAGAGGCGCAGTGAGGAAAAGAGCCAAAACATCTTCATGAAATCGGAAAAGCGGAGTTGGTGATGAGAAAATATCAAAACGGGAATACAGCCATGCATATTATCTTGCTCCCATTTAATTTAAGCGACTGCCTCCTCGTCATTGTAATATTCCACTACGTGCCTATTATATTTTTCAGGTGTTCATGTCTTTTGAAATTAATTTTACTCCTAATTTTCATTTCTGGAACAATCTCTCTAGATGTGTTGAGGCGCTATTTGCTGAACGTCAGCGCTCATGCATGAAAAATAAACCTTCAACTGAAAGTAGAAAATTCTTCCCCGGTGTTTCTATGAAAATGATGTCTTTAGGAGTACATGGTATGTATATATCATATACGTCTTGCCGTCTAAACTCACTCTTTGCAGCGGTTAATGCATATGCGCGCATTCACATTGAAGGCTGAAACTTAAATTATATTAGAACTTCATTATAATAGTTCCGTCTTTAAAAATGGCTAATTGCTGAGGATATATAAACTTATCGCTCACACTGCTTATTACAATTAAGAGCAATTATATGTGGAATTTTCTAATTTAAGTGATATAAAAGTAATAATGTCAATTGAAATATAGCTACCACTAAGGCACCACCTTTCTTTAATTTTCATTATTTATAAATATATACTAATGCTTCTCGAATACATACTAAATTGCCGTGAGGAGCAGTTTTGGGTCTTCCATTTTGAATGCTACCAACTCCTATTTAGCTGAATGGAGAAGAATTAGATATGATTGAGTGTTGAATAAAATCGGATCAAGAATTAAGAGAAATTAGAAGATGAAGAAAAAGAGGGTGGAGGAAGTTTAGGGAGATAAAGGACTATTGAAGAGGTTGATAGTTGGAAACATGCTGTATAAGTGCAGTGTGTGAACAGTATGGCATAGGATGAATAGGTGTTTCTGGATGGCATTACGATAAACGTAGAAAAGTAGAGTTATAGAGAGATTCAGTACAATTAACGCAGAATGGCAAGTAAGAATTGATTCGTTAATGAAGGATACTAGGTTGAGATAACACATTTCAACTACCAATATTGGTAGAATATTTAAGAAAACGAAGATATATTAGTTAAGGTTTATTCTTGATCATATTAGGCATAGAAAACAGAAGGAAATGCTATCTTATCTCTTCGAGTAATATCAAAAATGGAACATAAATCATCAGAGTTTCAAATTCTTTTAACGCAGATTAGCATTATACTTCCGAAAGGGGAAGTAAGTTAAAAATTATCCTACGGAAAATCCCTACACATAAATGACGTAAGTATCACTAAAATGTTTTGTAATTTGACGTAAAGTATTTCAAACAACTTTATCGCGTTGATGAATTCTCGAAAATTGTTCATCTGGAGCATATGGAGGACAGAGACTAAAACAAGAGTAAACCGAAACTGAATATGAAATATTTTCTGTGCGACAGATTTCGGTAGACATTCTCATCTGAGCTAAGACCTGGCGTCTAACTTCGTCGTAAAGAGAGCTCGTACTCCGATCTCACGGGACCTGCTCAATGCGTGTCGGCAAAACAGTACAACTTCCGCTTCATATGTAAGTGCACTCGTCGTGTATCCTCAAACAAGCAGTTTCGGAAAGTTTTCTCCACGTAGCACTTGGCCCTCGGGGCTCCATCACTGGTTCCTTTCACTTCAAAATTTACGAGCGTGTCCTCGAATGTGATACCGAAAAAAATACATGCCTAGGCGTTGTTGAATTCAACTAAAATACACTCGGGGCTATGAGGTAGACTCTCGGGGAAGGAAAAGTGCTCTTGGCAACTTCATCAATCTATCAGGAACCACGAGAAAGATCTTTGGGGAGGCTTTGAGGATAAATCTTGCTCCTAGAAACCTTTAATTTTCCTGCTGAATTGAGTAATATCACTAACTCTGCTTACTCGATGATCGACTTTTCTTATGCTTTGTTCAAATCAGAAGATGACTGAGTTTATAATCACTCTGTTTCTCTAATATTAGAATCAAAACTATTTCCTATGACGCATGTTCACTGGTAGAAAGGATACGGAAACGTGAAGATGTTTCTCTCATTGAAATGAGTCAGCGCTGAATGAATGTCTGGAGAAGATACACTTGAAAACTCTCATGGTTACGGAAATGAGGTTATTAGATGAGAATCGTACATTCTAGATTCCGAATTGTCAATACATCTTTCACCGCAACTATATCCATATAGTACCATATACATCACCCAGAGCGTGAGCACGAGAGTAAAAATCATCCCCAACGATGAACTTCATATGTGCAACTTGCAATATGATGCAAAATAAGTCAAAAAACAGTCTGTAAATAGCATAAGGCGTTAAACCAGTTTAATTTAGACATCGATTATTTGAAAATGCTTTTTAACATATCAGTTTCATGCGGAAAACAGAATTAAAATCACCCTCCGTGTTAAGCCTACAGCTGGAAACTTATATTCACAACATTACATTAACATGTATTTAACGGTAAGAGGGTAATTACATTCACCGCATCAAGGAGGTACTTTTCCTTCTGAATATGTGAACAAATGAGTAAGCGTTTTGTGAACTATTCTCAGTCCGGTGAGAATGATTTCTTCTCTCCAACTGCCCCAGATCGATGCTATCCATTGGTAGTAGGCATAATGCTAAGTTGCTAGTTACCTACTGTACGTTGCCGTGACTCTACGACGGTGTCTAAGTCTGACCTTGATACTACATTCTAAAAGTCGTGACATCGCTTTTGCTAAGAGCATTTTACACAGCGTATTCAGATATCTATTTTTTATGTATCCTATGAGTCCATCAATGTGATATTAATTACAACAGTCGTGCGAGGTTAAAGATTATTATGATATAAATTTTAAAACATTTTTAGATGAATTAAAGTTTTGATTACTTCCGGAACATCTAGAATTTTTACCCAGATTCTAAGCCTTTACTATCAGAGGAAAGAAAGATATTTTATATATACTCGTACAGGAATGTATCCAGCCTATCTTACATTCGAGATAGAATGGGATGTATCATGCGAAAGGTCTCAAAGTATTGTTAACGCCTCCGGAAACCTGATCAACGTAAGAGACTCATCGTTTCCCTTCTCTTCACGGATGCTTCTTTGGCTCGAGAGATTCTCCACCTAATCTCTCTAATGCTGCTAGCATTGTGTTTTACTGAGATACTTCCAGTACAGTAATATGATTCATATTTAACAGTTTGTTTTCACAGACCTCAGTACCTAGAATTTATTTGCTCTTAGAAAATCTGCTTCATTTTGTCTTCCTATAAGATTTAACTTCATCAAATGATAGGATATACCCCAATTCAATTGTAGTAAATCCATTCAATAGCCCCGAGAATGTAACTCCACGCCGATAAGCAGCAGTCTCGCACAAGTGACCTTATTGCGGGTTGTACTTATCTAACTACTACTAAATCTAGGCGGAAGGCTCTCCTAAAAAATTAAAAAGCGATTTCTTTCGGCCAAATGTGAAAGGTTTTACTGTTGAAATCAGTCATCAATTTTCATCAATGATTAAAAATGATCTGGCTCCACGCTCTTCTTAGACAAATTTTTCAGACAAACCTTTGAGGAAATTGTGAGTGATATTTTGTTTTCGTACAGCATGTTTAGCTCAAGTATCCTTGTGAATGATATGATGAGTTGCTAGTGAATTCTGGGGTGCTGTAAAATCAGCTTTATTTGCGTCAACTGATGCGTTTTTGTCACGCTGTCACATTCTGTCATTTATCTCTGGCATCAGTGACATTACCAGCAGAAAACTTTTAAATATTCAGTTTATTCCGCCAGGAGGCGTCTAGGCGTCTATTCTAGGCGCCATCATATAACGTTAGGTCATCCAAATTTTGTTGGTTACTGTCCATGCTGAGGGCTTTATGAGTCATGCACGGGGAAGAATTGGATAGTAAAATGTAAGATACAATAAGTGTAAGCTAATCGCTTAGGTAATATAATGATTGGAAATTGGCTGGAAACTTCACTTAGCGTGGTACCATTGGATGTAGTATTACATTATGTATCATGTAAGACACCGAAACGCCACGGTAAATATAGAATACAACACTCATTTGAAAATTAAAATCCACGAATTCGTCCGCAACGTAATAGGAGTTGATGCCGTTAGTGAAAAATATCTTATATACATTTCCACATAAATATATAGTCTTCAATAAAAACAAGATGTTAATATTGCCAGAATACCACGAAAAAAAACAGTTGGATTAGTAGCGCCGGGAATATAAAATAATTTGATAGAAAAGAACCATATATGACTAGTGCCATGGATGGTGATATTATGGTGAAGCTGAAGACAAGTTTTATAATTATGTATTTAAATGGATTACTTTATGCTCCGTAATGAGTTGGATTCACGTTCACTAGCAGTACAGCACATATACTGTCAAGGAATGTGAAAGTAAGTAACCGAAGGGAAATAAGGATACATACATAATAAAAAATAGCCACTGCCTCAAAGAGAAAGCAAATAATAATTCTTACAGTTTTCCACATTTGTATTAACGCTTCATTTATGCATGTGTTGATATTCCCACTCGTTTTCAGGGTCACTAATCAGGCCTTGCAATTTTTCTCCTATTTTAAAACTATAATGAGCCATGCACAGAAATATTTTTCTCACTGTGAGTGTTAAGGCCTTATAAATTTCTCATTCCGCCCAAAATTGTGTTTTTCCACAGCACGTAGAAAAACATGATAATCTCTATTTGAAATTGAGAATAACACGTAAAACCTAGAGAGGCTTATATTATTGTTTGCATGGCTTGCTCAAGTATACCCTGCACTGTACTACCCAAATGAATGCCAAGAATATTTCACGCGTATTTTGGAAACTTCCTATGAATATTATGAATATCCTGAAAGAACAATAGCTGCACATTCACTTGATGATAATAAAACCTCGTGCTTCTTGGGCGTCGAGTATCACCGGGAGAAGTTTTACTGAGTTGTATTATAAGAGCATATAGTGATGGACGATGAAGACAAGGAGCAAGTTGGAAGGAATTAAACGGATGGAACTCAAGACAATTGGAGTCAGAACCTGTGACGGCTGATAATATGGATAAGGAATGTCTCGCATTGTTCTTGAACTTCTTATCCCGAGTTCATTATCACCATTATGGGTCAGAAATCCTAAGATTAGTTTGGCACAGCTCTCCACTCAATTTTCCTATTAGCCAATCTCGTTAATTCTACATAGATATTTTCTTTCACTATATCTCCATATCGTAATTAGGAGATCTTCCTTTGCCATTTCTCCCATTTCATTTTTCCTGGACGATTATCTCAATTATACCACCATAATCTAAGCTATGGCCGACGAAGTTGCCCCGTGTTATTTTTATGGTTTTCACAAAACTCCTATATTTTACCACTCTTCTTAGGGCTTCTTCTTTGGTCACAAGGTCGATTCATTTCCCTAAATCTCGTTAATTGTAGTTGGGAATACATTTGGGTCCATGCTAGCCTTTGTTCTCCCCTATATTTTTCTTCAAGTTCACTTAAAAGTTCCTAAGGTCTTTATAGTAATCAACCCCATAATAACATTTATTTATGTGCTTTTAATCTGTTTTGATACCCTATTTCTCAAAATTATTCACAGAAATCATATGGAAAAATGGAAATCATATAGGAATGGAAAAATCTGAGTTTCTGAATGGCATTTCTAACTAATGGCTAACAACTCCGCGCATTGTGCTGCGCCGCAGCACACGTATGGTGGGAGACGCTATGGATCCTTAGTCTGAGAGACGAGAAATTGCTTGATTCAATGTACAGAAATGAATACAAAATATTTAAATTTTTCATAAAATGAATTCTAACCTCACCGCAACTATTGGAGTTGCAGGTTGCTTCTTTTCTGATTTAGGTCTGAGCATAATTACTCGTAAAAAGTAATGAGGAAAGATTAATGAAATATAAATTGGAAAAAGATGTTTCTGCGTGTATTATGGCAAAGAATGCTTAGGTCTTAACGATTTCTGATTTAGGTCTGAGAATAATTACTTGCAAAAAGTAATGAGGAAAGATTAATGAAATATAAATTAAAAAAAGATGTTTTGCGTGTGTTATGGCAAATAATGCTTAGGTCCTAACGCTTGCAACGGCTTCATGTACTTATTTTCACTACCAATGCCCATGGAGCGATGATATGAAATGCACGAGAAAGAAAACGAGGATGTAATTACAAGATTTTCAGAGTTATTGTCTGCAGTTTTATCCAAGCGTGTAATTGAAGTGAAAGCAAGAATTTACCATTGCCACTGCTTGGAGATTCATTTATTTGTTTTTAATGTTCACCAAAATTTGTGATTTGAATTGTGATTTGATAAAATTTGTGTGGTGTAAATTTATACGGTTAGTACTACACGCCCACCACAATCAACAAAAGTTTTTTGATTGGACCATTTGGATTTAAATCAGAGGAAACTAGAAATAAGGACAGCAGGGAATACAGGGAACCAAGCACAAGCCAAATGTCCAAGTAAATGGTAAATGAAGGTTTTTAGAACATATTCATGACTTTGTCAGTTCCAGCTATCACTTTCCGATGGAAGCTCAGTAAATATTAACGACATTAAAGCCTCTCGTTCCTGTTGAGTCAGACTAATTTTCATGACAAATGCTAGTGAACAAATTCTAGTTCGCAACTAAGTTACCCTTATACTAATTTACAGTTTTCAATCCTTTTCCGTAGTACGGTAGGGTTTCAAATATAATTAACGTCAGAATTGAAGTAGTAAAAATGTTCCTTCATAAAATCTTATTGCCATAGAATAGATTTCCGGTCATATGTTTCTGGAGTGTCATATAATGACCGACGAGTCATCCAAAATTTGGTGGATCTGTACACAGCCGAGAAGAAGCAAGAATTAAGAAAGATGTGAGACAAGGCTGCACATTGTATGCAGCCTTGTCTCACACCTTGTCTCACACATTGTCTTCCGTACTTTTCAATTTCTGCATAAAAATCCATAAAAGAAGTCAAAGAAAATTCTTCGAGAGAACATCTGCACGCGGCGAATTAGATGGGAGAGATAGAAAGGGATTTAAAGAAACCTCAGGTCAACATGGAAAAATATATTGGCCAGATATCACCTGAAGATCAATAAAGAGAAAATGAAGGTAAAGGAAGAAAATAAAAGAAAGGAAAATATGGTGAGGGTAAATTACCTAAAGAATAATTTTAATTACAGCTGGAAATACAACTGCGAATACAAGGAAACAATTAATTAACACATGCATCTAGAGCAAGCTTCTCCATGAATGTGAAATATTGACGATGGCAACGGCGGGTTAGTCAAGACTAGAAGAATTCGAAATGTAATGCTACAGTAGAATGATGAAAATAAAATAACCAACCGAGTGGCAATTGGAGAAGAGAAGGAGAAACAAGAATTTTTCTGATAACCTTAAAAAGAAGGCGGGACAAATTAATCGGCCATTGCTTGAGACATGATTGCCTGACTTACTTAGAGGGAAAAGTGAGCAGGAGGAATAGCAAAGTAAGGCTTCATCTGAGATATGTTGATCAAGCGGTGAATGTTATGAAAGAGACTGTACATGTGACAGGGTTGGCTGGTAGAAAATCAAGTGGAGTGCTTCATTAATCCAGTCTTGGGATTGGTGACTAATGGTGATGATGATAAAATGCATCAAAACCTTCAAATTTAGTCAAATTTCGATCTAGGTCATCTCTCTCTAGGTTGCCACATTTCAATGAAACCGGCGACAGTGTACAAGTACATATATTACTTCTATGATTTGATAGCACCAGAAATGGGACACTATCCTTTGGAAACAAGGGTTGTTGACAAAGATAGGTTTTCCTGCATAGTAAAAACATTGCCTCTGCGTTTACCTTCTAAGTTTTTTTTCAAATTCATTATTCGATGAAAGCTTGGTTATTATAAAATGATGTTAGAGGTAAGTTAAATATATGCAAAGATTGTTGTGAGATGCCAATATAGATGTGTTTTCATTTCGTGCTAAAAATATTATCTTGACTACAGGATATATTATTCACTTAAAGAAAAAAACAAAGATTTATGCAGGCATAAAAACGTGAAACATGATAAACATCTCTATCCGTAAACAACAAAGTCAACTAGTGCTGGTTGGCCGCTTCCATTTCCTGGACTTTGTGGATTCAACAAATACGTAGATTACCACAGGCTGAAATTAATATGGTCACTCAAATATCCTGGACGCTTCTATGTTTTTACGACAGGCAAGCTAATGGAGTCTCCTATCAAACGCACCTATCTTTTAGGACGGACGATAAGATCTGTTATTAATTCCTGAGTGCAGGATAAAGGCGATGGGAATTTTATAATCGAAAAATGAAGAAATTCATTTGAGCACAAAAGCATGCCTTCAGAAAAAAATGCTGGAAGTACTTTACCATGAGTAGGTGCCAGGCTTCATTTACTTTTTACAACCCTCTTTCTCTCTCTCATCACGCTCCCTGGAATGTTAATCCGTATTTTTTCAAAGTGTAATTACTCCTTCATAACTGGCAGATGTTTTAATATTTGTTTGTGACCTTTTATTTATAGTGCCAACCGTGCATGATGAGTGAAATCTTCATTCAAAAAGTTTGCTCGCTTGAAAAATAGCGTAAACCTGGTGATATAAATTACGCGAATGAATTTTCTGTGCACCCATTACACCAATGTTATAGCCTTATGAAATTTTAAAAATTTCATTCCACATTATTCTACCTCATAAATGTGGGACCTATTGAAGAGAGGTTGCAGTGGTGACTTGCGCCGTTTAGGATGGGTGGTTAAATGGTTAGAGACAGGATTTTTACTGAAAGCGGTGAGGGAATGGAGAGAATAGATCTATTAACGAAAGATGCCACTTCGTACTCTTCTCTTCAATCCTCATCATCCTCGTCTCTGTTTTCAAGCCTGTACCTGAAATTATAGGCGCTTAAGTTCGAGAGGAAAGATGCACAGGTGGGAATACAGGGGGGGGGGAATCCAGCATCGGCATTAACCATTTTCTGTAAGGGGGTAATGATGGTCATCAGGTTAACAATAGTGCAATCAGAAAACCTTTGCAAAGCGTTCTAAAGGGAAACAAATTTAAATATTTTGAAGTAAAGTAAATTCATTTGAGTAGGTACTTGCACTTTCAAATTATAGGCTGGTCATGCGCTGGGATTGTAGGTACATTTAACCAGAAAAAAAACCAACTTCTCATTCTCATTCCAAAAAAAAACTAACTTCCATTCCCATTCTTCGACACTTTTGGCTCAAACTTGAATTTTGTAAAACAGTGTGCACAATCTATTTTTACCACGGGAGCACGAATATAAGCTAATTATGACAGTAATCATATCTTCTGGCCTCGTCTAATGGTACTGACGAATGAATTACCCATTATTTTCAACATAGTAGAGCAATTTAGATTCATGGATACTCCAGGGAGAGGCAATGATATCCACGAACCATTTACGAGTACAAAAACGCATTATTTTCCACAGAAAGTCACATTTTCATTTTTCCTCCCCTCCTTCTCTGATTTCTTCTTAACATTACTTTCAGGAATGGTGACCTATCATTCTCCCCATACTATGTGAATTTGCAGTGGGTTGCAGGATAGCATGCAATGTGCACACGATATAAAGCTGGGCATGCTTTCAACGAGACCTCACTCTTTCGAAACTTTTGAGTGAGTGACACCTTCTTAACCGTATCAAGACTTTTTTTTGAGCCCGGCAGCGCGAGTAAAACAAGGCGGAGTTGCTTCCCCACTTCCTTGTCCAGGTCAAAAATAAAACACTTTGATGCAAAACGTTGGATCGTGTTAGCTCTCTCTTGAAGGCAAGATTCCTTCAGTTTGCGTGCACGTAATCGGAGGGAATCCGGTGTGACAGCCGGTGCGTTCCCTCCCATCGCGAATGTAAGATTGAAGGGGATCTCTCGGGAGGCAGGAAAGTGTGCGAACGAGGGAGAGAGGACATTACGACTAACAGCTCGAGACGTGGCTCAGATTCTGGGAAGGAAGTTATCTAACGAGTTAACGAGCGGAGGCATAGGCGTGCCGAGTGCAAAGGTGTGACGCGTGAGGTTAAGTCGGGCTTTGAAGGAAAAGGGGATGGGAAAGGAAAGCATTTTCCTCTGAAAGCTTGAATGAAAGCCATTCCACGTCTTTGAGCCTGACTCATGAGGAATTTCATTAACCAATCGCCAGGTGGGAGTTGCTGTCGGCGTTGAGAGTTTGAGGGGGGAGACGGCGCCGATTTTGGGGATGGATAAGGAGGCGGACTGTGGCCAGGGGAAGGAGAAAGAGCTGGAAGCTTCTTCCTGCGGCGCAGTGAGAGTTGGGAAAGGTTCTGCGGGAGAGATGGGGCGTGTGGTTTGAGTCCAGGAGAGATGAGGAGAAGGGAACTGTCGCGGGTGCGTGACTGTGGCAAGAGGGGAATGGGGCAAAAGTTGGGAAAATATGAAGGTATATGTTTTCTTGGTTAGTATTTTCTGAAATGGGATGTAACAGAATAATTTGAAATACACAGTAGCATTCCTTCGATCTACAGATAGGAACAAGTTAAAATTACGGAAATAGTAAGAAGGAGTCGTAGAGACTTGTTAGCGCTATGGATTTTCATGGCTAAATCATACAATTATTAATATATATATTCCAAGAAACAACGATACTACTTTTGTCGCTGCTAACATTCTATTTTGAAATATACGAATAAACCACCAATAAACATTTAATTTCTTCGTAAGCACCAAATATCCAATTTCATGTGCTAGTGCATAGAAATATCATAAATGGTTCTTTTATTATTTGCTTCATTACGCATGTACGTAATGAATGCAAGGTTATGATTTTCGCATCAAGGTACGGATGTAGTTGGCTTTCAGGGCAATCAGTTGATGTAAATGCATATGAAATAATTGGCGCTATCTTTTTGATATTGTTTAGGTAGTTTACAGATATATATTTTCCTTCTTATGTTAGTTCTCATGGTCAAAATCAAAATTAGACATTGCCTAAGATTTTATCATTAATTGACTTAAACCTTGCATTCTATTTCAAAGTGAAGGAATGGAGGGAATTATGAGAAGATGACCCCAAAATAAGCGCGCATTTGTGTTCAAGAAGTTGTGTGAAAGAGGGCAAATTCTTGGAAGGTAGGATAGTGGGACCCTAAAGAATTGGGGTTATATTTGTCCGAAGGAGAGTGAGAAGAAGGTTGAAGGACAGGAGGATCGAAGCTGTGGGCTAAAGAGACTACGAAGCAAAATAAAAGAGAGGAGATGGAATGAGAAGAGACAGAAACTGGAAGAGGAAAGGGGTGGTGCTCTGTTTCGTGAAAGTTTCTTAAACGAGGAAAGAAAGGGGTGGTCCTTGTCGGATGTATGTCGCTCTTTGAATTTGTGGAGAGGACCGTGTGATGAAAGGCGTGTATCTAGCTCAACAATCCAAGGGAACATGAGAAAAGTAGTTGAGAGCATGTAGAAATGTATTCAGCACATCGTTGTTGTTAGTTTAAATGAGAGGGTCCGTTGTGGTGACATAGGTATCCAAGTGCAATCGCAATCCAAGTGCATTGTTTTGAAACTCACCAGTAGCGGATTTACAGTGGCTTACCAGTCCTTATTTTACTGCCAAGTGAACTGCACTTTCACTTTAAGTTCAGTACTCCGTCCGTCAGTTGGAACGTAAAACCGTCGATGGCTTGACGTCTTTCGTTACGAACAAGTTGATGCCGACGTTGAATTTCTCTCAACCCTTGCCCTACTCCCATAAAATACCTACTCACCTCAAATTTTACATGCACCCTATATGGAGATAATGACAATGTCTGTATCTTCCCCAATAAAAAAAGCTAATACAAAAAAATTGGAAAATCTGGTAAATAAGACAGAGATGTGATCTCGATACAAAGCGCAATAGAGATCACAGCCATAGTAGGGTTAGACATTTGGTCAATGTAAAGCTTCAGCAGGAGCATGGGATTATATACACACTAATTATGTTCATCTATGTAATGTACTACGAGTCACGACGAGGGTGTGTCACATGGAGTGAAGAACAAATCGGACTCTCAGTGTCTTGATGACTGAGAGAACATGGAGCCATGGCTCAAAAGGACACCACAAAATCAGCAATAGCGGAATACCTACCCCTTTTTGGAGGAAGGAAACAATGTTATAATTGACCTGACGCAGGTTTCATCCCTAGAGAGATTTTATCTCCGTCGATTCATCAGCGAGGCGATCCAAATTGAGAAAATGCCACCAAAAGTTCAAACTGGACGATGGCATCCAATTGATTTCAACGTGGAAGCGGCACTTCCGAAAATAGAGACTTTGGAAAAGTTCTCTATGATAAGCAATGACAGCGTAGCTGTCATTGCTTATCATAGAGAGGGATAATATTGCTTATCATAGGGATAATATTGCTTATCATAGGGATAATATTGCTTATCATAGGGATAATATTGCTTATCATAGGGATAATATTGCTTATCATAGGGATAATATTGCTTATCATAGGGATAATATTGCTTATCATAGGGATAATATGATAATGCTTATCATAGCGCCAAGATACTAGTGCCATGACTAATGAAAACAAAGCTGACAACTAAGACGGTGGCCCTTTAACGTCATAGGCATTCCCCGCCACCGGCAACTTGACGGGATACAAACGAATCCTGATATTATACAATCTTCTGCAGAATTTTACGGCAAAGAGTTTCACTGAAGATTTTAGATATATATTAAGAACACCTGCGAATCATGATAGATTTGATATGATAAATACGATTAGAGAGATAGATTGTTGTACCGATAGATTTAAAATGTCATTTTACCCGCTTATCATAAGATAACATAATAGAAATATTGTCTGAGTAGTCTGTAGTGCATTATATATGTTTTAACATCACTAACCCATGCATGCTAGTGAAATAAGGTTGCTGTTTGTGGAGACACGTGTTTTGTAACCTGTAATCCTCAACATACCATATAAATGCTATTTATGTAGCTGCACGTGACTCTAATGTCTAACATACTTCCATGTAGCAGTAGCATTGTAGCTCTTAGTTGCATGTAGGTAAGCAGTGCATGTTTGGTGACCTTCACTCCGTTGCACACCGTCACGGTGACTCGCCGGGTATAACAGTATTTTGCTTCAGATCTTTTTTGGGCCTACTTTTACTATACTTAACCTGCCCATGTCCTATGCGTAAGTCCTCTGTTTTATCGCCGTGAAGCAATATTTAATCTCCATAAATATAAATAATTTTCAGTGAAAATAATATCATGAAAGAATGTTATATCTTTTTATTTTAATGCGTAACGCAACTGTTTCACATAAAACTGGGTATTATAACCCATATTGCATTCCATGTTTTAAATAATTCCTAGGGGTTTTTTGTAATATTTTTATTTTGGTACGTGAAAAATTAATTGTACAGTATCTGCATTAAAAAGTAATACATTTAAATAACCGAACAAAGCAACCGTATAGGACTAAACTCAGTTTTCTCGACAAAATTAAATAAAATGTTGGAAGCGGTGCGTTGAATGAGTCTTTTCTTTTCACATGGTTCATATTTCAGGCAGAACTGGAATGAAAATTTTTATTCCTCTTGCTTCTGTGCTCTCATGACTCTTGAGAGGTGGCCTAAATTGTTTCTCCGATAAATAATTCGTGGCACAAGATTGGGGAAAGACAAAAGGTATATTTTACGAAATTTAATTTTTCCTTCTTTGTCGCAACAGCACTTCACCTGGCAGAAAACCACGCAACGCGCTTAAATTGCCTCGGAATGACGTCGTTTTGTTTTTTTTTGTTTACGTGTGTTTCCTGATGACGAGTTGACTGAATATTCATGCCGTAACTTGGACCAATACTCTAATCCGGGTAAAATGAAATACGACTGGTCCTGCGCACTGGCTTCGCCGAGTTTGTCTGGATCAGGTAAAACCATTAGAAGGATAGAAGCGTTGGAAATGTGTGTTTTTCCAATCTGATGTCATCTGTACAAAATTCTTTAGAGAGCATTGCAGGCCGTAGTAGCCAGGTTGGTCTCGCGCTGGAATAGTAACGAAAGAGTCGCTTATTAGAATCCTCGGGGCATGCATGTTGTGCTCGTGTGATAATAAAGGCCTAAGGTTGAACGGTTTGAAGCAATCTTATCCATCGAAGCACCTAACATTAAGTATTACAACTATAGTGTACATTATAAGGTGGTAGTGACATCGCGTCACTGAGTTTCTAGCTTTTCTTCGTTTACTCTCGCATGTTTTGGTGAATAATTGAACCGAGAAAATTTGTTCCTCAAGGTTGGTAGCACCGGGTGAAGACTAAGAGCAAAGTATTGTATTCCACTGTAAAGTTAGCACAAAAGGTTTATTCCTTGGAGTAACAGTATTATGAAATAAAATGAAGTCAGTTATGTGAGTAAGGTAGACACTGATTTCATGGCTCATCTACTGTCAGGCGAATTTCTACTTTCTCGCTACTTCAAACGTGAACATATTTTAAATGATAATATACTGCTTCGATGTACGAAATGAACAAAATCTGTTAATTCCTTGAAAAGATATAAGAAAATAATAATATCCAGATTTTGATTTCTGAACCTATGGACATATACGAATCGCATTCCTTTTTGTTTCAAACAAAACTCCCGTACAAAAGAATTCATTGCAAGTATTTTAATAAATCGAGGTAAAGTATACTGTAAGAAGATTCGATTGGTTTATTTTTCAAGATTTAACAGATAACTTGGCAACATTCCCGGACTCTGGCTTCTCTCATTGCCAGAATACGGAAGAGTCATAATCAACTTTGATGTCATTACTGTCAACATACAGAGTACACATACTATAATAATACTTTTTAGAAAATAGATTCAAAGTAGGAATTAACTAAAAAAATGTTTTCCTCAATCTGTCCAGATATATCTGTACCTACTTGGTATGCATGATCGTTCAATATTCAACCACTGAGTGCTTGATATAATACACTGCCGTGTTGTGACTGATCTTGATAGATGCGCAATAATCCTGTACGATTTGAAATGGCTGTTGGAAGGAGACTTTGATGTGAACAATATGATGAATAAAAAAAAATTAATCGTCAGGCAACTCGTAAAATAGAGTATTTAAAAAAAACAAAGTAATGGGATTATGATTGCGGAATGTTTCTGGGCTGAATGAAAATATTTTCTCTGAACGCAATGGAAGCGAGGGATGTTAGTCATTGCTTATTCCGTTGGAAATAAATTTTGGAAAACCACCGACACAGGCATAAGTTTTCCAACTCTGGCTACAAACTTATGGGGCTCGCAAAAATGAATGCGGATCAAATTCTCACCATTCGAACGAGAATACGGTATTATTCCAGCGATTGATGGGTTTAAATGTAAATAATTTAAGATCTTGACTATGCCCCGAGTATAAAGTGGAAGGGTAAGCTCAAAACTAAGTAAACTGAGGAAAGAAAGCATCATTTCCTCTCGCGTTCCTGCCGCATCACATGTGGGGCCTTGAAGGAGGAGCGTCCCACCATCTGCATCATTCCTTTTATGTTTTAAATCCTCAAGAGGGTTGCCGGAAGATGCTCCTGAAGAGAAAGAGACCGGCATGACCGGCGCTCGTCGGTGAGGGAAGACAGAGAGAGAGAGAGAGGGGGAAAAAACATGGAAACGAGGTTTGTGAGGAGAAATTCTTGCATGTCGTAAAATCCGACTCGGGGTTGGATTATGGGGCCGTGGAGTGATACGGGCAGTGGTTGCGAGAGGGAGCCCCTGCGGGTACATCGTTGGAGGGTTTTTACATCGTAGTTTGTGGTGGAGAGAGAGGAAAGAGAAAAAAATTGACGAACGCGATTGCGAAGTGGTTCGGGGGATGGGAAGAAGAATGGTAATGAGCGAGTGCTGAGTGGTGAAAAGAGGAAGTGAACGGAACAGAGTGGAGCGTCGAATAGAGCGGGCAGAGGGAATTTTATTCTTTTTTTTAGTGGAAAAGAGGAAAATGACTTCATTCAGCAAAGGGGTTTAAAAAAAGAAAAGAAGGGAGTTGAGGATGGAGGGAAGACTGGGGAGAACGGGATGGGAGAGGACTTTGGACGCGCTAGATGAAAGAGAAGTGGAAACAAACGGAACAACGGGAGGGGAAAAACGGTGAGATTTTGAGCACATGAGTTCGAGTGGTAGGAATGGTGAAGAACGTGGACGAGGAAGAAAACGAGCGAGATTGAGAGGCCGGTTGAAGGTTAGGCCGTTGCGCTTGTGGTGAGCTAATAAGAAAAGCTGTCCGGGCACATGTGGATCCGCAGCGCATTCTATAAGTTTAGGGCTTCTTGGCTCTTTCGTTGGGAGAGCACGCTGAGCTTGAAAGGTGGTGAAGGGAGGACTAAAATGATCACTATTCTTACTTTCAGTGACAGTTTTAAATTTTTGTCAACTAAAAGGAAAAGTAATGTTACCGGAGGTGATTGACTGGAGATATCATTTAAGTAATTAGAGGCCGGTGGTAAGGTCAGGAAAATACGTTATCATATTATTATTTCAGATCAGTGGAGGGGGGATGAAGCGAAACCCGGCACAGTCATTTGACTGCTCTTCACAAGAGGGGCCAAGCGTTTTTTTAGGAAGGCGACCGGTAGCTAATGTGATTGCACCTTAGCTAGGTGTTTGGGTGGAGTTGAGAATATTTCATGGAACGGAAGAAGAGTGGAGGGAAACTCAGCGTTGGCATTAGACTGCTCTTAACGAAAATACGCTAAATATATTCATGCTTTACCGTCCTGCCTGACGGACATAATATTGCACTCTAACTGGTCTCCGGCTCGGAGGAAACGGTATACCAATGGAAAAGTACCACTCTTGGGAATCAAATCAGTTCCCTAGGTATGGGAGGGCAGTTCTCTAGCCACTAGACCTACCTAATTACATGACCTTACTTTCAGCAAACAATAGGAGGAGATTTTAGCTGATTGCTAGACAGCAATAATTCTCTCACATTGAAAAATTTAGAAGTAAGTAAAAGACTTGAGCTTTCCTATCTTAAGATTACTTATGGCAGGGTAGATTTTATTGGTGATCATCTACGGGAAATTTTTTCAACGTCTTTAGCTATGCAAATTAAGAATCGTTTTGAATGTTAAAACAGAAAGAGGCAAAATAATACCTTCTTTATATCGGCACTCATAAAGGCGTCCTAATACTGCAAGCTTGCTGCTTACTCCGTCTGTGGTCACCGACGATTCAAAGGACTTGTTTGGTTGCTCATCGCCCACCGAATGAAATCCCGTTTAAGATAGACTCAATGTAGACTTCCGGTGTAAATGTAATTTTTTATCAGGTTAATTATGTTAAATTATACTCCGTGATCTCAGCACTAAACGGAAAGCGTATTAATTAAAAATCGCCAATAAAATCCTGATGTCAGAGTCAATATATATGAGGATCCATAGGAACTAGCTCTCAGTCGCCATTGCAGTCCACCAAGGATATCTGTCGCTCCATGAAGAAAACCTCAAAGTTAGCGCTAATCTCAGATAGGTCTCTTATCACTTGTTGCATTAGATCGTAGGATATATCCTCATGGTCAGTATTTCTCGTTTCCTCGTTCCTGGAAATTTGCTAGGACGTCAAAATCTTGAGTGGTGTCATGGTCTGCGCTTTAGGATTAAATTCCAGAGGTTCGTGGTTCGATTCCCGATTCCGAAAATCTTTATCCTGCCATGATTTTCAACGTACTCCCCCCATTGTTTTTAGTCAATCGCGGTAATTTCGTGAATCAACGTCTCACTCTGATCGCGTGCCTGTTTTGCAGCAGCCCCCCAAAGGGAATAAGAGTTACGTGGAACAACTTTCTTCTAGTTTATACCATGCGATTTATATCAATGTTAAGCGGATCGACTAATGGCGGTTTGTTCTTCATTTAGAGCTCATCAATTTTTTTTCACGAAGGAAATAATCTGTGTTCTCTCTGTTAAAATACATCATTGCCATAGTAAGTTATGCACACCCACGTTTGCGCAGATGATTGTATCTTCGTGATATATCCTGGCGGTACAAATTTTCCTCCATATGGTTTGCATTATTGGCCGGACGGATGTTCTAGTAACTGGAAGTATTGTAGTGTAGCAATTCAATTACATACTATCAAAAACGTTGGGAGGATAAGAGATTATGATGAACATGATTTTGGAATAATAGCCTAATAGCCAACTCTGATCTCTCGATCTTTCTCTCTCTTATTCTATCTCTCCCTCCCTTTCAACCTTTCTATCTTTAATAATCGCTGAAGGAATATTACTCCAAATGAGCATTAAAAACTTCAAAGAGATTTGTGGATTTTTTTGAGCATGAAAAACTCCCCAAAGTGATAGAATTATATTTAAACGCGTTCTTCTTCCTGTTTGTGAATTATATATTTCTCGTTAAAAAGTTTCACGCGTTTTAGAACATAAGGAATAAGTTTTTTCATTTTCCTGTTGAATAGCTTTATTCTCAATACGAAGCACATAGCCAGTTTTGTAACAAAAATAATTTGTACTGAAACAAATTACTTAATATTTTTGTTCTTAGAAGTTAAATATTTTGTTCTCTAAATGCTTACATATGACGCTGAATGCCATTCAAAATATTCTTTAAAATATTCCAGATCTAAAATAATGGATTTTTTGTTTCTATTTTAAATTGAAAACTCTAATTTAAATTTCGAATTCACTCTTCTTACAGATACAATAATGCCAGGGTCTTGCTAAAACGAGAATTAAAATAATAAATTTACTCAAGTGTGTGACTCTGCATTTAAAAATTTTCTGCTAAGCTTTAAATTTTACTCTTGCAAACCTAATTTACTCATAATTGACCTGCATTTTGGGATTATGGGTAAAAATTTAATTTGATATAATTTATTTAATAAATTTTTTCCCAAGTACCCAGTCCAACGTCATCGTTAAATGATGGATACTAATTGTTTACGAATTGAAAGGATATCATTCAATTTGTGGCTGAGGAAATTGTTTTTCATGAGACACATTGATTTTTGCTAGCCTGGTGATGGATGTCAGGTTTTTTTTAGCTTGGTGTGCCAAGGTTGTTCAAGTAGAATGCTTTTATATAAAGAATTTTTCTTTTCACTCAGAAATAAATTATTGACTTAAAGTGGGTCAGTAAGACATAATCCGTTATAAATCGATTCATCAAAATTCACTATCATTCTCTGTAGGCATCAATCTCACGTTTCATTTTGAAACAATAGTGATATGCCTACCTTAAAAATATCGTTTGAATTTTATCAAGAAATAAGTCTAATATCTTCATAAATCAATGAAAATATATTAATATATGCCTGTCTTTAATCAATGCATATATATAAAGATACACAGATACATATCCTTAGATTATTATGTAATTTGTTTTTTTTAGAAAAAGCAGCCGCAAGTGAAACGCATGAGAAATGGACGGAGTTTATTAGATTAGGCACTAAACCAGTAGGTCCAAAATGATATTTTTATACGAGATATTATACGAGCAGCACGTCCAACTTGTTTTCTTCCACATTTTTGTCACAATAGCAATTCCCACCATGTTTTTGAAATACGATTTTATGGGCTTCCCTATCACATTTTAAAAAATATCGTGGTTTATATCTACTGCCGGGAAAAAGAGCTTAACTATTGTTTTTAAGGCTGTTCTAGCCGTTTAAACAAATAAGTCTGCAGTAACATCCCTTTTCATAGGATCATTCATCATCATCATAGGGTTGATATGCTAAAACTGATTTAAAAGCTCTCTCGCCTGAATTATAATGGCTGCGAAATCTTTCTTTATTACCCTAGGATACGAGATATCCATTTGTCATCTCTTGGATATAGTAGTACCTTGAAATATCAAAATTAACTTAGAGATGGCATCGAAAATAATTGTTGTCGTTCGAATATTTATGTTATTAATATTTTCATGCGGTAAAATCGTAGATGGACCACACATATAGTTGATTTCATTCTGTAACTCGTTTTTCACGACTTATCAACTTATAAGTAAATCTTTTTGAGACAATTTTGAAAGAAAGTGACGTATACAGCTGTCGAAAAAAATCGTCCAAAAGCGATGCCGTAAATAGTGTTCTTCTTTTCGTGAAGATGTTGAAAGGTTAAAAATAGGTATCGCAGCTATTTCTTGAATCTAGATCGGCCATTTCATCAGGAAAAATCATACGGACTTACTTTTCGCGTTACTCCCAGATCAAATAGATAAAACTAAGGGTATTTAAATGAAAGTATTGCGGGGTTCAAAAGGTGAATATTTCATTGATTTATACCATATTCCTAAGTGAACCGATTTTAACAATGTTTTCTTTTGAGACACAAGAAGGTGATAAAAAACTTAAATGACGTATAATCAAAACTAAGAGTAGAAAGATGAAAGAAATTGTAGCATAGTTATATCACAATTATACAGTAGAACATGTGATTATGCGGAACCGAGCGACAAGTGCCTGGTTTAAGTAGGCTGAATCTGTAACAGTTAATAAGAATAGAATTTACTCTAATTGGAATAAAATGCATTAATACGTATCCGTAGGAAGTTCATTGACTCCATTGTCATGAAGTTGGAGAATTGAGACAAACATAACATTCATAAAAGTCCGGAGAAAAAATGTTTTGCCGACAAGGTGGGTGCAACCATTTCCAAAAACCCGAATCTGGCCTCATTGTCAACAATAGACAGACAAACATTGTATGCACCCTCCCATCAAACCTCCTTTGTATCTTCTGGCCTGAAAGTTTCTAAATAACATTATTATTTTTGTAAAGACCAAGGTGAGTCCAGGCAGTAATTATATGTTTGTAATTATATTGGTTTAAATTATATTTATGGTTCCGATAGTGACTTGGAACCATAGCTAACTCCATAACACAATTTTGTTAAAATTTCTTAATACAATTTGTGGTTGTTATATTTCTCCCTTCCGTTGAGTTTCAACGGGCACCTTCAGATAGTTCATAAGTAATTTACTAGCTTTATATAGAATCTTATTCTATCAGAAAGCGGATTTATTATTATTTATTATTCTATTAAAAGCGGATTTTAAATGGTTTATCGTGCACGTAGCGTAATATTATTATTTTGTTAGTAAAACGTATATTCTCTAAAATTTAATGTTACATAGGTATTTGATTTATTTATCATATTTAGTGACATTATATTTTTTATAGTACCTACAATAGAATTAGTTTATGAGTATTTATTATAATTAATTTTCAATGTCAATTTTATGTAAGTTGCTAGTTCTACTTGGTTTCTGGAGTATTTTATTTATTATATTGCGAATCGAAGATCAGGGATTTTACAGTGAAATTTATTGAAGTGATCTAAGTATATTCAGAATCCGATTTTTGTTGTAACGAGTCGGAGGTATCGGTATGGAGATGAAGTAATTCGTCAGAATTCATATTGCGAAATTATTGAACGGAACCAATTGAATGAACTTGTTGCATGAAACCACGAAACAGAATAAAAAGTACCCAAGCAAAGAGCAAATGGGTAAAGTTTGAATTACGGTGGAGCCCCAGGAACATTCATAATCTTGAAACTCCGTGCCGTGAGTAAGGAAAGAATCTTCTCTCTCGTCCACGCTCCATTAATTTGACTGCACATACAAGTTTTGTTGGGCGAGAAGAAAAATCGAGAACGGTGGAATGAGCGCCGGAGACGCATTTCCCTACTGGAATGAAGTTAAGCAGTACTATGCACTTAAGGTGATTGATCACACAGAAGATTTCATCCCAAGATATATTTCTTTCTCTACATGAAGGGCAGTAAAGAATCTCACGCGAGTCCTTGTTCCTCATTCTTACAAAGTCTGAGAGGGTTTACTCGCAATAAATTACAAGGTGATGTGCGAACCATGTGACCCTCATTGAGGGAGATAACATGTTCGATAAGGATGTACAATGTTTCAATGTACTAGAACGCCTTTCTCGATGCAGAGGGGCTCAGGAAAGTTAAGTTTATCAGCAAAGCAAGGATGGTGCTTTATCAGAGAGGGCACCCTTGAGTCTAGCCTGCCGTGATTATACCCCCGTTTCCTTGGTGTAATCTAATGAGAAATTTCCTCAAATGAGCCTCAAGCAAGGATAAATCGTAACGCCTTTTAACTTTAACTAAGTTACCGAGCCTATTCGTATCCAACGTAATTTTGTGAAGAGGATTCCGATTCAGTTTGGTAAAATTAAATAATAGACTTGTAGCGGGACTTCCTTTTCAGTGATATAACTCAATGAGAACTAGAAATGGTAAAATGCTCTAAACGCCAATTTAGTGAAAGTAGTCTCTATTATCGTCCTTTATTGCCTATCTATTGCCACTATTGCTTCCTTTACCCTGGCTATCATTTATATCTATTATTTCAGATACAATATTGCTAATTATATGAAATAGTGCTGCCATCAATTTCAGTATTCAATATTGTAAATAAAACACTATCTTCTGCAACGTGGTGGTATTCCATTGTCAATACATTTATTGAGAAACACAAACTTTTACAAAAATACCACTAATAAAAATACTATCTCTTACGACCTAGGTTTACACCGAATTATCGACATAATCATCTAAAAATATGCAACAAATACCATCACCTATTTTCACTATTGAGGTAGTGATTAGTGATTGATTGAGGCATCTCTTCTTCCACTGTGGCTATCAGGCAATTTCATCCTTTTATAGGATTGAAGATGGGTTGTTTATCAAATTCAGTGATTGCTAAGGAAATTTTATGCATGGGATGATAAAAAATTCTGTTCTTATATGCGCGCAAAATTTTCGGATCAGGTTGGTGCGGTGGCTAGAGTACATGTCTCCCAATCCGAGGCCCCATTCAAATTCAGGAAGAGGCTGATTCTTTCGTTGAAGCTCCTGCATGAGTTATGCATGGAGGGAACTTCATCTTCAAAAGCGGTAATCCATCTGCCGAATGGAACGTTAAATCCATTCCTTGACGCCTTTTGCTAAGGTTGCGTCAATGCCAAATTAAGGTTTCTCTATTCCCTCCCAGATCTATGATTTGTTTCTCTCCCTTCCTAACATACCCACTTATTTTCGATGGCCATAGCATCCTTAGTTTTCGGTTACCATCCTTTTGTAAAACAACAATAGCGAGTGAAATATTTATTCTGCTTTCTACTGCTATGCTCAAAATGAGAAGAAAGGGGGAAAGTATAACAGCTGGATTTCCACAAGGAAAAAATTCACCTGTGGACCTCTAGAGGCATTAAAGGACAAGATGTACCAGCCTGCCGTACACAAAATGTCACAGACAAAGCAAATTGTGTGTACAGCACCACCATCTACGAGCTAAAGACCGACTTTAAACACTTAAGTGCTTAATTGGATATATTCAAGACACGCGAACTAGTCGTAAACATCTTAGCGGAGATACGCGCTGAAATGCATTATAGCAGAATATTCATAAGGAAAAAACCGGGTCCCAGGTTCGTGTCCTGGTCGAGGTAGTTTTTTTCCATGTGGAAATTCTGCTATTATGTATATATTTTAGCGGGTGTCTCCGATAAGGCATTCGTGGCTAGTTTCCAATCCTTGAATTTAGGGAAAAAGTATTTGTTTGGATGTAGGCTTGATTATTTCCTCACAGGTTGATAATTGATGAAGGCCACGGTGAAATGATAAATAACAATGAATGAGATGTTTAGGGGGAGTAGTAACGAGGGGAAATAAGATTCTTTCGAGCCACATGTCTGTTTTCCCCGGCGCGTTGGGCGTCACGGGATGCGCGCCGCAGCGTCATGGCTTTCGAGCTCACCTACCACTCAGCCCGTCAATCCACGTCTCATGCCGATATCAACAACTTTCCCGCCACTCTCTCTTTCCCGAATCAAACGACCTTGACGATCCATTCATCACCCTTATCCGCCTCGAGTTGCCCCTCGGGTGCAAGGTGAAAAATGAATCTCGCATGTGTGGGGCGAAGGAAACGGAGCTTCCTCCTCGGTGGAGATGACGCGGAGGCCAATAGTGCGTTTCTCCGCGGGCAAGAAAAGATATAGGAGTTTGAAGTGAAGATTAAGTAGGTGTTAGTACTAGAATTAGGTTTCTAGGCACTCCAAATGCTATACCGGTGGTATAAGTGACAGCGGTAGTCGAATCAGGTATTTGGATGTTCTAACAGCTTAGGCCATATTTTTAACAATGTTTGGTGATATGTTGTGGAAGTTCATTCTGAAATTGAAGTAAAACAACTTGGTAATACTATCTGTTAAACATGAAGATGCTATTTTGACGCTAAAATACGTTATAAAACCAAAAAAACTCTGTGGGTATTACAACTTTTTTACTTTAAGCTCATGCGTAGGCCATGTTAAAGAGTATTTTCTTACTTTTAAAAGATGCAGTAGTAGTTATAGGTAGGAGGAAACAAGCAGCTTTGGTCATTTGCGCCGTTTATAGTTGGCGAGTAATTAGGTAGAGGCATAATTTTTCTGGGAACAGAGGAATCCAGCGTTGGCATTAGCCTACTCTCAGTGAAAAGAGCCATGGGGACAACGGATTTACGTCCAATTCAGCTAACGTAGTAATGCACTCGAAGTACTCTTTACTCGGAACTTATGTAGGAACACGTTTAACACAGAATATTATGGCACTGCTGGGATTTGAACCTGGGCCCTCAGGATAGGATTCTAAGAGAAACTTAAGTCAAATATGCCCGAGGTGTAATGGCAACCTTCGACTATTGCAAACTAGGTAGTTTCCGGCGATATTGAGTGGTATTTGACCATATCGAAATGAAGAGAAACTTGCAATTTACCACTTATTAAAAAAAACTTTATTTCGACCAGGGTTTAGTTGACACTGCAACATTATAATAACTTCGACCATTGATTTGTCAGATTGGCCCGTTGGCTTCGCTACCGCGACCAGTTATCGTAATGGTAGAGGTAGGACTGGTTTCTATATAATTATTTTCGAGTTTTGTTTGAGAGGTAGCATGTGATTGTTAGGTGATCCAACTGCGTAAGTTTTATCTCACGGTCTAACCTAATTTATTTCTATAATTAAATGCTATAAGCCTAATTCTAAGACAAAAACAGCGCCCAAAAACTAGGTGGGTACCGATTATGTGACTTATAGAATCCTTGTAAGCAGTTTACAGACCATAATACTATGGCCACCTTTTAGAGTTCTGAGGGGGTAAGGGGTCAGTGACTCCAGGGAGGGACAAGGGCAGAACATGCCTATGGACCACCAAGACCGTCATGCGTGGTGAAGAGCCACATCCTCCTCGAGGTGCCCCTGGCATCGCTGAACATGACGGATCTAGACCTGGCGGTCAATAAACAGCTCCCATCACCATGGTGCGTCTCTGTGCTAAGGGTGACCGCATCTGCGGGGCGGAGGGTAAGAAGTCACTAACAGAGAGACTCCGGATACTGGGCGACCTCCGGTTTTATTTAGCCTCACCCATGCATGCGGGGCTCTGCATGGGCGGACAGCATATTTCCCTAGCTACTCGTGGGACCAAACATGGAACCCTCAAACAAAACTATGGAGGGCGCTGACAGGCGCACTCTTCACATGGACTCTTGTAGTCTGTCTTCTTTCTTGGTGGATGCGATACCGGTGGAGAGCCCCGATGGGATCCCAGTCGGGACGCTTCTTCCTTGGGGGATGCGATACCGGTGGAGAGCCCCGATGGGGATCCTAGTCGGGACGCACCCTCTACTACCTTAACCTTGCCTGTGGGGGTTCCTTCTGGGAGACCCACACATCCCAGTTGCCCCTCATACCCTTCGTGGGGAGAGGAGGACGACATCCTTTTCAACCTCTCTGGGCCCACCTTCAAGGAGGCACCAAGCCTGGTCTCCCCCATGGGGATAGAGTCTGACTCGGGAGCCCCTGTGGGTAGTGGCCTAAGGGAAGGCTCCATACCCCCTCGAAGAGAAGGAGACAAGGGAGGAAGAAGATGTGGGCGGGGCCGAACCATGGCTGGCATAGCCGTGCTTCAGGCCAACCTACAACACAGTAAGGCTGCCTCAGGGGTTCTGCAAAGGATACTCTCTGAAGGTATGGTCAAAATAGCTCTGATTCAGGAACCCTGGGCTTTCCAGGGAAGAGTCAGGGGCCTGAGCATGACAGGCGGAAAAATATATTACTGTACCACTGTTGATAGGCCTAGATCTTGTATCTATGTGAATGGGATAAGTGCTTTGCATCTATCGGAATTTACCACTAGGGATCAGACAGCAGTTGTGCTGACCCTGGGGGAAGGTGAGAACAGGAAGAGGGTGGTCATCTGCTCCTCCTACCTGCCATACAATGCACCGGCTCCTCCACCATCAAATGAGATGGAGAGGCTGGTGAGTCACTGTAAGACCAACAAGTGGGATCTTCTGATCGGTTGTGATGCTAACTCGCACCACATTGTGTGGGGGAGTGGGAGCACCAACGGAAGGGGAGAGGCACTGTTGGAATATCTTATGTCTACGGAGTTACAAATACTCAATAAAGGATCACAACCTACCTTTGCAAATAGCATTAGGCAGGAGGTGATAGATATTACACTGTGCACCAGTTCTCTGCTGCACAGGATTGATGGGTGGAGAGTGTCAGGGGAGATAACTTTGTCCGACCACAGACACATACTCTTCACTCTTTTAGAATCCAATTACAGGGAAATAACATATAGAAACCCGAGGACTACCAATTGGGGACTATATCGAGAAAGGCTGGGAGCTGCCCTAGAGGGGGAACCTCAGTGCAAGTTTAGAAATGTGGATGAGGTAGATGCTGCTGTTGATTATCTACAGAGAAGCATCATCACATCCTACGAAGACAGCTGCCCCCTAAGGACCAGGAAGGAAGGGTGTAAATTACCCTGGTGGGGAGCAGAATTAGACGGTCTCCGCAGAGAGACCAGGAAACTCTTTAATAAAGCAAAGAGGACAAGAATGCCTCGGGATTGGGAAAACTTTAAGGTTGCCCAACGGAGGTACAAAGCAGCAATCAAGCGCTGTAAAAGGGACTCATGGAGGAGCTTCTGTGAGAGCGTAGACTCTGTTCCACAGATGGCAAGACTTCATAAGATCCTATCGAAAGACTCAGAAGCGGGGGTGGGTTCTCTGCTGCTTCCCTCAGGAGACTTCACGTCTTCCGACAAGGAAGCACTAAAGCTAATGCTGGAGACCCACTTTCCAGGCTCCAGGGAGCTGAGGGAGATGCATCATGGGAGGAATCCCATCCGTCCGGCTGGGACGGAATGGAGACTTTCCTCCAGTATCGTGGCGTACACAGTTACAAAATGGGCAATCATGAGTTTTAGCCCCTTTAAGGCTGCTGGGGAGGATGGGGTATTTCCTGCACTCCTTCAGGAAGGGCAGGATCTGCTCCTCCTTCCAATGGTAAGAATATTTCGCTCCTGCTTGGCTTATGGATATGTTCCGAAAGCCTGGAGGGTCACCAAGGTGGTTTTCATACCTAAACCAGGTAAGACGGACTACACAAGAGCAGACTCCTTTCGAGGAATCAGTCTGATGTCTTTTCTACTGAAGACACTAGAAAAGATAGTGGATAGATACATAAGGGATGGGCCATTAAGGGATCACCCCCTGCACCTGTATCAACATGCCTACCAGAAGGGAAAATCCGTGGAGACAGCGCTCCACAATCTTGTTAGCAGGATTGAGGGAGTGCTGGAACACGGAATGTACGGACTGGGGGCATTTCTTGATGTCGAGGGAGCATTTAATAACACGTCCTTCGATCAAATATGCATTGCTGCAGGAAGACATGGTATCCATGCTCACATTGTGAGCTGGATTAGATACATGTTGGAACAAAGAACTGTAAAAGTAGTATTGAGAGACAGTTCAATGAAGGTAGCTGTGACTCGAGGCTGCCCTCAGGGAGGAGTGTTATCTCCACTCCTCTGGAATATGGTAGTCGACAGTCTTATTTTAGAATTGAATAGGACTGGCGCATACACTCAAGGGTACGCAGATGATGTGGCTATAATCATCACTGGAAAGTACCTTGATACTGTCTCTGGACTCATGCAGAAAGCCCTGGATAAGGCAATGGGGTGGTGTGCAGAAACAGGGCTGACTGTAAATCCGGAGAAAACTAAGCTTGTATTGTTTACCAATAGAAGGAAAATGGAGGGCTTTAGACCTCCCTCTTTGCAGGGAAAGGTTTTATATCCCTCACCATCGGTCAAGTATCTTGGGGTTATTCTGGACTTAACTGCTTGGAGCTTAACTGGGGGGAGCATTTGGAGACCAAGGCAAAGAAAGCTTGTGCCTCCTTATGGATGTGCAGGAGGACCCTTGGTAAAACATGGGGACTTCAGCCAAAAGCCATTAGTTGGATTTATACGGCAGTCATTAAACCTAGTTTCTTGTACTGCTCTATAGTTTGGTGGAAGAGAGTCCGGCTCAAAACTGCTGGGAACAAACTGAACCACCTTCAAAGATTGGCCTGTATGGGCATTTCAGGGGCTATGAGAACAACCCCAACTCTGGCGCTGGAAACGCTGCTGAACCTCGCTCCACTCCATGTGGAAGCTGAGGTGCAGGCAAAGACAGCGGCTTATCGTCTCAAATGTATGGGACAGTGGTATGACAAAGGAAGTTCCTATGGTCACAGACAAGTTTGGACAGAGCTCATGAAGTCGAGTCCCATTCTCGGGATGGGCAGTGATGGAATGATAGCCAGGTTCAACCAAACACCCCCCTACTTCAAAACCCACTTCCCGGATAGGGAACAGTGGGCTAGAGGAAAGGGGAAAGAACTTCATTCTGGGGCCGAGGTATGGTATACGGACGGCTCTAGGAAAGAAGGAAGAGCGGGAGCAGGGGTCTACAATTGTAGCACACCAAGGAAGCTCTCAATCCCTTTGGGAAAATATGCTACGGTGTTCCAGGCAGAGGTATATGCACTCCTGACCTGCGCGTGTGCTATTAAGGAAATCGGGATGTTTAACAGACCGATACACATATGCACGGATAGTCAGGCAGCTTTAAAGGCGCTGACATCACCATGGTGCAAATCACAGCTGCTGCAGGAGTGTCGTGAGGCACTCAATGATATAGGCAGATGCGGCAAGGTGGAACTTTTCTGGGTGCCTGGTCATGCAGGCATATCTGGAAATGAGATGGCTGATGAGCTGGCAAGGGCCGGTTCCAGCCGAGATCCGATTGGTCCAGAGCCAATCATACCTATTGCCTCGTCGGTAGGGATGGCAGAAATTAGAATGTGGGGGCTAACCCGACATTCTGAGATCTGGCGAGCTGCACCAGGCCTTAGACAGGCCAAACTACACATTGAAGAGCCTAGGCCTGGGCTTGCCAAAAGACTCCTGTCACTAAACAGGGGTCAACTACGAACGGTAGTGGGACTCCTCACGGGGCACTACCAGGTGATGAGGCACCTGCACCTCCTGGGAATCGTAGATTCCCCTAGATGTAGGTGGTGCGAAGAAGAGGATGAAACCACATCCCACATGTTATGCGAGTGCCCTGCGGTGATGAGGACTCGAAACAGGTACCTGGGTTCCTCATTTTTGGAACCCAGGGAGGTAAGGGAAATCCCCATCGGGGACTTGTTGGCCTTTAGCAGGGCGATCGGCCTTTATGGGTGACTTCTTCAAAAGGGTGGTTAGCACAATGGACCAGTGGGTCTAAGTGCCTCAGGGCCTCCGTTGTGAGGAGCTCCACCTCTATTACAATCTACAATCTAGAGTTCTGAAAGCTCTTTTGACTTGCTCTTCTGCTTTTACAGGTTCACGTCAACGAATCATCTGTCTGATGTACCTACGTCAATAATTTTTTGTGTCTGCCACTGTTACATCCAACTTATTATACTAGGAAAAATCAAGTTTATTCATTCTCATTATAATAAAATACTGTTTAACGCTATTTTGACATTATTAAACCATGTTGTGCTAGCCTGTAGTACGGCTAAAAATAGCTATCAACTCCACTAAACCAAGTTCAAATGACATTAGCATTCTTAATATAATAAAAGCTGCTATTTTCACATTATTAAACCATGTTGTGCTAGCCTGTAGTACGGCTAAAAATAGCTATCAACTCCACTAAATCAAGTTCAAATGACATTAGCATTCTTAATATAATAAAAGCTGCATCTACAAAGAGTGTTGTAAGACAACACATCAGGGAAATAACAAGTATAGCAAACCGTTGATGAGGATTCGTAAGAGAGAGGTCTCGGAAAATCCGAACACAGAGTACGAGAAAGATATTACTTTTCGATTGGATAATGACATCTTGATAATGACATATTTTGTCGAAACCATGGTCGAACCCAATAAAATCTTTTTGTGGAACGTACAAAGTGGTTTTTCATTTCCAATCGAGTGGTTCCACAAAGTAAAGCCTCAAACTTTGAACTATATTACTTTTCACTTGTCAGGCCTCATTTAGAATATACCGCTAGTACACGGGATGTATTCGAAGAAATTATGATTGAGGAATAAGGGTATGTACAAACGATATCTGTAAGATTTGTTAAAGGCCATTATGAAAATTGTATTAGTGTGACGAATTTAATAGAAGACCTCGGATGGGAAGTTATTTAAGAACTCAGGGTAAAATTTAGGCTAAACTTTTAATGTATACTGGAAGCCAATTTGTTAACAGATGACGTTAGATATATATTAAGAACCCCTGTGTATTATGTTGGGTTTGATCAGTAAAATAAGATTAGAGAGGTAGATTGTCGTACCGATAGATTTAGAATGTCATTTTTCCGACGTAGGTACCTTAAGAGAACACAATATGATGCATATCAAAGAGGTAGATATGTAAACAATTGCTGGAGTAGCCTGTAGTTCATTAAACATGTTAAGGCATAACTAACTTTAAGCATGTTAGGCAAATACAGCTAAATTAGAGAAAGCCTTTCTAGCCAGTAATCACTTCGTTACTATGTAGAAACTAACCATGTACTTGCACGTGACCTGCCAATCCAAATTCCGACTCCGCCTGATAAGGTTTCAAGTAGTATAAACATTTTAGCTTTAAGTTGCACATAGTGCATGCGTACTGCATTTTTGGACATTTTCACTCCCTGCCACACACCCTTGCAGTGGCTGGCAGGGTATTCCGTGAACGTAGATATCTTCAAGGTGATTTATCACCAATTATGCCCTACAAGAGGTATCCTCCGTACTTTGTTGCGCATGCACCAGGTCAGCACAAATAAATGATTATCAAATAAGAAATATGATAATTTCTACCTTTAGGTTAGAAATTCTAATGTATTTGAATTCAGTAAGATAGGATTCCCTTTAGGCATGCAAACGTGAGATACAACTAATATGTAGAGTTGAGAAAATTTAGTATATACGCCACATATTGGGATACCTACATTTGATTTGATACAAACATTTGATTATATGCACGCATATACATATAATCAAATGTTTTTTCCATAAACTGAAATTTCATTCATTTCAAATTCTTAAACTTATCGTAGGATGATCGTGAACTGTGCTTAACCAGTTTTACTGCGTTTTAGCATTACTTACAGCTGCATGTGTTCAATATTATTTTTATTGCATTATTATTTTTATTATCATAATTTTACATTTCCTCGGCTTGACAGTCAAGATAATCTTCCGACTTAGATGAAATACGTTTTTTCTCGCAAAATATCCACCTTGGAATATTCTTTCATGTTGGTTGGGAAAAATCACCGTTGGATCAAAAGAGTGGCAGTGAAATGGGACGAAAAACATTGATTGATAGCCTTTGTCACCAACTCACTCCATCCGGATTGATTCACATTTGCGGGGATCCGGTCAAGAGGGCTCTTTAAAATATTCAGTATTGACGCCGATGTGAATATGCTTCTTTTTTACGATGATGCAACGGCGAAGCAGTACACACTGACATATCCTTCTTAAATTCAATTCACCCCTTGTTTGCATAGCAAGAACGCCTGAAATGCTATAGTCGGAAGTTTTTTAGAGTAACTTAGCCAGAACTTTGCAACTGTTACGTACGTTTTGCTAAAATCCTGTGTGTAAGACTTCTAATAGCTCCCGAGTTGGTTTCACCCAATCGGTATCATCGATCAACGGCGTCGTGGCACTATAATAAACTCTTATCACTGAAATTTACGTAATAATCCTTAAGACGCAGTGAGACATGTTGCTTTGACAGTGAAAACGGTGACTGAAAAGGGTGAAGACGTTTTTGCGAGGGACTTAACGCTATTGAATGCGTTATCGCCGAGAGACGTACGGTACGTCGATTATTGCTTCAATAATAACGTGGGCCTCTAACGTGCGTCATGAGTTGCGTAATCCCCTGTATTTCGTGACAGGAGTAGTATGGAATTACTCTTGCACGGTTAACGCAGGCTATAGAAATGCAACTGAGCGTCACAGGTTATTGTAACGTGCCAGAGGCTTTCAGTTTGATTAATCAAATTATTATTTAGATGTAGATGTAGGTGTAAAGTATTGAAAGTTAAGAAAACTCCAAAGAAAAAGTGTGATATTTAAGCGTTAAAGATTTCCTGACTTCTTTTTCGACGGCTGTAAATGTGTTCTTCGTGCTGAGGGCAGCACCTTGGTCATTTATTGAGTCACTAAATGTTGATCTCTTAGACGCATACCGTTAAGAGAAAGCCAATGCCGAAGTAAGGTTTCTCTCGATCCTTCCTTCGTTTCCTGAAAATCGTTATCCAGGTTACTCAGGTATTTATCGAAATGACGCAAATAAACCGCCGATCTCTCCTCCTAGTTCCGTAGGAATCCACTAGTATGAAAAGTTAACATTGCCATTTTAAAATAGTCCATAAAAACTGTGGGCGCAACTTTTCGTGTTTCGTTTTTGCATCATTACACATTTTAGAGACACAGGTGCATGTATTTTTGAGCGATACGGCAATGGAAGGAGTGTAAAATTAAAAGGAGAAAATATTTAAATTTTTTTGACTCATGTTTTTCGGGACAAGGTTAAATATTTGTGCTGTTATTCTGCATTTCAGCAGAAAATGCTCAGCGTCCAATTTTTATGAAATATTTCCACGGAATTTTCCCGGAACGGAAAATAAATATCCCAGCAAAAAAAGTTATTTAAAAAAACCAACTGAAATTAAAGCCTGGATTCCATTCGTTCAAGCTTCCAAAAGGATATCGGCTTCCAAAATCAGTAAAAACTGGACTAGTACAGCTTCCAATCTCGCAAAAAGTACACCCTTATTCAACCAAAACGGCGAACATGTGTTCATCTTCCACCACATTGCTTGAACATTTTTTCCATTTTAACTATACACGGGCTATTATGTATATTTTAACTGTAGTAGGTAGTATGCTACAGCATTAGGCTGTTTTGGACAATTCTCCCAAAATTTTCCACATTGCGGATGGATATTCGCTGCGTGAAGGCACTAATATCTATTACTTGATTTGGGTAACATCGAAAGCCTAATCTTGGTCAATTTTAACGAAGTTCAGAATTATTTCCTCCATTAATATTTTTTTCATAACCAACCAGCAGTAGACAGAGGGACGTCAACATCGAAAGAAATAATTTTTATATTGGAGGTGGTTTTTCTCGATGAAGAATCGCAATATCATCGCAAAATGTTGTAGCCGTCATAGAACTTATGCAGTACTAATTTTCAGGCAGGCATAGGTAATAAGTTGCTGTATTTAGGGGAGGGGACTAACTGCTAGGGTAGTTTTTGCCTTTTAAGATGGGTAAGCGATGGAGCGGAGGTAGGGATTTTTACAGGTAACGGGGAAAGGGTGTAGAGAGACCGGGAGCACAGTGGGCTGAAATCGAGAAACTTGCCAAAAATCAAAAAGTGTTTTTTTCAGTCCGAAAATTGTAGCTTCACATGGTGATTCTCCATGCATTAAGAATTTACTCGGGGGCAAGGTTGATCAATGTTTGCAAAAATCAGCCTCCTTCAATTTTACCTAAAAATCTATAAATTGAAGCTGATTTTGAGCCTTAAAGAGTAAGACATTGGGATGAAAAAATACAACGTGGTAAAAAATTAATTTTCTTTTATTTTTTGTTTGAAGCATGACTCAGTTGTAATATTTACTCCAGATATAGAACGAAATGTTGAGCTATTTTCAGTCAATATTTTTCTCCATCTATCCATCTGGATATGTCTCACGGACCCCCAATTCATTGAAAATAAAATTGGGATCGTCAGAATGTACATTTGAATCAGTGAAAAGGGAGAATTGTACATTAAAGAGAATAGATGAAAATCAAGTTGGACGCATTTCTTGTAAGTTTCAGAGCTGGAGGCCACAAACGGCTGTAAAAACCGGAATATATAATGGTTAACTTGGGAGAGGTACTTTTTATAGTCACAAAATGCATCGTTTTAAGGCCGATTTCACCATATTTCTCCTGTTGAAATGCTTGACAACAACTTTTTCTTGTATTATTCACCCATACTGTAGCACGGGACCTTTATTTTGATTGGTTTTTGAACTTTCTCACCCTAAGAAAATAATTTACCTAATTAATTGCCTTTCCATGCGTCCTTAAAGTAGAATGATGAAGTTGCGAGCTATTTTATTTTGCTGCATTTCCAAATATATCATTGGATGTACGTATTGACTTGAGATCTCAAAACATCTAAATTCAGTGCTAAACACTTATATTTCTGTTGATATTTAAATTAATTTTCATTTTAGTATCTTAAGTTTGACTTTTTTGCAAAGGCCGTTTTACACGGTGAATGATAATGCAAATGAATTCATTCGCAAATGAATTCAAGTGATGACCTGAAGTTGCTTCCGCTTAGGGGATTTTACATGGCAAATGATCATTCGAATTAATACTTTGAATGTTATGTGCCAAAAGCATGCGCAATGGTAGGCCTATCGATAGTACATATCAATTCACGGGAGATTCTCGACCAACGCAGCTGTATCGATGGTCGGAATGGTTCGTTTACGCCTTCTGCCTTGCTCAGAAGTGATACGAGATAGATAAAATAAAGTATGGTGTATATTTAGTAATTATAATATTCATTATACAAAGTTTTCTAGATATTTAGATTTAAGTTTATATGAAGTGAAGTAGAGCTATTGATAATGGATTGATATGGTTTAATTTTCGCATCTACTGGTACAGTGTCCATTACAACGCTGGCAGCCACAATTTTGCCGGAAAAGGCTAGAAGGAAAGAGGAGAAATAGAGGTCAAGGTACGCTAGGCCTGATATAAAATAAACTGTTTTTATAGGAATGTGAGGCCTATCGTAATTTACTAAGAAAACGCTGAATTTAAAGAAGAACTAAGAAAGACAATGTCATACTGCATTAAGTCTCAACAGACGTGATAATGAAAGATCGGACACGACAACGAGAGAAGAAATTTCTGTGACAAGAGATCCTTGTTCAACCTTAGGTATACATGTTTATAATTATATTAGTTCTCGAAGAGCGAGGATAAAACACAAAATCAAAAACACAGGCACAAAATAAATAAAGGACACTCACAATTGCTTGGAACTGTTTCGTTGCCTCAAGCGCCTTCTTCGGCCAAGAGACAACTGATGGTTTTGAGGCGTGCTATGGAAGGGGTGGAGAGTGGGGAGGGGAGAGGAGTAAAGGAAAAAATTGGAGGACTAGTGAGGAATGTTAATTCCAGGGGATCTGAATGCTTTTAAATCCCAGAGGTGCCCCATTTCTCTAGTTTTAACTTCTAGGGAAGATGGAGTGAGGGTTTCAGGGATGGTGAGTGAGAAGAAGTTGTCAAAAGAAAGATTGTGGTTTGCTGAATGAATGGAAACAGGAGGTTACATCCGGATTTTATGGAAGAGCGGTGATTATTAATTTGGATTGAGAGCGGAGTAGTGCAGTGTCCTACATAGAAGGACGGGCAGTGATTACAAGTAAGCATGTACACTACGTTTTTAGAAGAGCATTTGGATTGATATTTAAGTCGGTGGGTGGTAAGCGGGTGCAGATTGTTAGGGGATTGGTGAAAGTTATTGATCAGGGTGCAGGTTTTGCAGCGGGGGTGGTTGCATGGCGAAGGTAGTTGGGTGGTCTTTTGGGGGCGTTACAGAGGGTCGGTAGATTTTAGGATGTTCTGTAGGTTTGCAAATCGTTTGTAGGATACAGAGGGGCAGGTAGGGAATAGAGAGAGGAGGTGGTATAGTTTTCTTTTACTTTTTCTTCTTTCTTTTTCTCTTACTTTTATGTTTATAATTATATTGATATTTTACAATTTGTTTCCGGCTGACTGTCACGCAAAGATTTTTTAGGGACGGGCGATTTGTATCCATTGACCATATGCGGTTATGATGTTCCCTGATTACTCAGCAAGAATTCATGAGCTTGAAGTGTGTAGGGGTATCTATCGTGAGAAGTGTACAATTTAAATTTACATAAGATAGTGTTCTAGAGGTTAGATACGTGCTATTTGTTTTTATTTATCCCAGTTCATGGTAGTTGTAATAAAAACAACAGTTAAGTGATCCTCATGGATGACATGAGAGATAACGGAAAAGTGCCGGTATAAATATTTCAATGCATTGTTTCCGGAATTGGTTTTCATGTTCTGTTCTAATACTCTTATTGCTCTATACCCACTTGTCACAAGAATTATCAAAATAATAGAATACCTACATAATATATTATTTTCAACAACATTCGCCCAAAACAAATTGTTGATTAAATGAAAATGTGATTAAATGAAGAACTTCACCAGGCGAATGCCTATAGAAATTACCTATAGGAATAACATAAGATAATATATACTCCGTGGGGACGTCAATTAATTATATAAGTACGAAAAGCTCCGAAATTCAAATATAGTTGGATTTCGTCCTACACTTCTTTGATTCAAATCCTCTTCTACCCACTCATAAAACAAAGGCGGACGTCGTGCGCTCGTATCACTCGATCATTCAACGAATCATGCGAATGAATTTAATGCGAGTAGATTTCCGTATTAAACGACGCATGGACTTTATGCGCATGATTTAATTCGCATGATCATTCGACGTGTAAAACGGCCTTAAGTTCAAATTATTAATTGTAATATGAGCCAATGAAAACAATAATTTGGAAAAAAATAGGGATAGGGTGGAGAGAATAAAGAAAATTATTAAACGAGAACAGTGTTATATTCATTTAACATGAACCAGTGTTTTGTAAATAACTTTTGTGGTTGATGTGTACGTAAACACTGAGAATCATATTTTTGGACAACAAATATTTTACGCCCTTTTTGGGTCAATCACTGTAAAATTCCGTCCCTTTACTTCCATGAAAGGAGCACTTATTTGGCGGTTTCGTTTTTCAAAAAATATTCCTCATTTCGTTTGAATGAAACCGTCACAATTTCTTTGCTACTTTCTCATCCGTAAGAGAAAGGGGAATACATATATGTGTATCAGTGACTATCTTTGGTTGTACGCAGCGTTGTGGAAGTTGTGCAAAAACGATTTTTGCCTTTCGTTCCATCCTCTGTGAAAAAGCGTCGACAAGACGACCTTAGAATTTGCGCATTCGTTTGAGATTAATTTTTCGCCATTTTCTCACGCCTCGTTTCACGGCGTCGTTTCATATCTTTCATCCTTTCGAAGTGAGCGGTAAAGGATGCGTTTGGCCCTAGTGTCCCCATTCTGAAAAAATGGCCAATGTGGAGCAAATTGCCAAGGATGCATGTTATATTTCCACTGGGGGATAGTTCCCCGATCCCTCACTCTGCCGCCACCCTTTCACATTCATGTTCCATTTGACCTTGCCTCCTCACCCTGCCCATCCCCCAAACAAAGCATTGCGTTTCCCCTTCCTCACTACGATCTTGACCTTACTCCCCCTTGTCTCTCTCTTTCCATCTCCTCGGCTGAATGTGAGGAAATTTGGGTCGCAGTCGGATGGGAAAAAGGTTTTGAGCACGGGTCTTTGCAACGCACGCGATCGCGTTAACTTGATACTTTAATTGCGCTAAGGAGAGCGAATATGTCATTTATTTTCCTCAAAATTTATTCCACTGATTTTAATCGGTAGATCAAAAGGTGAGGACGGTTATCAGTAAACCGGATAAACGACCGCAGGATTTTTTTGAGATATGACTAGATTTTTGCATTCCGGCATGGTAGTAAGTGTAGATTAAATTTTATTTTGCACGATTGAAAAAAATATTAGAATTTTTGTTTGCGTGAGACGCCTGATTCAAATGGTGATACCTTTCAACAAAGTATTGAATGTGGGCATTCTTCGTTTCTAGGGGAGAATTGAATTTAGCTATAAATATTTTGGACTTGTAAAAAGATCCATTCTGTGGTATTTAACATATGACTTAATATTTTGATTTGAAATGCATGGATGGTGAAGGCTCACCCCCTACGATGCACTGTTGCAAGGTACTGTGCAAAAGCGTATTTTTACCACCGTGCTGCATCAGTTGGCCGGACAAAAGCAGCCAAGCGGAAGAAATAGAACTCCGTCTAGCCGCCTCAGTTAATTTTTTCCCAACATCACTCGCGACCACGGTGTGAACAGCGTAGCCAAAGCACCAAAACACACTTCCTTTTCATAAATTTTCTCCGCTTCCCTCTTCCCTCACTCTTTTTCGGCCTAACGTCCTAAGCCACAAGCTCGTGCGGCAGAGTTACATGCGTGCATAGGCCTTGCGCCAAAATCCCTCGCGTTTCCGCATGGCCTTCGACCACCAACCGCACCCTTTTTTTCTGTGCGGCTGAACTTGACACGCTTTTGGCGAGTGCCGAGAAGTCGCCTCTTCCGGAATGTGCCCTCCCGCCCCCTCCCTCGGCTGCATTTCCCGAAAAAATGGACGGCTCACGAGCAAAGAGGCGAGCGGGAGTAATGACGGAGGGCGCGGGTGCTTTATCCGCGAAATGAAATGGCCAACCCTCTCGCGGTCAATGTTTTTTTCGTCATTGAAACGATATATCTCGGACATTACCCGGGGCGGATTCCATCAGTGCTGCTTTTGCGGAAGAATCCCAAAAATTTCATATTAATATCGCCATCTCGATGTTCAAATCTTATGAATAGAAAAAAAGTTTCTCATAATCTCTCATGAAGTGTAGTTGTACATATTTTAATTAAAAACCCGGACATCGGGACTATTAGATATGATGTAGTTAATAAATTTATTCAAACTATGGTACGAAGGATTTATGCTGCAATCGTGTGGGTAAATTTAGTTAGGAATGAATTTCCATCAGTGGAGGAAATATTCTGCCAATGAAAAATCACAGTTTTACAGGAATGCATCTTACTGAACGTCTTGAGTCGTAGGATGATTCAGAATCAGTTTAGGAAACATACAAAGAAGCATTGGGTCATTGGTATTTTTGCGTGGTGGCGCAAAGTGCTAAGATCATTATTTTTTACTTAAAGGGTATTTTTAGTCATCGAGTTCAAAATTTCATATCGATATGTTAATGAGAAGCCTTTGTGGGCGTTGTTTGATGTCGTGGCGAGAGGAAGGGTAGGAGAATAGGGTTGGTGAAAAATCACGAACAATCACCTGGTGGCGGGAGGGGTCATCTGGTAAATTACATGTATTGATATAATCAGTGTCGCATTCAGAAATTTGTTATGGGTGGGCGCCATCTGCCCACTTTGGTTACACTTTTGCAAATTGTAACCAAAATGCTATTTTAATCAGTACATTTTGAATTTTATAGAAGGCCATATTAGTTAATACATATATGTATCCTACAAGTAGCCATATCAGATTTACAGACAAAAATGATCATACACTTTTAGGCCTATGCTAAGTGGGTTATGTGTCACACCACAGATAAAAGAGGTTTTCTTTTATCTTGGGTCTTGTCATCATACTCGAGAAAAATGATTGAACGAGTTTCTCCTTGGTTTTTTTTGAGAGATAAGAGGGGGTGTGGTGTAGGGCCCCTTTGACCCCCCCCCCCCGCCGTGGATGCTCCACTGGTTATCATCTAGACGAACACCCTTCTTCAAGTTCTGTTTGTTATGTTATGCGTATGCTCAGGTTATGCTTATTAACGGTAGCAGCAACTTACACCTTATTTTGTTTTATTCGACACCTCGTTATAGTCCGTTTGCGTTGAAAAGAAGCTAACCAGCATGATTGTTCTCTTTAATGGAAAATGCCTCCTCTCTTGCCACCTTCCTCTTTTT
The DNA here is from genome assembly GCA_933228895.1 of Platycnemis pennipes. Taxonomy (NCBI): domain Eukaryota; kingdom Metazoa; phylum Arthropoda; class Insecta; order Odonata; family Platycnemididae; genus Platycnemis; species Platycnemis pennipes. The sequence goes on from OW121847.1 coordinate 99,114,456, forward strand.
TTGCCTGTTCAAACTACCAGATTTAATTTTCGATCTACCGCCGTTTTAAGTTTTGGGTACTCATGAAATATTTGAGAACATGAGTCCACCTTAAATGTCCGAAACTCTCAACCATCTTTATTATTCATAATAATGCATCGAAGACGAATTGAAAACAACAGACAGGAAAGAGCTAACACAGAAAGAAAGTGAGAGAAACACAACGAAAATCCATGAAGATTGAGCCCAAATCATGGATTGTGAGAGTTTCCGAGATGTTACCATATCAGGGGTGCAAAAACGTAGGGGTGCTGGAGGTGGGGGAGGGGCGGGGGTGGTAAACAGATTGAAATACATGCTAAATTGAATTAAAGGAAAGTGATAAAAATGTTTTAACCTTGTTAATATAAAATGAATATATGTCCTTGATAAATTATATCATTTGATTCCCTAAATTTTCAGATTGATCTAGATACTCTCATTTTCGAGCAGACCAACCTAATAGCCATAAGGCGTTTTTAATTATTAATGTAGAAAAAAATCATTTTTTCTCTGATTTTATTCAGTTACTATGTAACTGTTTGCAAACTATTTATTTTACTTCTACGGTTTAAATGTTGAGTGCCTTTTTTACCAGTGACCGCCACTTTTGCTTTTCCTGTTATACGACTTATACGAAGAAAATAATCGCTTTTATTAAAACTCACGAATTTTGTTAATAATAACATACAGATTGAAATAAATGCTATGTTGAAATAAACTAAAGAAAGTTTTGCTTTATTTTAGTTGATTTCTAATCATTATAATTTTATAACTATCGTAATTATTTATTTAAATATCTGAATCCATCTTCCATTTCTTTTTCAAAAATTGTACCATGCATGCATGTTTTACACTACTCTTCACAGTAGTTCCTTAAAACAATTGACGTGAAACCCCTCTCCTTTGGTGTGTATATATTTAATTGTCACCTAATGCCACAAATTGACCTAAAATGCATCACATGATTGTCAACCCTTTTGGATGGACAGGATGTTTAGTAGAACAGCGGTAGCTATGCCAGACTTGAATTAATAAATCTTGGATTACGTAATATAATTTTACCTATTTTCCGAAACACGTTCAAAAAGTTCTAACAAAATATTTGGTTCTCTTTTATTCCAATCTCAGTTAATTATTTTAACCAGAAACAATTTTTAATGATTTTTTCCATTCGAAGAAATAAAGGGAAATTTAAAAAATGCATAAGTCGAATTGAAAAATGTAACAATGGTTTTATAATGATTTACCGACGGTATTAATATCACTAATTTTAATTCAAATTTACAAGTATTGCACCAACAGTCTGGAGGATTTCAGTTGTAGTGCCGTAGAATATTTGAATAAAAGTGGCTAGTCCCGAGAAGGCGAATATCTTTTCTCCATTATGTCCAGTGCAAACCCTTTCGACCGAATATCAGTTTGTGTGTCTGTATTGGAGAGAAAAAGGTCCATAAAAGGCCGGATGTTTACTGCTTAATGAGGGATATGAAATGCCGGATTAATGGTGGGTTCAACCCCGATAGTTCAAGCGGGAGCTATTTGAAAGGGCATTTCGTAATGAGGCGATCCCGACTGCCATTTATTTCCCTTTCTGAAGTCACACCCCTTAACGGCGTCGCTTTTAATCCCGCGTTCACTCGACCGGAAGGAATTTTGCGAGACAGTTTGTTTGTCTGCGAATATTGTCGTCTCAAATTATTGAATTGAACACAATGAAGAGAACGTTATGGGCAGCATAACGAATAAATAGATTGGTGAAATATTTTTAGGGTAGTCTGCAGTGAACTAAGCGTGCTTTAGCATCGCTAAGAGATACATGCTAGGGAAAGGCAAATAAATATATTTGGAGAAAGCATTTTTAACCATTAATCACTTACTTACTATGTAGATACTAACTATATTCTGTATTAAATTAAACACAAGAGTTGTACTGTCTACTTAATTTAATATAAAATAATACTCTACACGTGTTTGAACACCTCAGGCGTCACCATCAGGTGTACTCTGCTATAAGCTCATTGAGTATGTATACATAAATACAAAAAGGGAGGGGGGAAGATAGACCAATGTGGGAGGTAGTATTAAGGAGAGGGGGAGGGTTGGGGTTGAAGGTGTTTAGCGACGGGTTTTTGTGATAGGTGACTTGTCCAGACTGAGGCAGAGGAAGGAGCGCGGAAGGGGGGAGGGCGGGGGGGAAGGGGTTGGAGTAGTAGTTTGGATTGCCGACTGGATAGTGATAGGATGGGAGAGTGAACATCAAATTCCACATAACTCAAAAGTTTGATTTTCTCCTTTTTTCTCTTGATGATCTCCCACTGTTCAAGCGTGTCTAGGCGTCGTCCCTTTTTGCTAATAATGGATGATATTCACATCGAAGTTTGCCGAATGGGACTCCTCTATCAGGTGTTTCGCGAGATGAGATTTGGGAAAAATTTTTTTCAAGCACTTCTTATATTCGTTGATTCGAATTTCAAAAATTTCGCCCCGTTTGACCTATATACACAGATTCACATGTATCACAAGTCACTTCATGCCCACCGGATTCCTCGATAGGATCGTATGGATCTTTGGCTTTATTAAATATGTCCCTTAAAGTCAGTGGGGTGCAAAACTTGACTTTGTGTTTGTCCCCGAGGAAGTTTTTAGCTGCTTTTTAAGAGCCTAGGCCGATATAAAGTAACGTAGCCCACCTTTATTTCTTCTCTTTACATTCCAAGGCGGAAGTTATATGTTGAATGGCTAAATTCTTATGCCACCTTTTACAATTCATTCTGCTAAGGAGGCCTGGTAAATGAATCCCATTATTTTCGTTTTCGTGGTCATTGTCTAGGCGCTCTTATCTAATTCAGATTTGACAAATCTTTGCTGAAACCATGGTCAGTAAATGAAAAATGTGGACACGTAAAACATTTAATTATTCATTATTTCATGGTTCAATAAAATTAGGCTTGTATTAGTTTCTCACAAAATGAAGAGTAGCAGAATGATGTTGGGCCGGAAAGAAGACTGCTGGCAGACATTAGGAGAATTTAGAGTAGGCAAATGGTGCGTGCGATCAAGGACAATTGAGCGCTGAAGGCCGTGATCCAAGGTAGAAGAGGATGTTGACATTCACAAGGAAGAGAATGTTGAGCAAGGGAGGAAAAAATTTCTCCTCCATACCTTTAACTTGGTGCACTTGTCCTCTGTCTGCGAGTGGTGGGCAGGCTAAATTTGGGTTGGCACAATGGATCTAAAGAGGTCTAAGAGTCAGGGGGTCCAAAAGGCCCCCCAACCATCCCACCAATTTATTATTTTTAAGGGAGAATGAGTAAGAGTAAGGAAAGCCTCGTATTTTGGTTGGCAATGCGCCCGTTTGAAGAGGGAGTTAGCGCAGTGAGGGAGATAGATGAGTGAAATGCATATTGAAGTAGGAGCACTCCGTCGAAACCTACTCTAACCAATGAAAAACTATTGATCAACTGGATGTGTCACCTCCCTTGGCTCTCGTTCACGCATTTGATGTTGCGTAGGTGTGCAACCTTGACGTCAGATGCAAACAACAAAAGTTTTCCTCCATATTATTCCTTCCCTCCCATTACACCTTGTCAACACCTTGTCAGATCGCAGGTTGAAATTTAAACTTAATCTCTTAAACAAATTCCAAGACCATATTTTCAGTGATGATGTTAAAAATATTTTGAGGACCCCAACTTACTATGGTAGACAAGACCATATTCATAAAATTAGAGAAATAGATTGCCGAACTGACAGATTCAAAATGTCCTTTTTTCCTCGTACTATTAGGGATATGAATAACGGTAAATATATCCAGTACGAGTGTAGCAATGGATAACATTGGTAGCTGCATGTTGGTATAACGACTTATAACTAACCCAACTAACGGCATGTTTTGCATGTATGTTTTGCTATTTTTATCTTTTTTTAAATAGCGTAGTTTGAACAGTACCTATAAAAGTACTGATCCTTTTTTTTTATGCATGATATGTAGTGCTTGTTTGGTGAGAGTTCACCCCCTGCCACACACCTTTATGGTGGCTTGCAGGGTATTATGTAGATGTAGATGAACACTTCTTACACCCATCTTCGTTCATCCCATCCCATCTTCTCTTCTCTACACATCCGCTTCTGCCCAAAGTCGCCGACCTTGTTTCGTCTTCTAGGTTTTAGGACGAGAGCACTCATCTATCCGGAAATTCAATTCCTTCCCATCCCTCTGATGAGAACTCACGTACGCGCCCTCTTGATTAAGGCAATTATCTCCGCGTCCATTCGAGGGCATCACACACCCGTCGGAAGTTTGTACTTCGTAGTAGCAATTTGAGATTCAATTTCCTTTAGGAATCGGTCAACTCCTCCCAATATGTTTCATTCGTGACCGTAATTGCTCAAACGGCTGCGGTGAAGACGCTGATTACCTACTTTTCACCTTAATTGAGTGCCTGCGATACTCCCTTAGCCAAGATGTTTCCGGTTACGATTGAAAATTAGTGGAAAACTTGTCTATTACGCGTTAAGTCACAGATGTTTCATGGGTTGCCGCTTCGTGATTTTGTTACGGTTACGCACTTGTGAAAATAAACTAAGAGGAAAAAATTCTGTTTTACGAAAAAATCATTAGAACGATTGTCCAATTTTTTGAGGTGAGAACGTCCTGTTTTACCGTCTATTTTAAAGTTAATTCGAAATTTCCTTATCGTGACTCACCAGGAAGTGAGGTTAATTCCGTTGTTTTTAATTTTCGTTGCCCATTAATTTTTAATTCATTAAGTGTTGATTCCATCAAAGTAATGAGCTCCTTATATACCCATTTTAAAACTGAATAAATATTTTACTTTTCATAATTTACCACGCTATTATTGTTTTTAATGTAATTCCCCTTCCTCTACTCTGTTTTGGGATGATTGCCTTAACTTAGACAATTGAATTCGCTCAGGTTGTTTTGTTTCGAATTTCAATTGAGTATCTACCTTAATGGCGAATAAAGAAATTTCCAGCTCATTGGAATAGTAGGCATGCAAAGAGTACTTTATGAAGAAAAGCTATTAAGGTGCAATATTAATGGGAAGTAGAAGTTCTTGAAGTAGAAATCCATACGTAGTTTATTACTTGAATACCTATTAATTTTTTTGTGCAAAGGGAATTGTAGGAACTGTTACTTTTTCTGTAAGTTGGTAGTGCACAATTTACAGAACTGGTGAGAAAAATATTCATTCATGACCTTTCTTGAAAATGTTTTCAGAAATCGGGTTCTGCAACCCGATATTTTTTTCTTGACCTCAATTTCCTTACGTAGTCTGAAAGGGGTTGGATTCAGCGAAGGGGTTACTCGCCATTTAGACTCTTTGATGCCTGCCATTATTTCAAGACTTTGATATTTTCACCTTTTATACTTCTTTCATTTTCCTTTAAGTATCCTCATTGTGCACGTTCTTATATGCACGTGTAAATATCGTTTTGCCTCATTTTTGCAGTTTTTCACCCTGCAATGAATATGGACACGTTCAAGTCAGTCTTTCAGGCTATATTGAAACGATCCCATAATTTTTTCAGTGTTGCAGTTGAAAGTTCTTCATGTTAAACCCTTATATTAAAGTGTGGACTCATCGAAAGACAATGTCGTCTTTAAGAGGTCCAGTGCAAGCTTTGACAGTCATTCAGGAATGGAATATTTGACTGAGGGTTAAAATCCAATGTTTTGCAGATATATAAAGCCAAAATATAGTTTTGGCGAAAGAACTTTGTCTGGGTCAATTGAGATTCCTGCACTCGTGATATTTTTGGAGAACTTGAGTGGAGTGTTGGTTTTCGAGGACCGATAACATTACATTAACCGATCTGGCATTACAAATTTTTCTGGTTCTCTTCTGGCAAAAATGCGACGCTTAAAAACAAATTCCAAGATTAGGAACTTGCCGCAAAAATTCTTAAAAAAGTTACTCGCCGATCTTGGTCAGACTGAATTATTCATTATCTGCGGAAATACTGCTATTAAGATTAGAATTTGCAGTTAATATCCCAGGATTAGGCTTAGTTAAAAAGTTACGCTAGATATAACATTAGCCGCTGAAGTTCCTCAAAACTCAAATCTACAATAGCATGCATGTAAATGGTTTCTTTAATTAAGTAATATTGTATGCATGTATTAGTCATACACGTCCTGAATATTTGGCGATTATTCACACACCCTATAGGTGGCTTACTGGGGACTCTGTTGGTGTACGTGTTGATCGTTACTTTCCATCCATGGCCATCAGAAAACAGAGCGCTGAAAGAATTTTCATTGCCTTTAATAAATACGATTTTTGTTAATATTTAAACCTTTAATGATTAGAGTCGACGAAAAAGTGCACCATCATCATGTGTGTTTTAACGTCTGTCCCCTCACTTAAAGGCACTTCAGCCCGGGAGGGAAGGTACTGCAAGGAAAGCACAAGGGAATGGAAGGGCGGAGAAAAAACTAATCGTCCGCATAGCTTAATCTTAACAAATAAAAAACTAGGGGCCACGGCTTAGCTTCCCATTTGACGGACGGAGTTCTGAACTCAAATGATCCCCGCAAAGTATTCAAGTCGAGAGCATTTTATCATTGAAAAATATCTTCCACTGCCGGTATTCGCACCCTGGCTTCTGTGTTGGGGACTAGAACTTTAAAAAGTGAACCAAACCGATCCCCGGAAAGGCATAGCGCATATATCTTTTAAATTTTATTGGATCTGCATCATAAAGGTTTAATATTTGTTCGTGTGCTTTCCTTTCCATTTAATTATTGATGTAAATTTAAAAATCGGGATTCACCTTGGAAATGGCATGAATGCATGAGATTCATCATCATCAGACAGAAATCCTGAGATTGGTTTGACGCAGCTCTCCACTCAATTCTCCTATCAGCTTATCAGTTCATATTTTCGTATTTCTTCTGAGACTCAGCCTCTCCGCTCTTTTCTTCGTATCAAATCGTCAATTACAAGCTTAATGTTTTGTAATATTAATGGCAAACTAAAAGCAGGACGCTAAATGGATATGCCATTGGACTTTTAAGCATTATTTTAGTTTCCAGCGTTGTCATCTATATATGAGTAGCCAACTATTGAAAAACTTGACTTTGTTTGTGTTAAAATCATAATAATAATTTACCTACTTGTTATTTCAATCAATTTTTAGCATTATATACATTATGAATTTGAATAAAATTTTGAATTTTTAAGGAAAATAGCAGATGAATATTTAGTCGATAGCTAGAACGATTAAATGTAAGTTTCTTCGATTGGATATTGTATTTGAACAGTGTATTTAGCATTTTTCATTTTCTTCCAAATATACAAATAATAAATCACACTAGTCTTTTCTTTCATCAACTGTATGTTAATTACACAATATATAATTAGCCTCTGAGTAAATGATGGCTGATTTAGGAATGCAGGATCAAAGACTTCCGGATGGAGTTATTTCATCTGTCTTTTCAAAAAAGCGGTCTGCGGTCAGTTGGTTAACCTTGAGGGGAAAAAATGCCCGTCCTCAGAAAACATTAAAATAACATAATAATAAATAATATCCTATTGCTTTTAAATGTCCAGCCGTTACGAGTGGAATGGACCCATATGTGTGCTTTGTGTACAAGTACACATTTATTAAGGTGGGTCGTTGCGAAATGAATAACTTATGTTAGAATAGGGATTTTGAACTTATGCTACCAATACCTTAATTTCCAATTTGCTGTGTTTCGCTTTCGTAATCAATGATGTATACAAATCCAGAAGCGATCGACTTGCACTACCCGTCCATGCTACTCGCCTCAGCAACGTATTAGAGTGATGTGAAGCGTAATTGAAAATTGGAAAAATTGCGATCATGTATTCTCTCTTGTAGGATCGCAATTAACATTGATCGTAGCAACAGTGCCAGTGAGCGTGTTATGAGGATCCGAGATCGAGCCTTAAGGGTCACTAGCAGCACAAATGCTACAATGGAGCTTGAATCATTGTAGAATACGCTACAGGTGATGGATATAAGAATTATAGATTTAAAAAATTGGGGGATTTTTTTAGGAACCTCGGTACGTAGTATGTTCTTTAATATGTTTCAGATGGTAATGAACTTTCTTGTGCCAGGAGTACGTTCTCCTCCAATTTGAATGAAAAATTCTTGTTGACATACATGAATTTTCAACTTACATGGGAAAAGTAATTACTGCAGGAGTCTTTGTGCGCATTAGGCCACTCAGATCTCGTATCGGCTCCCTAAGCCCCTGCATGAGACTCGCATGAAAATTTTTTGCTTCTTTGCAAGTAATTACCCTCTTGCCCTTGAAAAAGGTTCTCATTAAAAAGTTTTCGAGAAATGAGTTACTGGGGTCTAAAACGTCACCTAATTGAGTTCCTTTTCAATTACATACCTACTGCCTGTACAAGTAGGCAATTCAAGCAGGGAGAGAAATATTAGGGGAAAAATTTTTGAAAGATATATTTTTTCGTTTTGCCTGTGCATGAACTGTTTCCATTAAACATTATTGATATTTTAACTCCGTCAAGTCCGTAAAGAGAGCACAATCTTTTATTTAGTCTGTATGTTGGGGCGGCATTTTCAGCCTTTTCGTGCATGTTTCTTCATTAACACGTGTTTGAAGTAAGAAGTTCAAAGCTTTCAATTCAGAGGGACTACCTCTCCTGTGATGTTCAGAAACATGTAAAAGTTGTATCCCATTAAATTATTCCTCTGCTTAATGTCCAAGTTGTCATTTTTAAAACTTATAATGTAGCAGTCACAATATATATATCTCAGAATTGTTTTGGAATAATTTGGAGACTAAATCTTTTGTCGGCAAAAAACTGCTACAGACAAATTATATCCCGAGGGTCGGAATACAAGAGCATTACAAACTCTCCTGCTTACTGATTGTTCTCTCAAGCCTCCTCAGTTTCCATCTTCATTCCTTCCTTTGTTCTTGCAAGTCATGATTGCTTTTCGTTTGAGGGATCCTCGCTATACGGTTTATTTATTCCTTTGAGCTCTTTAATTAATAAATGTTCTTAGGGATGTTTACATTTATGAACCTATCTTCCATAAACATGAAGTAAACATAAACCCTTTTTGTGAGTTAATGTGGATCATACCACTGGAACATAAACATCTTCCCTTGCGCATCTCGAATCTATTGATTACGCCTCAAGGAGTCCAATGGGTGGAAGCGATCGAGGCTCAAGTTTTCATCGTTGGAGTTCACTATACTAAGCAGAAGTGTGCGAAAGAATGCGAAGCGTACTGATAAAAGGAGGCAGGAACATTGGCGATGTTGATGAGCCAGGCAGGCAGACTTCATGCGTAAAAGTTTAATTTCTAGTTTAAGTTCTATATTCAAGCTGAAGTTATAGGTCTCTCAATCCCCCTCAAATTCAAAAGATTCATGCTCTATTCATGACTTTACGGTCTCTTTGAAAACCAGTGGAACATCTCAAAATCCAGAGATTATTTGATGGAGGGAAATAATTATTTTATATTTTTTTATTTCAAGAAATTAATTCATGATTATTATTAAAATTTATTTTATAAAAGTTTATTCATGATGTTGTGGACTCTTTGAAAACCAGTGGAACCTCTCAAAATCCAGAGGTTAGATTTGGTGAAGAGGAAAAGTTTTGACGTAATTATTTGATATCTTTACTATCAATGTACCGCTGATGGATCAACCTGGGTGTTAACTGAATGAAACCATCGTGACTAAAACCAATTCTGCAGAAATATTCACACAGCAGAAACACCAATACTACGTTATAGCTTTCTTCTTTTGCGTAAAATATGGCATTACTCTAGGGTATTTATTGCATCAACTAGCCCGTTATAAAATTCTAAATTCGATTTCATGAACTCTTGATTCATTCCCTCATTTGTAACTGTTTTATCCATGATTTTTCTCAAGATTCATTATGCTTAGGCAAATTTTTGTTGGTCCAACTCTTTCTTTCGGTTTAGGCCGCTAACTTGGTCTGTACTCCTGTTCAAGAGGAAAAGGGTGAGAGTGCATTTTTATAGTTTTCCACTGAATAAAATTTATTATAAAGGAATGATCATCATTATAAACAGTATGTAACCACGTGGCTAGAGTGATGCATGTCTCCACTCAGGTATTTTATCACTAAACCTCATCATTCTAGCACAATTATCTTCTCTCCTATCTTATCCCTGATTTCCATTTGGAGTTCTCATTACTTTAGCTTTACATTGTCTTCTTGAGGCTATTATATTTTTTAGAGTTTTTAAATTGGACTTATTTTCCCACTAAAATCAATTTCTTGAGATGTGTTGAAAATAAATTAAAAGTTTGTGACTCCCACAGTTCACTGAAGCACTCTATACCAGCTGTCAAGCAGTCATTAGGTACGCATACCTAAAAATGGCTAGAGAGCCGAAACCGGTATTAAGTGTTTCAACAAACTCGGGGTCAAAAAATTTTAACTAATTTAAAATGTAACATCCTTCCAACAACTGAAAGCTTAGCTTCTTGAAAAAATCTCACAACTTCCTCACCATTTGCTAAATCAAAGGCCATAAGTATGTAAACACCCGGATTTGGGTCTGAAGACGGCAACAGATTTTGAATGAATTAATCCATATGTCCTCGGGCAGCGCTAAAAATTAATGAGTTTCTTTGTGCTACGAAGACATATCGGTGCGGATATAAGTGGGTACTGAAAGCAGTTTTATTTCTTCTAATGATTCCAGTCACCAAATAATGCCAAAACAGTACATTCCCTAAGGCAATTTACCCCTCTCAAAGCTTAAGGAAGGTTAATAATTTGGATTAGCACGTGAATTTCACCAGACGCTAACATTCCCAGTTTAAGGAGCACTCCCTTTGACATTTATTTATTTATCCTGGGCTAGATGAGGCCGTATGGCCACCTCTTTCCCTAGGCCAGGGTTCATTGGAATACAAACGTTAATAATTTTCATGTGAATTGGCACACAGGGCACCAATATATGTTCTTTTAAACATCAGGGTAAAAACAGGCATTTGGAAATCTTATAGCAGTGCATACTTTTTCCATGGGCGTCATTTTGACAGCATTACTCTGTCACTAAAGATAGGGAAAAATTTGTAAGTATCTCACTGTTTAAATAGTCAACAAAAAAGAGTTAAGCCTTTCTTTTTTAGAGCCGTTTAAATATTTTTTACAATCGTTAAAATTGTCTTGAAAGAATTTGTGGCTCTACAAAGTAAAAACAAAGTAACACGAAATTGAAGAAGATAAATTAGGTGGAGAATTGAATTACATTGTCAAAATGTGGGTGGAGTCCCACCCCAGGGTTTGAACTCTGTCATGACAGCATGTGGCGAAATATTTTTTTTGCGAAATCCTATGTAATAACAATAGCCTTTTTGAATTCTGCCGGGAGGCTGTTATACAAACGCATGAAGCGGGTAGTGAACGAAGTATACATGCGTTCAGTTTGATGAGACGGATAACGGAAGTTAGTGGGAGCACCCGCAGTGGATCTCCCGTTAACTTCGTCGAAAGTCTTTATACGGTCGCTAATATGCTTTGCTATCCGGTGGCAAGGCATTTCTATCCCAATGTGAGACATCTGAGGTCTCTTCTTTCTTTAATCTTTAACATATTAGCACTGTTGTAATATGGTGTCATGTGAGACAAGGGTGCGGACGATACGCATAATACAGGTAAGCATTAAGGGCTGTTTGTAATCGAGTAACTTCTCATGAGCTTCTCCAGGAAGTATCACATAATCAATAATCGGCAGCAAAAGTGTCTTTACGAGTCGTAATCGAATATGCATTGTTGGATGGTACTGCATTGACCGTAGTCTTCTCAGGCCTATAAAGGTCTTCTGAACAGCGTTTGATACGGTGGCATCCCAACTCAAGGTGCTAGAGATGGTGATGCCAAGGTGTTTCACTGCCTTTACCTAAGGTATTAGATGACCAGACAGATAGTTGGGGGGGTCATGGAGACGACAGAGGATTTTGTTATTGCCGACGATCATGGAATAGCACTATTTCGGATTGACTGAGAGACCTAGAGTGAGACACCCTTTCTCAATCAATATACGCACTTTCCAAATGATAGAATAAAATTTCAACTCTGTCCCCCAACCTTCTAACCCAGGAATAGGACAATATTCTCCCTCCACCCCACCCTCCTTACGTGACTATATATTCTGCCATGTTTAACTACTATGTTAGTGCAGTGAAACATGTTGACTCCTTTTTAAAAAAAGATTTTATGTGGAAATGGGCAAAGTGTCATCATTTCATCTCCTTCCATAAAACATACGGTTAATTTGAAAGAATAAAATCTCCCTTTAATATAATCCTCTCTTTTGAAAAAAACTGACCAACTGCGAGTTCGAGAGTTATTGAATTATCAAGGATTGCTTGGAGAACTTCAGCAGTGATGTGATCAACCCGAAGGTCCTTATGGTTCGTGACGACAGACTTTAAAAAGCAGAATGGCGCGTGAAATTAACACATCAGGAGTGGGAAGAGTTGCTTCTTTACGCCACCACTCATGGTTACCCAGGAAGATGCTACCCAGAAAAATGCGTTTTCGTTGGATTTATTCCCATCGGCCTCTTATGGGTTTGACCATGGCAACGAACGCCTTAGAACAGGAGTCGGAATAATGTGGCTCGCAAGCAACATGTGCTTCTTAGGGAGGTACATATGTCTCTGGAGTGAAATTGAATATGAAAATAAATCTATAATCATAATCATCATAATATCAGTTGTTAAAGTACATATATACTGATATCAGTAAATAAATATTTTTAAGTTGCATTTGATAAGTTTCAAACTGGTTTCATGATTAAATATGAAGACATTTTAAAAACTGGTTAATGAAATATTTTGAGGAATTTAAAGATTTTTGCTCAAAATGATTAACTCAAACTGGAGTAAATTTAAGTTTGAGGTGTTATTATTTTTATTAATTCATATAGTTAATACTATTTCTGATGACAGCAGTGCCTCACTTACTTAGTAGCGTTTAGTGCTAAAATTTTCTTATTTATGAAAATATATTTTTGACGTGAAGTTTGTTGAAGCTGGAAGAACCAAACCCCCCTCTAGGTTGATGCTAGCTGAAGATGTACTACTAACATTGAAAAACTGTAGGAAAGACAGAAGGAAATAAAAAGGGGAGAAAAATTACTGGAAAATAAGAGAGAAAACTTTCACCAGCAATAATAGGTAGTTGGATTTGAAGAAATCACTCGAGTCACGGTGAAAAGGATATTTGTTGCTGTAGCTCGGATTAGGAGCACCCAGTCGATTTGAAAGTTTGTCACTATCAACTGGAGCTTACCTTAAGGGGTAGTGCAGCCCACGGGTTAACGAATTTGGTTCTGATGTTAACAGTTAAAGTTGGCAAACAAAGATGGATTCTTGTAGAAGTTCCTTTGTTGAAAAACGAACCAAGTATCGCACCTTTAAAGGAAAGTCAGTTGCTAGCTGGAGTAATTTTGCCCCACAATCTCTTTTCTGCTAATTTGCTTCCTCTCTTCCGGCACGTGGGAGTAGGTACTGTCGGTACGTCTCTCACCCAACCCTTACGAATCTTTGGAGAAATTTTCATGCATTCCCATCCGTATTCATCTCTCCCCGTGCCGAAAACGCCTCTTAGCTTGGAGAGGATTTGAAAACAAAACTCTTGCGCGACACTCTAAGCGGCGCTCAAGTCTCTCCCTCGCATCAAATCCCCCGGAAGAGCTCCATGATTCATCCATCACCCTTCCGCCCGCATCCCGATGGCACGATTGTGGCGTCTAAATAAATCTGAAACTAACCTGGGTGTTGTATTTCTAGTGCAAGGCATCCCATTAACGTCATGTCGGTAAAGTTGGAGGAGCTGACTTAATGTGCGCATCGGGAAAAGTTACGTATATCTGTGAATCTTTCAGAGGAAACTCAGAATATTCAAGGGAATGAATTGATAAGATTTGAAAATCCAGGAGAGAAACGTTAAAGAGAGATTTAATTGCGCTGTAATAAGGTTTCATGGGGACCAGGAGAAGAAGATCTAATCAGTGCACTGATAGTATTAAAATGCATTTTATTTCAACTATTCTAACCTTTGTACTGAATATTTTGCTTGGGTATGGAAGCATTAGGGATTCTAGGGTCTTGAGATACTGAAAAGTTGTCAATGTTGAGTTAACGGGTGAATACAATCCTCTGACTTGAGGCTGTGATAGATCGTCGACTTGTTTGTTGAATTTTGTCTCTACAAGGCTTTTGTAGGGTTGCGTTGGAAATGAATTGCAGAGATAAAATCTTGAACCGACGGTTGCAAAAATTCTCGCATGGACGACACAATCATCATAAGAAGGAAGGAAACTTTATAAAACGGAACATTTTTCCATTTTCGTTCCTATTATTTGCTCTTCCCCCTCTTTATAGTTTCTAAACTAGTTGGTGGCATGGCATTTTCAGCTGCAATTTTTTATTTTGACTCTCTATTGAATGTAAAAAATGGATTTGAATATTTCATTCAGGGCCCTAATACTACAGAAATAGGTCAATTTTCTATTTCCTATATCTCAACCCTCGTTTACGACAACGCCTCTTTTATTCAACTTCGTTCAGGTTTTCACACACATACGTGGGTCTAAGATCGTTGAATCATGGAAAGAATGTAATGCCAAATACTAATAATTTCAGTACCTGGTGTATCCTCTTTCAATTAACTCAAACAGAATAATATATTGTCACAACACCAATTCCACGAATTACGACTGAAATGGCAGTAGCTTGATGGTGGAAAGAGACCAGCATTTGGATAAACCTATTCATTAAGCCTATTAAGCCAGTAATTGTAAAAACGGCATGTATTGCTCATTTTTCCAAGTATTGAATAGGTAGTCAAGTAAATAATGATGTAAGTCATTGAATTCCATGGAATTCCCCTGCCACACACCCTTGTGGTGGCTTGCAGGGTATTATGTAGATGTAGATGTGTAGACTTATTCAATAATTTCCGCTCGGAATGAAAATGCATCCGTTCTAAAGGGAGCCCTCGGTGCAAGGCCATTAGGTTGCAGAAGTAAGTAATCGCTAAAAATATTTTATCGGTGAAGGATTTGATTTTTTGATTGCCCTAATCATGTTTTTATAGCATTTGGATTTTTCATTGAAAGCATTATAGTTTTTTTAGTGGCATGAATAAAAAGGAGTCATATCTCACTTACTCTGGTTCAAGCAGTTGATATCCAGCTTTCCCCACAAGGTTTAGATTGCTAGCCTTCCTTGTATCTTACCTCTCTCGCCTCTCTACACAACTTCTCATTTCCAACTCATTTAGCTCCGACTTCCTCGCTTGGTGCTTCTCTCACTCTCGTGCTCAACCATGGGACCCGAGTGCTCGACTTAGGAGCCTCTCTTTTCCATCTTCTCCGTTCATTGGTGTGCCGAGCGCTCTGGGTTAATTGCTTCCTCTCACATCGACCTCCTCCATTCTCTCCGCGAATCCAAAATACCTGCTGCTCCCGCAGTCCTGAAGGTGGTTGAAATTCACACCTGTCCTATGCAGGGATTAGTTTCGACATAAGCACCTCCAAAATTAAGCAGTTATACAGCAGAGTTTTCGAAAATAATGGAATTTATCATATTTGTGGCTTAGTTGTCGCAACGTGAAGCAATTAAGTGACTCTATAGGACCTGTAAATTTGTCAGAAGTAGGATATTTGATGCTCCAGTATTTTCCACGCCTTCTAATTATAACTTTTCAGTAAATGTGATATCCTTGACCCGGTTGGGACTTGATCCCTCAATCTATGGATTAACGTATGGTTACGTTAATGGATTGGTTACCTAATCAGCCCGGGGAACTTGTCCACCATTTGTCTTCTTTCATCGTATGACCTCACGGGATTGTGGGAAAAACTGATACGAGAGATTCTTGGTTGGTGCCCCGTGGACCTGAAATCATTCTTTTAACAAAGCTGTTGCGATACTTGCAATAAATTTAGTTGAAAAATCCTGAAATTAAATCTTAATAGCTTTTACCTTACATGGCCTGTGAATAAAATTATTGAATATTTTATTTATTCTCTATTATGTATTTTCTGCATTATGTATTCAATATATATATACACATATCCCTGTGGATGTTCTGCATAGCTCGTGGTAAAATTTACACGAAGTCATTGAAACCGAAGGAACACACGTTATTTATGCATTGGCAGGGACGGTGTGAATTTAGCTTATTTTATTTTTACATCAATGAAAGAACCAGTAGTGTAGCAACAAACTTTGGGGTTGATAATGGACTTAAATACATATGAAGGCATTGAGGAATGCTGCTAAGTGTGGGTTTGTTTGTTGATGTTATGTTTAGTTTCACCTCCGGATGAAACATTATTGCTTTTATAAATATATCAAAGGGCTTGGGCCAAAATTTTGAGGATTTCATGTGGTGAGGAACCCGAAAAAGGCACGAAAGTGACACACGACTGTCAAATGTCATTTAAAGTCATATTACATTCACGATTTACCCACTTCATTTAAATCCGCATGTATAATCCACAAAGTTAAAGAATGTGGATCCCTCTTCTAATATATGTGGATCGCTCTTCTTCACAGCCATCCGGAGAAGATATGTAACTACGATGCGAAAGTTTTCGTTTCTAATAAGTGCAATAATACGGTGAATTTAGGATTCCCGCATTAGATTTTACGAGAGTATCGTTTTGAAGCAAATGCATTTTTTACGGAGTAAACAAACAATTAACACACAATGAAATCCTTCAATACTTTGCTTCTCCTATGCGATATATTGTGAAGTACTTATTTTGAGTATCGTGATTTTCCCCGGAATAATTTATGTACTTATATTGTGGTTATCGAGTTAAGCTTAACAAAGCATGTAGGTCCACGTTGCATTGACAATGTAATGCAAACATCTTACAATTTGTGTCGTACGTTATACTTGTTTAAAAACACAAGAAAAGATCAACAGAGAGACAAAAGAGAAACAAAGAAAAGAAATCGGTCTTCTCATTTAAATATTCTTGGTAAAACTGGCCGGGTTAATTCCTTGATGAAATATTCTCCCACGAGAGTGTTATAATTATTATTTATTATTAGTTTTCTGCGGTAAAGGGAAGTTTAACTCTTCCTGCAACTCTAAATTACACATGATGTCCCTCTTCAGCTCCTTATATCTACTATCTCCAAACATTCTATCCAGGCTACCCATTCTCCTACTCTCTATTCCCCGGTTACCCAACATTCTTCCCTCAATCATTTTTTTCAAGACACAATCTCCATCCTCACTTTCTACCTTCTCCTAATCCCCTAAATCAAATTTGTTTCCTCTCCTCCCAATTTTAATGCTTCATCGTTCGTCTTCCCTTTACTTTATTCATCGTTCTCTCACTACCCATCGTTCTCGATTGCTCGACCCCCTTTACTTTATTCATCGGTCTCCGCGCCCACATCTCAAAATGCCTAAGTTTATTTCCTTTTCTTTCCTCAAAGCCAATGTTTATCACAACGCATCATATAGTGGCACGCATGTTAATCATTTTGCTATTTTGTTTTACTTTTCTACTTAACCTGTCATTAGTTCACGCTTAAGAGAAAATGATTCTTTTGCCAATGCGATTCTTCCTCTCACTGCTACACCCAATTCTTCCAACAAAATACTTATATGGCTAATTTGATTCACCTGCTCTAACTTCTAGAGGCCTACTATTATATTTAAACTGGCCTATTTGTTTTTGAAACCTCATTACCTTCATTTTATTCCGATGTATCTGTTTTCATACAGTAATTTTGCAGTTCCTTTGTGTACAATCTAGTATTTTTTTGAGTCCTGGGCTGACTGGCTGACTAGCAATTGGTAATCCGCGAACCTCACAGATTTTATCATTTTTCCCCGAACCTTTGCTCCTGCCTGGGGCTCTATCCAAGCCACTCCTACTATTTACTCCAGGTATAAAGCAACGTTTACACGTAGCAGTTGACTGCTATGAGAGTCGCGAGATGCGCGATGTATCTATATCGCTACTGCTATCATGCGTCTGCGTTAACTTCTATGCAGCTTAAAGCCGCTATTTAGGCGTTGCCACATCAAATAAAAAGCGTTTACTTCAATAGTGATTGATGCTTAAATTTTCATGATATTCTTCGAGCAATAAATTCCATTGACGATTACCTTTTGTTCCCATTCTTTAAAGAGTAGAATCTCTCCTTTGGGGAAGGATACTCTTGTTATTATATCCAAATTCCCGGCATCAGACGTCTTGTATCGCTTTCCGTTGGCGATTGTTGCGATTGCGTTGGACACATTTCCGCTGGAAAGTAGACGGGCTTCAACTTTGCTAATAGCTCGAAATGGGATCGATAGTGTTCGACTTGTGCCCAGTATCGACCTGAACTCGCATCGCAGTTGCTATTTACACATGCGAGTGGGGCTTAATAGTTGTTAGCAGTTGACTGCTATGACAGCTACGTGTAAACGCACCTTAACTAAAAAATACAGGCAAAAATGGACAGCCCTGCATAACGCTCCTCCCCATTGTCGCTCAATGCGATTCCCTATTGGCTACTTCTATTTGCGCCTTTTGTGCTATCTTTAAGTTCCGGACCTGTCTCCTGTCTCTCCAGTCTACACCTATCTTCCGCAATATTACAATTAAATTTTCCTTCCTCACTCTGTTAAACGCCTTTTCGAAATCAGCCAAGTACGCAAATACATCTTCATTATATTTTAGATTCCCTTCCACTAGTACTCTCACCATTGCAATTACATACCGATTGGCCCTCCCCTCGCAAAATCTAAACTGATCCTCACATAGAAATTCGTTTTCTCCCTTTTCAGTCGTTCAGTTGATGATTCTAAGCACTACCTATGCCGCATTTGAAATCAAACTTATTGTTCTATAGCCCTCGCATTATTTTCCCCTCTCTTTTGAGGTATCAGTACGGTTTTTACAAAATACTCCGGCCATGGCTCCACTTCGTATATTCTGTGAAAAAGTCCATAAATTTATTACATTCAACTGTCCCTAGGTTCTTTAGAAATTAATCTATGATGTCATCTATCCCCATCGCTTTACCCAACCTCATTTCACACAATGCCTTCACTACCTTACTATCCAGTATTTCTGGGTCAACCTTATCCTACCTACGGCCGTTTTTTTCTTCCATGTCAAAGTTTCTAGGTCTATTTTCACTATTGTGGAGTTTTTAGGCATATTCTTTCCACCGACGCTGAATATCCTCTTGCTATTTCGCTAAATTTCCCCTTCTGTCTTTGATATACGGTGCCATAATCCAATGTTTGATACCTGACAACATTCTAACCTTTGAGTACAGACTGCGAATTTTTCCATCTGAAGCCTATTCATCTCTTCACCATGCTCACTCCTCCACTTTTTCGCGCTTTCTTTGTTTTTTCTAATACATGCTACTTATTTCTCTATTACGCCTTCTTCCTAGCTTTGTGTTTGTATTTTTATATTGCATTATTTCCTTGATTTTTCCATTTATGTAGTTACCCATGATTTCTTGATCCTCAAAGCGATTACTGCTTAATTCATTTTCTCAGCCTCTTGTATTATTCCCATCTTTATTATTTCTCACCCTTCATCTACTGCTCCTAATTCCTCCTCTCCCTTCATAAATATGTCCACCACCTCCTGATTTTATCTCCTCTTCATTTCATTCATTGCTCCTACATACCAATTTTTTATTCTCCTTACTTTCAACCGTTTTAATCTCATCTATAATTTCACCACCACAAGGTTATGGTCGGAGTCTTCATCTGTATCTGGGAACAGGGATGGGCATGATTCGACTTCATGAATCACGAATCATGATTCGCGAATCACAAACTGTGATTTGTGATTCGTGATTCGGATCATTTTTTTTAATGATTCGTGAGTCGACTCTTTTTTTTTTAGTTGAGGTGATTCGTGAGCCGAACTTTTGTGATGCAGCTCACGATTCACTGACGAATCATGAATTGATATCACTGATTTCACTGCTAGAAACGTACATCAGTCTTTCACCGACAGTTACTGTGCAAGTATACGTCAGAAGTGGAACAATATGGTTAATGCAAACTTCAATAATATATTTTACACTATATTACAGATTTGTTCAAATGTGACTTTAAATTGTTTTGAAAAAATAGCAATGAAATGTCCTACATTTAAATGATGACCACGAATTATACATTTATTACATGTAGATTCCTTGATGATGACCTACAAAAAATTGAAAAATGGTGTGATACATGGTAGTTAGAATTAATTTAAAAAAAGTGCGTGGTAATGAATTTTTGGAAAAAGAATTGTTCTCCTTCTAGCACTTCAAATTAAGTAATAATGAATTAGCAAACGTGGAATCCATTAAATATCTTGGAATAAGACTGTCACATGATCTTTCCTGGGGTAAACACATGCGTGAAATAATGGGTCAAGCTAATCATAAACAGGGATTCATCAAAAGAGTACTGGATAAATGTGACGATCATGTACGAGAAATCAGCACCTTTTCCCTTGTTAGACCTCATTTGAAATATGCTGCCAGTGTATGGGATAAGCCACCGAGTGCATCCACTGGGTTGAGGATGGTGGGTCGACCTCTAGATATAGAGGTTAGCTGCGGGATAAGCGAGTTTACTCGTCAAATAAGCAGTCGTGGACAAAAAGCGACGGCATTCCGAGGGGGTATTGGTCTATCTCTGGGTAAGATAGGCCTCTAAATAATACAGAACCTGTGAAGATGCCGTGACTTGGCGACGGGAGGCCGCCAATAATAACGCTTCTCATCACCCAGAGAAGAGGGCAGCACCTCTTCTTCACATGAGTGAAGGTGGAATGCGTGTGAAGGGCTTCCTGCAGTACAAAGAAAGATAATAATGGTGAAGATCGAAACCAAACCTGTAGATACCGGAGTGGTGCAGGTTTACATGCATACGACGGACTATGAAGATGAAGAAGTGGAAGACGTCTACGAAGATATCACGGACGTTATAAAACAGGTAAGATGGGAAGAATACCTAATTATTTTAGGAGACTGGAACGCTATCGTCGGCGAAGGTCAAGATAGAAGAATAACTGGAAACTACGGATTGGGAATCCGAAACGAAAGAGGAGAAATACTAATGGAGTTCTGCACACAGCATAAGTTAGTGGTAGCCAACACATTGTTTAAAAATCACAACCGAAGAAGATACACATGGAAAATGCCAGGAGACAGAAGAAAATGTCAAATAGATTACATTTTAGTGAAGCAGAGATATAGAAACCACGTGAAGGACTGCAAAAGCTAGGGTAAAAAGTTAGGGTACAAGGGAAGCAATATTGGCCCTTAGACTACTCATAGAGAAGAGAATGGAGAAGAAAAAGCCGAAGTTCATTGCATTTGTGGATTTAGAGAAGGCTTTTGACAACGTGGATTGGGATTTAATGCTTGGAATTCTGAAGGGAAATGGAGTGTCCTACAATGACCGAAGAATTATCCATAGTCTGTATAAAAACCAAGTGCCTGTGATTAAATCGGGACCCAGCTGTGAAGAGGCAAGAATAAGGAAAGGAGTGAGACAAGGATATGCACTGTCTCCTGTCATTTTTAATGTTTACACCGAGAGAGCCATCAATGAAATCAAAGAGAAGTCTTCTGGAGTGACTATCCATGGAGAAAAAATAATCATGCTGCGATTCGCTGATGACATAGCACTAATAGCAGAGACAGAGAGGGATCTGAACAAGATTCTAGTAACCATGGAAAGGACAATGGCCAGATATCAGCTGAAGATAAATAAGAAGAAGACTGAGATATTGTCGTGCAGCAAGAAAGAAGAGGCGAAAACCAATGTCAAACTAGGAAAACAAAAACTTGAAGAGGTGAAAGAGTTCTGTTACCTAGGGAGCCGAGTAACCTACGATGGACGAAGCAAGAAAGAAATAGTTAGTAGAATAGCCCAGGCAAAGAGGGCATTCTTTCAAAAGAAGAATCTCCTTACAGCTGGAAATACAAGCGTAGAAGTAAGGAAACAGTTCATCAGAACATACATCTGGAGCATGTTTCTTTACGGCAATGAGGCATGGACGATGAGAGCAGCGGAGAAGAAAAGGGTGGATGCATTCGAAATGTGGTGCTACAGAAGAATGCTGAAGATTAAATGGATTGACCGAGTAAGTAACGAGGAAGTCCTAAGAAGAGTAGGAGAAAAGAGAGGTCTGCTGAAAACTCAAAAAAGAAGAAGGGACAACTTAATCGCCCATATTGTGAGACTTGATGGCCTGATGAAGACTATCGTCAAGGGAAAAGTGAACGGGAAGATTGTAAAAGGCAAGCCTTGTATGAGATGCATGGAACAGGTTGTGAAGGATGTAAAAGAGAAGAATTACGTCACAATGAAAAGGTTGGCCGATAGAAGAATCGAGTGGAAAGCTGCTTTAAACCAATCCTAGGATTGTTGACCAATGATGATGATGATGATGACGAAAACGGTCTAAAAAATGAACTTGAACGTGTGCAGCGAACATCAGCAAGATTTGTAAAGGGATGGTACGATAACTATTTTAGCGTAACCAGTCTATTAAATGAATTAAAGTGGGAATCATTGTCTGATCGCAGGTTGAAATGTAGAGTTCTTCCCCTTAATAAATTCCAAGGTAATATTTTCAGTGATGATGTTAAAAATATTTTGCGAACCCCAACTTACTATGGTAGACTGGACCATAATCACAAAGTTAGAGAAATTGATTGCCGAAATGACAGATTCTAAATGTCCTTTTTTCCTCGTACAATTAGGGATATGAATAGCGGTAAATATGTCCAGTACGAGTGAATCAATGTATATCATAGGTAGCTGCATGTTGGCACCTCGGGAGGTAGGTCACTAGTTTCCCTACCTTCCCCATTTTAAATTTCCCACCCTCTCTCCTTGGGCGCTTTCCGGCCTTCATTTGTTTTCCACTAGACATTCGATTCGATTGTCGAGTTTTCGTCTGCTGGAGAATGTCCTGCTGGACTCGAGAGGGGGCAGAAGTGTGTGTGTGGAATCGGCTTCGGCACGAGGAAGTCGTCGGCCGTCATCTGAGTCGTGGGTCGGTTCCCGGCAGAATTGACGTTCTCTCGCCCGGAATGGGCGATGATAGACCGGACCAAGGTAAGCGCCCAAATCCCTTGTCCTATCCCTGTCCTCCCGTAATTATTATTTTTGCTCTCCCACTGTTTTCGTCCCGGTTTCTTTCCTTTTAGTTTTAACCAAGTACCCGGCTCGTGCAGGCCTGCCTCCCCGTCCTATTTTTCTTTCGGTGCGGCAGTATCGGCCCCGAGTGAGTACATTTTTTGGTGCCGAAACCCGGGAGCCTTTTTCTTTAATTACGAGGATTTTTCTGTTTCTATTTTTTTTTCGTTTCCGTATTATTTAATATGAGCGGGACGGAAGAAACCAAGAAGGGGGTACCTCTGACGAGGGAGCAGTTTGACTCTCAGCTAAAGCTTCTTCGCTTCAAGAGGGACCAGTTTAATGCAACGATTTCGGTTGCATATAAATTAGCCAAGGAGTTAAACGATTCGGGAGCGGAAATCTCCATTCATCCCAAATTAGATATGTTTCGCGCTCGTGCGGCTCACATTCAGGATGTCTACGCCAAATTTCAGAGTGCTCAACATACCATTTTCGAGTATTGCCTCAATTCCAACAAACCGGAGGTCTTTTCTTTGGATTCTAGTCTTTCAGAAGACGTCGAGGACAACTTTTATTTCATTCTCTCTCTTTTAGAGAAATCAAGTTCATTCGCATCGAATAAGTCTGTTGCGGAGTCTAATTCTCCGGTCACCAGTAGGCTGTCCCGGCTTCCCATGATTAAAGTTCCGCGTTTTTCTGGTGTATTTTCGGAGTGGGAATCTTTTCGCGATCTTTTTCTATCTGTTGTCCACGAGAGAGAAGATATTTTAAATGTGGAGAAGTTTTCCTATTTAAAGACTGCCCTTCATGGTAAAGCAGCCGCATTAATTGCTGCAGTTCCATTCGGTGAGGCTCACTATGCGTCAGCGTGGAAAGAACTTTGTGATCACTATGATAATCCAAGAATCCTAGGATTTAATTATTTAGATAAGATTTTGGAATTTTCTCCAATTAAGTCTGGGTCCTTGTCATCTCTACAGCAATTTGTTAATACGTTTTCGGAAACTTACGCGGCCTTAAATACTCTCGACATTCCCAATTTAGGTGAATTTATTCTGTTTAGGCTGGCTGTTCGCGTAGTTGATTTAGAAACCATGGCCCGTTTTGAAGAGACGTTGAACGATGATCCCTTCCCTTCTGTCCTTCAATTCCTCAACTTCGCTAAAAAACGTATTAAGGTAATGCTGACATCGGCCGGGCCTGTCGGTGCTGTTTCTTCGCGTGTCACTTCACGGTCTTCTCGTGTGGTGATGCCTGTTTCTGTTCGCGATAATCCTCTTAACATTGAGGGTAATTCATGTCACGCTGAACGTTGCATTTTGTGCAACTCTAATCACCCGCTTCATCAATGTCCCAAGTATTTGGCGATGGAGATCAACCAGCGAACGGAGTTTGTGCGTTCGAAAAAATTGTGCCTTAATTGTTTAAATCCAGGACATTGGGCCCCAAGATGTTTTAACAAAAGGATGCGCTGTGTGACTTGTAGACGATTTCATCATTCGACCCTTCATTCTTCCAATTCTACTGCGAAGAGACAAGTCGTTCGTCCTTCCACGGAGCCTGTCGTTCCCAGCGCCACCCTTCCACTGTCGGACTCAAGGTCATCGGGCACTCCAGATACCTCTCTCACCTCCTGCGTCGAATGTGAACCTTCGCAGATGGTTGTCCTCGGTACAGCAGTAGTGCGCATTCGGAATGCCGTAGGTCAGCTGGAGCAAATTAGGGTTCTTTTGGACTGTGGATCGCAGGTCACTGCGATTTCATCCGCCGTGGTTAAACGGCTGAGATTGCCCGTATCAGGTTACAGCGGGTCCTTGTATGGGTTATCGCATACTCCCTTAAAACAGCCTAAAGGGTCTGTCTGCATCAGTCTATTACCCAGACACGCTTCGTCCCCAGTCTTGAAGACTAAAGCCGTCATTCTTCCTCAATTGACGAAAGATCTTCCTCCGGTACCGTTACCACATTCGTTACGAGAACGTTTTTCTCATCTGTTCCTTGCGGATAGGTTTTTCGACTCGCCTTCACCGGTTGACTTAATTTTGGGAGGTGATCTTCTCCCAAAGGCTTTTCTTGGTGGGCGGAAGACATTCGCTGACTGTGATTTAACCGCCTTGAATACCATTTTTGGATGGGTTTTAATGGGTAGTGTATCAGCGACATCCTCACTTCCCTCCTTCCAAGTATCATGTACTACGTGTGAGGCAATTCCTCTTGAGAATCAGATAAAGCGTTTTTGGGAATTAGAAGAAACGTTAAATGAACCATGTCAAAATCCAGAGGATCGAGTGTGTGAACAATTCTTCTTGCAAACCCATAACAGGGATGTTTCGGGCAGATATACTGTGTCGTTACCTTTCAGAAATTTCCCTCCTCTTTTAGGTGACTCGTACGCCCAAGCGCAGAGAAGGTGGCTTAGTATGGAGGCAAAACTACGTCGGAAGCCTCAGTTAAAAGATGAATATAGTCGATTTCTGTCAGAATACGAATGCTATTCGCACATGTCCCCAGCTGAAATCAATTCTGGCGCTTACTATATTCCCCATCATTCTGTGATTAAATCAACGCCCGGGGCTTCGAAATTAAGGGTTGTATTTGACGCCTCTGCGCGTTCTTCCACGGGTACATCGTTAAATGATGTGCTCCTCGCGGGCCCTAAACTTCAAAGAGATATCTTCGACATCTTAATTACTTTCAGAATCCACCAAATCGCATTCACAGCGGATATTGTAAAGATGTATCGCCAAATTCAAATAAACCCCGATCATCGGAAGTTTCAACATATTTTGTGGCGAGAAAATTCAAGTGATTACATAAGGGAATTTGAACTAAATACAGTCACTTATGGGGTGGTCTCTTCTCCATTTTTGGCTATTCGCGTTCTCCATCAACTAGCTTATGATGAGGGAAGTTCTTTCCCGTTGGCCGCTGAAGCCCTGTTAAGAGATACGTATGTCGATGACATTGTCACAGGAGCTGATTCCATATCAGACGCCTTAGCTTTGCAAACTCAGCTCATTCAATTATTAAATTCAAGCGGTTTCCCTTTAGGAAAATGGGCTAGCAACTCTATAGAGTTATTGCGTAATCTCCCGGAAGATGAGCGTGAGGTTGCATCGTATTTTGAGGGCGACGAAGTTCCTTCCTTGAAGGTCTTGGGTATGTTTTGGTCACCCAAATCTGATATTTTCTCCTATTATGTTCATTTTGATTCTGATATCTCGTCCAAAAGAATGCTTCTCTCTAATATTGCAAGAATCTTTGATCCAATTGGGGCTTTATCTCCCGTTGTTTTTTGGGCTAAATGCTTAATGCAGTCTCTCTGGACATTAACATTGGGTTGGGATGACCCTCTTCCTAAAGAATATCTCCTTAAATGGGAGGAATTCATATCCCAAGCTCCTATTTTGTCGGAAATTCACATTCCCCGGTTCGTCGCACTTCCTAACCGTCCGGAGTGCCAATTAGTAGGATTTTGTGACGCTTCTGAGCTTGGGTATGGTGCTGTAGTTTACCTACGCTCTGTCAGAGGTGAGGGACTCAAGGTTAATTTTTTGGCCGCTAGGACAAAGGTAGCTCCCCTCAAGACAATTACCATACCTAAATTGGAACTATTAGCGGCGTTTTTGTTGTCACGACTCTTGAATCGTATTTATCTTACTTTGAAAGATAGGATTTCTATTTCTCACACTTATGCCTTTTCAGACTCAACCATTGTTCTTTCATGGTTGGCTACTCCTCCTCATTTACTTAAAATATTAGTAGCCAATCGCGTGACAACGATAAATAATTATCTTCCAATGTCCTCATGGCGTCATATTGACTCTTATCAGAACCCGGCTGATTGTGCTTCTCGCGGCCTTCTTCCGCAGCAACTAGTTCGTGCTGAATTATATTGGTCAGGACCATAATTTCTCACACTTCCTATTAACCTTTGGCCCTCAGAACATGTACGTTTGGAAGCGTCTTCTCTCCCAGAAATCAAGCAGCTGCAACCAACTACTGGTTTTATGCAGGAGGAGGAGCATCCATTAGCATGGATGCAACCATTTTCTTCATACATCAGGCTGGTCCGAGTGATGGGATACATCCAAAAATTCATTGACGCGATTCAGGCCAAACGTGGAGTGTCTTGTGCTCCCGTGGATGTTTCAGAGTGGACCCGTAGTCTTTTTCAGGTGGTAAAGTTGGTTCAATCCTACCACTTTAGCGCATTGGCAATTAATATCAAAAAAGGTGGAAAAATCTCGGCAGGTATTAATAAACTAAACCCTTTCCTGGACCATCAAGGACTTATAAGGGTAGGAGGCCGACTCAAATACTCCTTACTTCCACTTGCCGCTCAACAACCTTTACTGCTTCCTAAGGATGACCACTTATCAAGGTTAATAGTTAAACACTATCATTTGGTCACTCTTCATGGTGGCCCAAGAGCCGTGGAAGCAGTGGTTGCGCGACAGTTTTGGATAATTTCTCTTAGAAGTCTTATTCGTTCCCAAATTGCTAAATGCTCAGTCTGTGCTCGTTATCGAGGTAACACTTTACAGCCGATAATGGCCAATTTGCCTCAACATCGGGTTACTCCCCAACCATCATTTTCTTCTGTTGGTGTGGATTACTGCGGGCCGGTTTTATATAGATTCAGTAATAGGCGAAATGCTTCGTGTTCGAAAGCATATTTGTGTTTGTTTATTTGCTTCTGTACCAAAGCGGTTCATTTAGAAATAGTGACTTCCCTATCCACTCCAGCATTTCTCTCTGCTTTTCAGCGATTTATTTCCCGTCGGGGCATTCCTTCAGTTATATATTCTGACTGTGGCACCAACTTCGTTGGAGCGGATAAATTTCTGTCAGAATTATACCGTCATATTAGGTCCGATTCGCATAAGAAGGCGTTATCTTCTCTCTCTCCAGAATCAGGGCTCATTTGGAAATTTAACCCCCCTTCTGCCCCTCATTTTGGGGGCTTGTGGGAAGCTGGGATAAAATCGGTGAAGTACCACCTTCGTAGGGTGGTCCAGGGTCAAATTTTAAATTATGAAGAACTTCATTCGTTGTGTTGTAGAATTGAGGCAATTCTGAATTCGCGCCCTTTAACGCGTCCATCGGTCGGCTGACCCATCGGAAGTAGATTGTTTAACTCCGGGTCATTTCTTAATTGGCCGGCCCTTAATAGGATTGCCAGAAACCATTAGTAACGACAACATTCCTCTCCCTACTCGTTGGAAGCTCATCGAGCAAATTAATTTGAATTTTTGGCGGCGTTGGTCGAAAGAATATTTGCATACGTTGCAACAGCGCGCCAAGTGGTTCGAGGGCTCTCCTAACATTAGTATTGGCGACCTACTCCTTATTCGAGAAGGCAATATTCCTCCTGCAAAATGGAGAATGGGACGCGTTGTCAAGCTGTTCCCCGATTCTGAGGGGGTTGTTAGAGTGGTCGAGTTAAAAACGGCTTCTGGAATGTTAACTCGGCCAGTCGTTAAATTGGTTCCCTTGCCCACTTCGGGCTAAGGGTTATCTACAGTTATTTTTTTTGGGGAGATTTTGTTCAGTTTTCACCTAGTTGGGTTTGTTTCTTTTTTTGTTTGTTTTCGGGTGAATTGGAGGCAATTCACCGGTGGGCGGGATGTTGGCACCTCGGGAGGTAGGTCACTAGTTTCCCTACCTTCCCCATTTTAAATTTCCCACCCTCTCTCCTTGGGCGCTTTCCGGCCTTCATTTGTTTTCCACTAGACATTCGATTCGATTGTCGAGTTTTCGTCTGCTGGAGAATGTCCTGCTGGACTCGAGAGGGGGCAGAAGTGTGTGTGTGGAATCGGCTTCGGCACGAGGAAGTCGTCGGCCGTCATCTGAGTCGTGGGTCGGTTCCCGGCAGAATTGACGTTCTCTCGCCCGGAATGGGCGATGATAGACCGGACCAAGGTAAGCGCCCAAATCCCTTGTCCTATCCCTGTCCTCCCGTAATTATTATTTTTGCTCTCCCACTGTTTTCGTCCCGGTTTCTTTCCTTTTAGTTTTAACCAAGTACCCGGCTCGTGTAGGCCTGCCTCCCCGTCCTATTTTTCTTTCGGTGCGGCAGTATCGGCCCCGAGTGAGTACACTGCATGTTGGTATAAGGACTTGAAGGTAACCCAACTAACAGCATGTTTTTGCATGTTTACTTTACTATATTTATTTTTTTAACAGTGAGGTTTAGACTAGTATACTATTACTACTTTTTCATGCATGATATGTAGTGCATGTTTGGTGAGAATTCACCCCCTGCCACACACATTTATGTTGGCTTGAAGGCTTGTACACAGAACTGGTAATTTATGATATTCAGTTAATCCACAATGTATCTACACAAGTGTTAATTAACCGGCGAAAAGATTGGTATAGGTTCCCAATTATGGGAGCAATGTTCAGAATGTGACCATTACTTAGTGGTATTATCATTCTGCAATAATTCTATGATTCGTGATTCGTGAACCGCACGAATCATATTTAAAGGAAAAATCACATGATTCATGATTCGAGATTTGAATCAAATTTACAGCAGTGAATCGTGATTCGTGCTTCGAATCTAATTTCCTTCGATATTCATGATTCGTGACTCGAATCAATACTAGGTGATTCGTGCCCAACCCTGTCTGGGAAACTATGCACATTTTTCGATCTGTTTTTGAATCTTTGCCAAACCATGATGTTATCTAGTTGGTATCTCCCAGAAGTTTTCATGAGTGCCTACGCCAAGGTTGGTGTTGAAACTATGTGTTTTGTTCACCAAATTACTCCTGCATAACTGACTTCTCGCCGCGTTGATTCCATACACCCAGCCCCTACTACCATACTTTACTTCTGTCCCTCCCTTCTCCAACCACAGAATTCCAGTCTCCCATAACTATTAGGTCCTTCTTACCCTTAACATTCCCGATTATTTCTTCCAGCTGATCATAAACTTCGTCTACTACCTCCTCTTTATGTGCCCCTGTCCACTGTACTACAGCTATGTTTGTCAGCACCACTTAATTTTGATTACCAATATTCTATCTGGCACATGTTCCACATTCAATACCCTTTTCCAAACTTTGCATTTAATACAGCTTGTACTCCCCACCGACTCTCTTCCCATCCACTATTTATAACCCTGAACCTTTCACTCCAGAAATACCCTTTTTTCCATCTTCCATCGCTTAATCCACACAATCTTTCCTCTCGCCATTTTCCTCTCGCTTTCACTTAATTATTTCTAGTTTCCCTGTCCCTAATATCATTCTAGCACCCAATGTCGCTATTCTTAGAGTTGCTGATTTCTACTCAGGTTTCTTCTTCGCTGCCGCTGCCGTTGCTCTTGCTGTATTTCTTTCCTTGCAGTAATTTCGTTAGATGACCACCGCTGAGTTCTGGTTTTCCCATCTGTCGCCCTACTCTCTACTTGAACCCGGGGTCCGTCGTTACCAGAGATCATTTCTGTATTGCTCAATTCCGTTGTCTTCTTGGGAGAATTTGATTGAGGTTATTTCTGGTTGCCTGCCTCAAGAGTGCTTTTAACGAGAAACTATCACTTGAAAGGCCACCCCGCGGGATTTAAACACCTTCTCGCAGCCGCCTCATTTAGGTACGGTATTAGACTACCTTTCTTCAGGTTCCTGTACGTCGACCTATTCGGCAAGCAAGAGGAGCAAAAAAAGCATCAGGGGAGCAAAATCCATTGCTCCCGCCAATGCAGCTCTAGATTTCACGGGAAGTCTCAATTCCACCAGAAAAGGTGTCTTCCATGAGGAAGGGATTAGAGTGTTAATGGAATTAACATACTATGCTGCAAGAATTGGAGAAAATGTACTTGCTGTGATAAATGGTCGTGCATAATTTATTCCTTCCTCCGTTAAAAGATCTGAAATCTGTATAATGTGTGATATTTTCGGTCTGAACGTTCGTTTCGTTCTATCTGAAATTTTTACAATGTGCGATATTTTTGTTACGGCATTTAAATATTTCCTAGTTCTATAATCACTAAAATTAAACTATCTGTGGTAAGATTGATTGTTGACAGATAACAAATGAAGGGAATAAAGTATTTCTAAAATAAACATTTAATTACGCGGTCAAAATCCATAGTAAGATTAAGTTTTAAATACTTTTAATCCAATTTTGTCAGTATACATTTGTGTAATTGAAAGAAATACGGAGAAATACAGTTTCAATAAATTATAAATTAGCAATAAATACAAGCTATACAGCAATAAGGGTAATTAATTAAGTTTATATCTGTCAGCCAATCAGGGTATTCCAGGGTATATCCTTTGAGTTCTTAGAAGGCGGCCGTCAATTTAGGTCAATATAGGAAAGGTTGGTTTTTGGGTGGAATAGAAATTTTTAGGGAACAGAGGGAGAGTAGAGAGAAACCCGACGTCTAGATTAGCCAGCCTTAAATGAAAGTCGATGTCTAATGATAATCGGATAATACGCCAGTATTTTCATCTGGAAAGCTGAGTAACCAGCTGTGGATGAAGCTAAATAGGAAGTACATATCAGTAAATATTCCAGGGGTTTTATACCAAATGAACTATATAATTACAACTTGAAATGCAAATTTGAAATTAAGGAAACACTTTATTATTACTTGCAACTGGAGCAAGCTTTTTCATGACAGTGAGGCATGGATGATTACATTCGCGGAGAATTGAAGACTTCAATCACGGGAATCACATAGAAAAATAATGATAAAAAACGGACGGATCGACCGTGTAACAAATGGAGAAGTCCTGAAGAGAGGAAGCAAAGTGGTACCTGATGAACCTGATATACTAAGACAGAGGGAATTAACCTATTTTGAGAAATGCTGACCGTCTGACGAAGACTGTTATCGTGAGAATAATTCGTGGAGGGAATGGCAAAGAAATATCTCGTTTCATATATTGGAGCATTTATTCAATGCTATCAAAGGAAAAACTTGAGTAGAATGATGAGTTCAGCTGATAGGAAAATCGAGTGTGTCAA
Organism: Platycnemis pennipes; assembly: GCA_933228895.1. NCBI lineage: Eukaryota > Metazoa > Arthropoda > Insecta > Odonata > Platycnemididae > Platycnemis > Platycnemis pennipes. The sequence goes on from OW121847.1 coordinate 99,146,627, forward strand.
ACTAATCATAGGATTGATGACTTGCGCTGATGAAATATATGTTTATAAATAACTATAATTTTGAAGCGTAAATCTATTTGCGCAAAATTAGTCTTGCGACTAATTTCGCGCGAAGGAAAATCTAACCGAGAATTGATGCTGAGATGGCTGCCCAATTGATTGACGCGAATACGATCACGTGACGTACCAACCCTCCAGCTGATAAGGAAAGGCTTTGAGTATGTTCCCCAGATCCGAATTTCAAGTAACCTTGATCGAGGCTCGAAGGTCGCGTCTTCGAGAAGTTCTCCCCTGCTTCCGGGAACGCAAGGGCTCGGAGCGAGGGCGGTGTCGCTGTTGGAAATGGGGAAATGCGAAACGTACACCCGCTTACCCATCAGGCTGAGCCCCCCGAGCGCAAGTGCGAAGGCAACGGCGTCGGGGGAGAGGAAGGAGGCGTCGAGATGGGAGGTGGGTGGGAGAGAAAATGACGGGGACGAGTTCCACTTGGGGCTCCCCCTCCATCCGCGGAGGACGGAGTCTCTCTCCTCCGACCGGTGAGCTGAGCTCAAGATCCCATTGTTTCCATTTATCAAACACTGGAATGCTCCCGCTCTCAAGCAAAAGGCAGGCCGTGGTGCTTCCTCTTCGAATATTAAAATCGTTGCTTGAAAATTCTGCGGGAGAAAAGTCCCCGGTGCACTCTCGACGAGTCTCTCTATTCGGATTTGCGCCTTTTGTTTCTTTGGCCGCAAAATTCGCAAGCTCGGAGCCATTTCCAACCCTCTCTGACCTTCCGCTAGATACCTTCCGTTTTAAGCCTTTGGCGTTTTTAAGTCGGAAGTGCATTTGAGAAAATGGAACTTCCATCCTTTGCACTTCTGGCCGCGTGTCTCATCGATTCCGGTGGAGTCCTCAGCATCTTTGACAGAGAGGCGTTATCGATGCACTGCCGTTTCAGATTGAGAGGACCTAATTATATTTGCAGGTTTTATTCAGAATTATAATTAAATATAGTATAACTCTAATATAGTATAATTCTAAATAGAGAGGCGTTATCGATGCACCGTCGTCTCAGGTTGAGAGGACCTATTTATATTTGTAGGTTTTATTCAGAGTTATAATTAAATATAGTATAAATCTAATATATATAGTATAGTTCTAAATAGAGAGGCGTTATCGATGCACCGTCGTCTCAGATTGAGAGGACGTATTTATATTTTTAGGTTTTATTAGGTATCATAATTAAATATAGTATAAATCTGAGGCATGACTTAATTTGTGTAACGGTTATGCACATTCAAAAGCGTCATTCGCGATTTGTAATGTGCCTTTTTCACATACGCATCACGTTAATATTAACTACATCCATCACGTTTCCTTTTAGTCAAACAGCTGTAACAACTAAATATTCGTGTTAAATAATTTAATAATGTATTGAAGTTGTTTGCAGCTAAGTAGTGACTTTTTTACAATACGTGTGACTTGTGGAAATATTATTATTGCCACTGAAATATTAAAAACAAGTGTTTATGTTTTATGTATTTGCGATATTATGTTTTATGTATTTGCGATAGTCACGCCTGTGAATTCATTGGGGGTCTTATTGGTGCAGTAGTGCAATGACTTTCCGTTCCAAGGTTTCGGGTTCGGTTCCTCGAAGTCAAAGTTACTTTTTGTTACTAAACCGGGGAAATACTTTTTCATGGTTTAAATCCAATAACCCTTAATTGAATAAAGCACTCTATTTGTCGGACCCAAAATAACTTGTATTCCAGCAGATGCAAATTAAAGCCATGTACATTGGGAAATGTACACATTGACTTTTCAAATTCATTTAAATTCTCTTCACAGAAATTCTAACGATTATTTTTAATTTGAACTAGCAAAAGTATTCAGAGTAACTTAAGAATAAAGGCATTTTTGTGAAATTTCCCTTTCAAGTCACTTAATAATTTGTTTCAAACCCGAAAAACATAGTGTATAAACATCATTTGCCATTGAATTTCATTGTCATAGCCATTTTGTCACATCAACGGGAATTAATAGGAAAAAAATAAAATTTATTATTGTCTTAAATTGCTAAAAATAAACAAGGTGTAATTGGATTTGGATTTGAAATATTAGATTAACCTTTGCATTGGGAAGAGCTTTCTTTAAAGAATTCAAATGTCCATTTCTGATGGTCTCCCATTATTTTTCTCGGTGGAAATAAAACCAAAAATAAGGCCGTAAAAAACGAAGATTTTGATTCCAGGAGAAAATCCTCTCAAAAATCCCTTTTTTCTCTCCCTATTTGGAGCTGAGCGTCGTCGTTCACATTTCTATTAATCCCCTGGGGTTTTTACCGCAAGGGGAAAGTGAATGATGAAAGGATCCCTTGAAAAGGGTTTGGAAAGTATGAGGATTTAGTTTCTTTTAATATCAAGCCCAATACAATGCGGATCATTATTATTTCAACTCAAAGAATTCTGTTATCCAAATTAACCTTCTTTCCCGTTAGCCAGTTAAAATAACAATTACTCTTTTTTAGCCCAACTTACTGTCATAAACGTCTTTAACAAGCCTCTTCAGCTTGAAGCGATCAAACCAACAATTTATATTACTGATTTTTGCGGTTATTTTGCAGCGCAAACGATTGGATCGATAGTTTATTACTCGATAGATCAATAGGTAGGCATTGTTCATGGAAATGAGGAAGGATGAAGAGAAACCCGGCGTCGGCATTTGCCTGATCGTAACGTAAGCGTCAAGGGGAGAAAAAATTAACGTCCAAACCGACGGGCTATACAATTTACTTGCAGTGTTCTTCTCATAGTATTTAGGTTGGTAGTGGTTTGCTGATATTTACCATGGTCGGGGTTTGAATGCACACCCTCCTAAGAGAGGGAAGCAAATATCCTAATCAACGCAATACGGTCCGTAATTCATATTTTATTATTGCTGTACTGGATATTAATACCTTTCTTCCTGGAGAACAATCATATACCTATCCCTCTATCTTATATATAATTTTACATAGCGTCCGTCTGACCGTCCGTCCATCCACTCTCGCCTCTATCTCGGAAAAGGGTCCTTTATGAGAAATGCCGTACACTGCATTGTTTCAAGCGACGTAAGATTCAAAGGTTAAACGTGTGACTTTTAAAATAAATGCATTTTTTGCAAAGTGAAGAAGAATAGATAAATAATTTCAATAAAAAGTTCACTGACGCCGCCACAATGAAATTCGAGAATCGATTCACACATAGTCCGCTTAAAAAGTCGGAGATAACAAAGTATTTTCGCGAATGAGGTGGTTTTGTATACTTCCCAAGTAACCCCATTCTGTCCTCAAGGTCACAATTAGGCTAGCATTCGTATTTCTCCTCATATCCCAAGTAGCCTCCTCGGTTTTACAGGCCTGAAAATTTCTGTACAATATTCTCATTCAAGTGAACAATTACAATCAACTACTGGCAGAAATTATATGTTTACATTGGTTTTAATTAGATTTATGGATTCAATATACATTTGAATCCAACGATTGCTCCAAATAGCCGTTGGATTTGGTCTCATAACAATAATGTTCATATTTCTTGATACTGTGAACATTTGATTTTTCTCACTCTCGTTGAATTTCAACGGGCACCGTCAGCTATTCTTCTTTTTTTTAGTGACCTTCTGTCCCTTTGTCCCCGTCTCGGAAACGGATTCGTCCTACAGAGATGCTGTAAGTTACATTTTATTTAAAGCACACTGACAGTCCCTGAAAAAATATTGTCTTTTTTAGCGCAACGGAATCGATTCCTGTTGGCAACATTTTTAATTACTTTTACATTGGTTTAATTTTACCAAATTGCAAGACATTTTTATTCCGCTGAGTAAATTGAGTAAATGTCAATCAATTTATTTCATTGTTTATTTATTTGACGTAAAACCTTCAAAGTATGATATTTTTCCAAACAATTTATGGTTATGATCTATGTGTCATTTGAATGTGTAAATTACGTTTGAATTTGTGGTTTTCTTTGCTCCTTTCTAAGTGTTGCTAAAGCCATTGCCAAACTGCCTCCGAATAAAACGTCGGTAATGCTCAAACAGTTCGTCGTAGAGGGACACTGTGATCTGCATTTTGCTTTCTGTGAGCATTTTGGGATATACTGAAGAAAGAATTGCAGCTAATTCACGAAGCTTGCTTGGCCATTTCATTACAAACAGTCATAAGCACAATTGAGGAATCAAGTAGGTTTTATTCGTTAGCACTAAGAGTATTTAAATGAATGCTTCAACGTTGTTCGGGTTGTGAAAGCATTTTGGATTTCTTTCTGGTTGCGTCTATTTTAACTGACCTGGGACATTATAGGGTCCTGAGATCTTAGGAAATCAGATGGAATGCTTTAGATAATGTAATAGTTTAAGATCGGCAATCATCATGTCATCTAACCAAAAATAAGAAGAATAAGGTGAAAAACTGTAACATAAATATGAGTCAAACATAGAAATCTAAATGTACGCAAAGAAACGACAGGTATGTAGTGCAATAGGTTAAATTTGTACCAGCTTTTAGGACCGGATTCCTTTGCCAGTGGATAAAATGTCATTATTGCGTATCCGTAGGAAGTTCATTCACGCCAGTGCATGGAAGTTTGAGAAGTTGAAATGATGTTTTACCTGAGGAGGTAGATCGTATCCTTCCCTCGCATCCTCTTTTGAGGCCTTATTTTTTGAATTTTAATTCCCTTGGTGTCCGCTGGCCTGAATTGTTCTGAATATTATTACCATTTTTTAAGGCTCACGTTCGATTACTGGCTTATAATTTATGGTTACGTTGGTTTTGATTAGATGTATGGATCCAATATAAACTTGGAGCAAAAGATTTCTCGGAAATCCATGTTGTGTTTCGTCCCTGAATAATAACTATTAAAATTACGTAATGTTAAGCATATATTTTTCTCATAAATGTTGAATTTCAAGGGCTACCTTCAGCTAGTACTAGACTTGAGTAGCAAGTCTTTAGTGTTTTCACTCGTGCAGATTCTGTGGAATCTCGTCGTTTGCCCCTGGCCGTACATTTGCTGTCTTAGACACGCAACTAAATCTTAGAAATGCATCGTATTTTCTCAGCGCCCTCGCAATCTTCTCGGAAGTTCCTGATGCGAAGAGGATCGAGGCGTAGGCTTTAATCTCCATCTCGGTCTGCTTTTCTGTGTAGGATGTCTTTTATAGAACTGAAACGAAAGAATATATAGAGTGCCGTGCTCATTTGGAAAATCTTACAACGGCAAGCCTTGCAGATCTATGAGAGTCCAGATGAAAGAAAACCGGAGGGCTACAAAGAACAAGCAGCATAACTGACGGCTATAGCTGAGCATGCATGGAGTGAATATGGACATTACATATCATTTCATGAAGCTCAAATAATTGCGGAGGAGAACCAATACTATTCTCAGTCAATCAAAAGAGCCATCGACATAGTGAAATGCCGGCGAATTCCAACAAAGATGACGAATACCACCTCCACAAGGCGAGAGAGTTCTTAGATGACCAACTAATGGGAAAGCAGTGCCTATACGAGGTGGCCTATATAAAGACGGCCAAAATCTGTAACCACTGCTATGACCTGTAGAAAGCTAACCCACACTGTGAGAACCCTGAAGATTTGCAGACCCCCCCCCGGGTCCCGGGCAGACGACCCCGGGAAAACAGTAAAACAGAGGGTGGCCAATGGCAGTGGAACCAAAACAATACTACAGGAAAATGGCAGACATACGACTCCAGGTTTCAGACACCCTCGCAATTAAGGAGTTCCTTGTCCGACTGTCGTTTAAAAATAATCTCGGTATTTTGCGATCTAATTGCAAGGCTTCATATTCGGGACCTGTGTTTTACGATTCTATTCCAGCTTCAGTCCAAAGAAAATTATCCTCGGTGTTGTTTTCCGTTATTATTATCCATTATGGTGTCGAAATATACGATTGTTTTCATAACTACACCACAAAATTACTTCAAGAAATATTTAACCTTTTTTGAATCCCTAGAGTTCTCTCTTCCACGTCATAATTTGGAATCAAAGTATTCTTTTTGTTTACGCAAAAGAGGAAAGATTTCACCTATTGGTGTTAATTTTTGAAATGTGAACTATTTATTTTCATTTCCTGAAAAGTATATTGTTAATGTTATTACTATCAATGAACATCTTAAACACTGATATTTCTCACATTTCGATAAGAGTGCTCCCTAAAGGGGTTCTCCTCCCGCTTTCTACCCTTCTCTCCAGTACACATTTCCTCACTGACGCACTTCTACACTTTGACTCCACCCGACTTTCCTGCTCTTCTGATCCCCTACCTGAACCTGATCGTATTATATACATGATAGGTGTCTGTAAAGCTTCTCACCTGAAGATGAAGTGAACGTCAAAACCCGAGTCTTTTAAAACATTAATTATGGAGTGAAAGTTTTAATTTTAATTATGAATTGATTCCACAAATTGACGCTTGAAGCCACCAATGTGAAAACTGTGATGTTTTTTTACCGGTATGCCACCAGTCGCTGGATGAGCGATGATGTTTTGAGGTCTCCGTATGAGATACGCACTCAATAAAAGGAGAACTCAAGAAATTTGTGAGTGATGACCCTGACGCGATAAACCTCGTTCTCCACTTCTTTATAGAAGTGAATCTTGAGTCTATATATTGTGATAAGGTCTTGAAAAGGCGTGCACTAGAATTTTTTATTTTTAAATATGTCTAATATACTCAAAACCGTATAGTACGAGTAGATTCAGTGTTTCCCGCTAACATTGGTTTTTGCAATGCTAAATGACTACGACGATGAAGCACCAAAAAATATCCTGCTTACCTTAAGCTTTTCTTTAGCTCCCTCAATTTCGTTAATTTTTTCTGCGCAGCGTTTTATTTGATCAATTATTTTTCCAGTGAATTCATAAATTCCCGTTGCAATTTCTTGCCAGATTTTTCCTTTAACACTAATTGCATTCTGTAATGAATACTTGAAAGAATATTTCTATCTAATTACGGAATTAAGTCACATCCGTAAACAATTTATAATACGAGCATTTAAATTAGCTAATGAAACCTAAATGGGCTTTATAAGTCTGCATTTAAATTATGTTTGGTGCACTTAATACAGCCAAATACTAAAATTAAATCTGACGAGATTTCTTCTTCGGGCTTATTAATTTGCAACTGACAATCGGTTGATTGCGAATGAGGAAAATTACTAACCCTGGAGGGTTCGAATCTCGCCAGGGGGATTGCTAGAGTGTGTTTTCACTATCCTGGGCTTCGATGTGTGCGTTCGTCCAAATAAACCATGCAGAATATCCTCTTATAAAAGACCAATAATGCTGTTTGGAGAAATGTAACAAAAAAGAAATAAAAACAACAAAAGAATAAAATAATGCTTTTAAACTTCCACGATGGAGTACGTACTGCACTTTGGTGCTTGTGATCTATTTTTCAATAGGGTAGTTTCCTTCATCAAAGAAAACAGACTTCATTAATTGCGATTTGTGCCCTGCCATAAATGTATTTAATTTACGCAAAAAGTTTGTATTGAGAAATCCCAGTTTACTAGGGAATTAAATGTTAATTTTAAGGCCATTTGAAAAGGCTCTGAAATGGCGGGGCGCGCTGCCTTCATGCTGACGTAACAGGTAGATAGCTTACGTTGCGAAACATAGGAAAATTCGTCTTCTGAACTTACCGTTGTATTTCAGGGCCCCTCAGCTCTAGTGAATATTTATTAGTATTAACCTGTAAAAACTATCAATGTTGGAAAAGAATTCTCAGTTAAACATGGTATTATTAGTCATTTTATAGGCTCAAGGACGTCCTGCTCGCTGTGTCTTCTGCTACGACGAAGCATGGCGTGAAGGTTGTGCGGCGATAGGCGAACTACATGATATGCTTGTGAAAGGAATACTGACTGATTTTAAATGAATCAACTGCATAAGTCATGTTAAATAAATAAATAAGAGTTAATTATAATTAATCAACGGAATAAATATGCCTCCAATACTTGTTCATAAGCTTTAACGGAGTGCGGCGTCTATTTGTAAGCGTCCGCAGCACCACCTGGTGGCAGGTAGAGGAAATAGTTCGACGTCACACGTAGGATTAACCGGCATGCAATAGTTTGCCGTCGCGTTTTCGCGCCATTGATTTTTTTCACTTTTTAATTAATGAGGAAAAATACTTAAAGTCATTTAAAAATCGAACGGCTTAAAACACGTACTTCAGATGTTATAAACTTTCGATCAAGACAATAAAAAATAATAGGAAACTACCCTATTGCATAAAAAAAAAATTAAATAAAAATTTCACACAGAGAGTAAATATCTTTACACCGCGTCTTGAATCTCATCCTCATCGAAAGTTTCTTTAAAAAAACATGGAGGTATAATATCGTAGCCTCCAAGTAAGACATCATATAAAAATATCGCAGGAAAAAAATGAACTTCTGTCTCAGGCTTGCCATTTCGTGCTACCAGATAGGCAGAAGCGTTAATATCCTTCAGAAGACAGGAGTTGTCGAAACCAGGAGGGGTGTGAAAAATTTGATTCGCTCGGATTCTGGAAAACGAGTTCCCTTCCGTTCTTCGGAACGTGAATTGGAATTTCTGTCAAATGTTTATCTCTCCACCATACACGTCATACCTCATACTCAATCCAGAATTTCCAGAACCCACATCTGGAGACGGTTTCACTCTTTGTCGGGATTCTCGGGTTATGGCATGTCGTGGGCGTGTAGGATAAAGGCGCCTGGGTGGTGCGCCACACGCTATTTGTGGGCCGTGGTGCTCCAAGCATTTCTCGAACAAGCCTTTCACTGCTCCTCAGTATTAATTCCTCGCGCTCTCTCGCTGTGAAACAAAATATTGCGATACGTTTCTCGCTCCCTTTCCTCCCCAGAGATCTCAGGAATTGGCCCTCCGGGCGCGCTATCGCTCCGGATGAAAATGGTATTATCTATTTTCAGCCCAGAAAAAGAGAGCTGAAAAAAACCTTTTGAGCACTTTTCGCTGGTTTGTGATCGATCTAGTTACACCAGAATGGTATTTTTCATAGAATAGATGTCACGTATGTAATGCGAATATCCATATTTAGCATGTAAATAAATTAAGCGAACCACTTCTTTTAATTGGTTACCTAATACTCATTAACGAAAGAACGTTGAAGAAATATGTAGAAAATGAATCAATTCTGCAACACATGTGTGGAGCATGACATTTAAAAGGACATTGCGAATGTGATTTATTCGGCTAAATCTGATCACAGTCTGAAAATTCATGTTTGTTATTTATCAAATGGAATCACGCTCCTAGGAAGTGGCACTGTACATTACCAAAGAGCAGCAACATTAGAAATTATATACGATTTCATCTGAATATGATAATTTATTTCCAGTACAAAAAAATTACTGCGAGAATTGATTAATGAGAGAGAGAGGTCTAAGTGTGATTTCTAAAGGTAGTTTTAGTACTTATTTGAACCTAATCAAAGTATCACCTCTGGTTTCATATTATGCTAACCATTTATAATAGATTAGCGTCAGTGCCGGGTCAATTTATCCATTCCAAAAACTCCCAAATCATCCCGAATACCCTCTGAATCTCACTTATGTAATGCCTGAACATTTTCTCATGGGATATAGGAGCTTATCTCTTTTCATGGGACTCCAGAAATATTTCCCGGGGAAATTTTGTGCGATGGAGAATTGATTCCGTGCAATTACTTGGTAAATGCGATACCTCAACGCACTCCACTTCGCTAAGGGCTCTATCATTTATTTTGGAGCAAAAGTAAAATAAAAAACATATGTGGTATAATTTACAATTAATTATCAATTTGACATGCTTCTTCTTTTTTTAGACAAATGGAACCAGCAGATGGGGAATGCGGAATTATTATCAGTTTTTGTATCATGACGTTCTACTTACAATTAGTCAATTTCAGTTGTGATAGTAATTTATCTTTTTTGTACACCTATTGCAGCTAAAAACTTAAATAACTTTTATGCTTAGGCATTAATGAAATTATGGTTTAAATCTCTCATTGTAGATTTTAGCGAAAAAATTTCTAACCCCTTATCGAAGTAACTCTGTTTTGTAAATTTACTTGAAAAGTATCTATGATTCATCAGTAATTAGCTGAAATCCCATGGGCCGGTTCCAAAGTATAACACCCTTGTCTACATGACCATATGTTAAGGTATTTTATGTCCTCTACGCTAATTGCTGTCTGTCTGCTTCTGTCTCTCATAGTCTACACCGTTTTCCATCCTTCCGCACTTTGAGTGACAATTGGTTTCCTCCGTAGTTACGCATTGGCAGATCTTCCTACAATAGGTTAGATATATCATAACCATATATTGTCTTGTATATATACAAGACAATATATGGTTCTACTAACATACGCTTTGCGCATTGACATGGACTGTGTACTAACCGGTAGATGCATACATTACGGTGATGACTTTCTCCCGTGCTCCATGCTAAGTCCGATGAATGGCGAGTACCTTGAAAGGGTAATGGTATTACATTCCCGAATTTCAATAATGTCCTCCGGCATTCCTTGCTATTAAGGCTATGTCATCAGAGGAGCGCTGTAATATTTGATTGCACGGCATTGTACGGCAAGAGCTCCTATTGAATAACCCCGTTTCATTTCATGCTTTGGAATGCCTTTGTGTAGAATAAGGCGATAGTAGTTTCAATTGCCCCATTGTACATAAATAGCTGAAGGTGCCCGTTGAAATTCAACGGGAGTGAGATAAATAATAAATACGCTTTATTTTTCGAATTTTTTAAATTTTCAATATTTCGATTAAGCCTCTCTTGTGCTCCGAGGCAATCATTGGCTCAAACTCGGAATCCTAAATCTAAAATATGCCTATTTAAACGCATGACTATTTACTACTAATGTAAAATAAAAAATATTAACTATATAATGCAATAGAAAATATTGACGCTCACCTCATGCTTTGAACATTTATTTCTAAAACTTCCTTTTTGCCTTGATCCCACTCCGATGATGCATGCGGTAATTTTCGGGCGAAAATTAAGATTTCTTTCAGTCGCAAGCGTCAAATAAAAAATATTCCTCGTATGGTGAATTACCTACTGCCTTTTCATCAGCCTCGGTTGAATTTCGGTAGCACTTTATTGTTTGTGAGTTCAGCATCATAAATATTGTGTGCGAAACGAGGATGGAAGGGAAAAACTATAATACAGACCTCATTGAATCAAAATGTTTGTATCGCTCACTCCGCCCCCCTCCCACTAAAATATGGATGAAAGGGGCAAAGAGAATTAATGAAGCGGCGTGGTTTAAATACACGGGGCCTGCGATTGCCACTACTCGTGTCTGTTCACCGCGGCTCCTCTTGGCGCCTGGAATGAAGGCTCCGAGGCCCGAGACGGATAAAATGAATGGGTTCATCCATTAATGACATTTGATGAAGGCCGAGAGCTGGGGGTAGCGTGCGGGGGTGGATGAAAACAGGTTAATGATGTTACGCTTGCCGGGACCCGAAACGGAGGAATAAATATGAGCGTGGATGCCGGAGAAACGAGTAGAAAAATAACGAAGGGAGAGAGAGAGAGGGGAAGAATTATGGCTATAGTTTTCAGCGGCGGGAGTTCACTCCCGTCATATCAACGCCTTCCTCCATTCGGGGAGGGGTTAGAAATCTGAGAAGGTGCCACCAAATATCCGGGAGCCTCTGCTCGCGAGGGCGATAGAAAATCATCGTGGAAATAGTTCATCATCATTCATAGAAAATCATTCGAGAGAAAATAGTTAAAAAATCTAGCTCCAAAGTGACCAAAACTCATGACCTCGATAGGCTTTTTCCACAGAGGTAGGATTTGGATAGAGACATGCCTAAATTATGACGTCTGGACCATTCTACGCATTATTTTGTGAAGGATACGTCATGCGTGCCTTTCAGGAAGCTTCATCTGATGAAATTTGAAGTAATATGAAGGATGAACCATGGTTTACAAGAAAACGACCCTGAGTTGTACAAACTGTTGATATAATAGTGACTCACTTTTTAAGGCCATCTTAGCACTGCACAAACAATCTCTGTCAATCCGAAAGATTATGGATGCGAAATGCATCCCTTGTAAATCTAATGTGTACTATACAATGCTAAATATAATGAAATATACTTAGGTAGACTTCTTAAATACCTATGTTGAGCTGAATGGAAAAGTTATAGAGCTTTGCTTTCTTTACTTTTAGACGTAATTTTTATTTATTAAGGGAAGTGATAATGAATATCTAACATATTTAAAAGCTAATGTATTTGATGTTGAAAAGGTAATACTTACTCCTGTGGTTTGATTACTGGTATCTATGTAATTAGAATTGAAATGAAAATTAGAAAATAAACGTAGTTGTTTTTGGTATATGTCCCTATGTTATTCTTAAGTAATACTTTGACTGAGTTACTTATGCTAAATTTATCTTCTTCGACCTATAAATGGTAAAAATCATTTCTATGCGTTCTTTATTAATGAGATTAGGAAATGTTGGAATGGTGAAAATCCATCATTCATTTATACGAAATAAAATATCGTGCCAAATAACGAGGCTCTACAACATAAAATTTTACCAGATACCAGAATTTGAAGTAAAATGTCGTTTAGGGATTGTAAAATGCTCATATAAAATTATCGTTCCAGTACTTCCTTACAGGTGCTTTCCAGATTTGTTCGAATGTGATATCTGATAAAACCATGACTAGCTTCTGGTTCTTGGGTTTCACTCATTTTATCGACTTTATGAAACCTGACAACGCATCGTGGAGATAATAATATCGTCATCGTCACTGCCAAACTCTGTCGATATGGCTTTTCACAATGGAATTCCTCTGGCGTTTATTAATCGACGAATTATAATTCCCATCCAAGCCAGTGCAAAACCAGCGTGACACTTTCATGTATGCCAAGAGGGACTATTAACACAGCGCTCAGATTTCTATGATGTTATAAAATACGTGTATTATATCTTTCATTTATATATATTATTATGCATATTATATTTATTATGCAAACACATTTTTTTTTAATTTTTATAAAATTACCACACATCAAATGGTCTCCTTACTGTGGTGCCGGAAATATTTTGAGTGGATTTATATCACTCAACCAGATTATTCCATGCGTGGGTGTCATTTATTCAGATTTTCTTCCAAGCGCAATGAAGAGATACAATTTGTAATCTTGTTACATTATGCGGTGGGTATTTAAAGGGATATCTTTATGAAAGATATGCACATTTGCTAACTGCAACTAATACGTAAGATATTTAGACATTTTATGTGTCGAAACCATTTTTGATCGTAATAAAATAGTACCAAATTGTAATTTCTTTCCTATACTGTATGTAACTGATTGCAGATATGATACTGCATGTAAATGATTAAATTGCGGTGCCACATGTTTAAGATGTCACTTAGTGTTAATTACTTAGTGTCAGCTTTAAGGAAGTCGGTCTCATTTTACGTCTCTAATGCATTGTACTAAGCTTCAAAACGCAATTGGTAATATCAGATGGTTAAGATTTTCTAATCTTGATTTCGGCTAATTTCAGTTAATTCAGTTCGTGCAGCGTTCTCGGAGGAAATATTCACTTCGTGACATGAATACCTCCAAAGTAATTTGCGTTTCTCTGAATGAATTGGTCTGTAAGGCAGATCCAATAGTTATAGGACTTCGAGGTCGCAGATAAAAGGAAAGATTTATTCATAATGTAAGTTCACCATGTCTTGATAGATATTATCGGCAAATAATTTATAACTGAGCCATTATATTGTGAGAAAAAACCAATATTACGTACCACAATAATACACGAATAATTTATGGGTGTAAAAGTTAGTTATTTATAGTTTTTGAAAAAATGGTAGATGCCGATAATTTTGTGTGGGTAAAGCTCACCAATTCTAAGCACAACGGAGTGTTAAATTCACACATCTTAGCAAGGGGGACTTTTCCTCTACCACATGTGGTTTTCCAGAAATATGAAGTGCCTCGGTAGTAATCCAGCTAAGCTTCACGACTGTACACTACTTTAAGTTCTAAAGTATTTTAAAATCGTGGTTTAGCTCGATAGATATGAACTTCTGTCCATCGAAATCATCTGATGTCGCGTCAAAGGCTTCCAATCTTACATCTACATGTACGCAATACTCTGCACGCCACCGCGAGGGTGTGTGGCAGTGGGTGAAGATTACTAAGCATGCACTACCGACATGCAAACAAGCAACTATAGGGTCTCATGCAACTAGATTGTTAGTATCTATTGTATTTAAGGGATTGATACATGCATCATGCACTACAGACTACTCTAAAATAATTCCCCTACCTATATTTGCTATGATGTCTATTCTGTTCTCTTATAGTACGGGGGAAAAGTGACATTTTGAATCTATTAGTACGACCATCTATCTCTCTAATCTTGTTTATCTGGTCGAATCTAGCATAATACGCTGGTGTTTTTAATATGTGCCTAACATCTTCAGTAAAGCTATCCGATTGAAATTTCTCTAATAGATTTAATCTATACCTTAACCTACGCTCTGATAATGACTTGTAATAATTCTGAAACACTACTCAACCTATCGTAACACCTTTTAACGAACCAATCTGCTCTACGCTGCACACTGTCTAGTTCTCTCATCAAATCTCATCCATTCGAATTCCATACACTGGCTGCATACTCAAGGTGGGGCCTAACTGGTGAAAAGTAATTCGCTCTTTTGACTTCTCATCACATTTCCAAAGTACTATTTTTATAAGTCCTCGCTTTCCCTTCGCTAGGCCACATATTTCCCGGATGTGACTTCCCCATGATAAATCTTTAGTGATTATTAGACCTAAATGCCTTATGGTTTAAACGCTTTCGATCTTCATGTTATTAATTTTATAGGATCGCTCTATCGAATTAGTCCTCATCTAAAAATAGATAGCTACACATTTTTTAAGATTAAGTTCTAATTGCCATTTGTCGCACCACTCTTGAATTACATCTAAATCCTTGCTAAGCGATCTCCTGTCTTCTTCTTCTGATATACCCATATACACTACAGCATTGTCTGCCCAAAGTCTAAGTTTACTACTAACGACTGTACCCAAATCGTTTATGTATAAAAGAAGTAGAAGCGGACCTACTACGCTACCCTGGGGAACTCCCGATGTGACTTTGATTTTGTCCGACATGATACCATCTATGACAACCCACTGCTCTCGCCCACTTAAGAATTCTTTTACCCAACATACAACGTCTTTATTTATACCAAAACTCTCTAACTTCTTTATTAATTTATCTTGAGGAACTTTATCGAATGCCTTTTTAAAATCTAAAAATATCGCATCAACTTCAGTACTGTTTTCGCCGTGCAAAAAAATATCGGGTACGAATAAAGCTAATTGTGTCTCGCAAGATCTACCCTTCCGCAACCCATGTTGGCTGTTTATGAGTAATCCCTGACTATTCAAATGCCCCATGATCGAACTGACTACAATATGATCAAATATGTTACAAGAGATTGACGTGAGTGAAATGGGTCTGTAGTTACTAGGTTCTTCCCTATCGCCGCTTTTAAAAATACCTGTGTAATGTTAGCTACTTTCCAATCCTTGGGTACTGTGTGGTTCTTTAGCGTTTTATTGAATATTATTTCTAGATTGGGGGCTATTTCAGAAGCTAATGTTTCATATACTCTGGAAGGAATTTGATCGGGACCTGGTGATTTGTTTTTACTAATGTTTTTTAACTGCTGCTCTATTCCGCGACATGAAATTTTTATTTCGGGCATTTGGTCAATGAATGTGTTCGGCTGTGGTTCCACTGCATTGTGTGACGGTGAGTTGAATACAAATTGGAAGAAGGTGTTTAAAGAATTGGCTTTTTCTACACTGCGGTGACTCTAATTCCTTTATCGTTTTTAATTGTGTGCACTGTGGACCTATTTCCCTGAAGCTCTCTCACATATGACCAAAACGCTTACGGATTGCTATCTAAATATTCTCCTAACATCTTGCTCTTGAATTGTGATAACGCTTTCCGACACGATTTCCTTGCTAATGCTCTCGATTTTTTATAGTTTTGAACTAACTCATTTTTTTCCTCTACCGATAGAACCCGTCCTGCATTTTTCATCCTTGTGTGGCATTCCCTTTGTCGCTTTAGTGATTTCCTAACCTCCGCGTTATACCACCTTGGCTCTGTATTATCACCAATGAATTTACTTGGCATGTATATATTAACTGCTTTACTGGTGACCTCAAGAAATCATTCTGTTATTTCGAGAACCGAAAAACGGTTCAGTATTTCCTGCACCGCCCAGCCCTACACCACCCTATTCTCGCTCATTGAAATACCCTGTCTGACATTCTCATGTGAGAATTCTGTTTTATGTATAAGTTGCTTGGTTAGTATCTTAAACGAAAAAATATGGTATCGTTGAGGTTCTTAGAGGGAAAAACGCTTAAAAATATGATATTTAGTTGAATAACTAATGACTAGGGCGGTGAGTTTGAAATTTATAAAATAACTAGAAATTTCTTTTGACAAATGACTTAATACAATACTTAAACGTAAGTATCACCGGATACTTACGTTTAATAAAAAAACAACTGTTGGCGTCTGAAATATGGGTTTTAATAATGCAAAAGGTGATTCTGATAGAAGGAAAGGCAAACGAGGATGTTCTGGTAATGGCGTCGGAGGAATGAATGATAGTGGAAGAAATCCTGCAGGCACAGAGTAAATAAATGGAAATGAAGATAATGATTTGCTAGAATAGAGGTATAGAGAGATGGTGTTTTGCTAGAATAGCAGGTTTTAGTTTGCAAAGAAATAGGAAGAAAATGACTTGGTTCCGGGGAGGGGATGAGTCCAAAGTGATAGCGTTATGAATGAAGATGACTATTGCTGCTCTATGGCAACACAATAGAAGGAGTAAAAAATGTAAAAACTTCATTCTGCTCAAATATTTTTGATACATAGGTGGAGTCAAAAATAATGAAACCGATTTAAAATCAAAGTACCCAAAAAATTTAAAGTACTTTACGGTAGCCAAATTAACATCTCTATTATGTGAGTATTTAATCAAGAGCATCATTTATTTGAAAATTTTTGAATTGACGAAGAGGATTTGGTGTGCAAGGGTAGCGAGTCCAAAATATTTGAAGCGGTGATAAGGAAGGAGTTATAGGTTGGACCGGGCTCGGGGAAGAAGAAGGAAGAGGAATGTGACGAGCGGGTTAATCTTTGCGAAAACAATTGTCCACGGAGTAAACAGATGAAACGGGATTCCAAATGATTTGGGATGAGGAGATAAAGGGAAATTATCTTGTAAAAGATAGGCATGTCTGGTAGCTTTGGAATATTTGTAAGTATTTCATGCCCATTTAAAACTTTTAAAGAAAAAAATCTTCTGTGAATTCGTGTGAATAAAATATTTCCCGGTAATTATTTTAAGTTGTGTGGCTATAAAAAGTGCACGAAATCTATGTGCTTTCTGAAGTATTCTGATAAAAACTTTGCATATCTTCACCAATAACTGCGTTTGCGCTTAGCTTGCAT
Organism: Platycnemis pennipes; assembly: GCA_933228895.1. Classification (NCBI taxonomy): domain Eukaryota; kingdom Metazoa; phylum Arthropoda; class Insecta; order Odonata; family Platycnemididae; genus Platycnemis; species Platycnemis pennipes. Next base: position 99,164,209 of record OW121847.1, read on the forward strand.
GTCGGTGTTATGCGTTTTTAGTCAGCCGTCCGATTGAATTTTCAATGCATGCCTGTCGGATTGCTTGTATAACTTCCTTACAGAACTTCTTTTTGTGCAAGCATTTGAGTGCAAGTACTGAGTCACAGGAGTGTGATTGAAATTTCTCGCGTAAAAAAGTGCACCCAGCATTTGCATCCGAATGTATTTCCTCCAGCTTTGGAATCGACGCGTCGACGTCGCGACGTCGCGACGGTTCGTTCCGAGGCATTCAGTCTCTTCTAGGATCAAAGTTGCCTGCACCCTGGGTGGCATAAATTCTGCCGAAGACAAATTAATTTCATATTAAAAACAAAATATTTGGTAAACGAATTAAAAAATAATAGTTGAGAAGCCATTTGCATATCCCTCGGTTCTCTCTATAACCTGGATGACTACTACTTTGCACGAGGAGAAAATCAGTTGCCACCATTTAGCCATATTACTCCGATAGTGATCACGCAAGTCTTCATCAAAACCCTCCTCCATTTTCAGTTTGCAGTTAAGAGAAAATTGAGGCTAGAGATATTCAGGTGGGATGGGTTGATGTGCGTGATTGATGCGGAAAAGGGTTTAAATAGGAACAGGGTTAAATAGATTTTTTATTGTTCAGGCAGCTGCTCATATTTTTCAATGCTAGCTTTTTTGACCTTTATTAATTTTGTAATGTTCATATTTGATTCAAGGAAGAGTATTTAAACACCGGGGATGAACAATTTTGCTTACTAGCATATTTAAACCCTTTTTAATTACAATTATTTAGTTGCTCGAATCTAATTATTCATGATTTTGAATAATAATCTACTTCATGTTTATTCTGAGTAATCAGTCTTGATGACCCTTCAAATCCCTCTAATAGGAACGCTCCCAATCCTCACTATGGTTTTGGGAAATATCCCAGAAGCACTGAGAGGATTCTTCCAGTCTTATTGATGCATATTTACACTCAGTTACGGGCTGACGATTACTTACGATTATCATAATCAAAACTTTATCGTGTTTCCACCAAGGTACCTATTTTAAAAACATGCCTCTGCAAAAATTTGCGGCTTCCACACATAGTTAACCAATTTTTCATGGTGTTCTAAATCAATTAGGTATTCAGCATCTGTGAAATACGTAATTTATTTTTTCACTTGAAATCTCACGTAGGGGAATAAAACATTCACTGATAAGCTTATTTTTAACCAAGATTTCATTAGATTTTAATATCAGAAAATTATATTTTTTGTAAAGCCTTAAAATTCAGACTTTTCAGAGGCACTTTTTATGCCATTCTTTTCCTCATAAGCTATGAAGGGAATGATTTTGCGGAAAGAGAAAAAGTGTTTTACTTATTGCTCTGGTTATTTTTTAGAATCAAGTGTTGCAGAAACTATCAGGCTCAAAATTGAAATTTGACATAAAAATAGCAGGTTAATGAGTTTTGATCAATTCAAAACTATTCAATAGTTTCAGTAATAATTTTGCGAAAATTTATTTTGAATTAAAAACTCATTCTGCGTACAATTTCACTGAAATTTATTTGGTACAATTAATTTCGACGCAAAGGTGTCATTATTAGATAACGGCTAGTATACGATTCGCCAGATATAATGATGATTCCTTTGCATTGAAACTAGTTGTACAAAATAAATCTGGGTAAAATTGTACAAGGTTTGTGTTTTAATGCAACTCAAAATAGTTTGTCAAAAGAGAAATCCTTCATCCCTTTAATGGCCACAATCTTAGCTCCAAGTTAAATGCTGGAGATAGGGAGGAACATATGAAAACGGTATTTAAAATGACAATTTAACGATGATCACTGGGTGTGTTTTCTTCATACTTGACTCAGAATGTTCTTTACTGGGTGAATAACAATGTAAATGACATTCCAAGTGATAATTGAGCCCTTAAAGATATCTTTAGATGCTAAAATTTACTGGAATCTGGAATGGTGAATTTAGCACCACTTGTTTGATTTAAAGGTAATAGTCGAAATTCAATGCTGAGTAGGTTTCTGTTCAGAGCTTTGCTCTTTTAGACCGCTATATCTTCTGTTCCAAGCGTGAGATTTCTCATTGTCATGTATATGTTTATCTTTACGTGGCCTATTAAATGTATGCACCATTATGAAAAATATCCTAGTCACGTATTCTATTGGTCTAAGAGGTCATTTTTATGATTATAATTTGTTATACAAAAGGTTTAATTTTCGTAATTTCCATTAAATAACACTTTTATAATAATCTTGTGATTCAATCGTGTATTGGTATGAATGTTGGTGAAGGTATGGGTTAAGGGCAAGGATTAAATTTCCAGATAATTTATTCGCCTGAGTGCAAGAAAACCTGATGTGAACTCTCGGAGACGTTTATTTCGCGTGAAATCCATCCAGTGGGGAAACGTAATCATCTGCAATATTTTTTTAAGAAGAGATAAGTGTGTTGTGGCATGAAAAGCTTTGCCCACCTTTCCAGATTACGAAGAAGAATAGTTCGTATTTTTGCTGTGAATGTGAACACACAACTGATGAAAGTGATCTCTTATTGTTTACGATCCTGCCTTACGTTTATTTTCCTTTTATTACTCCCAGCTGTTATTGTCTGTGTCCATTTACTCGGGAGGTAGTGGGAATGTGTAGAAAGTGATTGGTATTTATTTAACACGTTCGTATTTCCTGCATTTCCTATTTCTCATTTTACAGTTTTGCTTTTCCTCCGTTCCAACACCTTCCTTCACCATAACATAGAAAGAAAACAAGAGCCAAATCAACAGAAATAATAAACATTACTACGACACGGGTTTCACTGTATTACAGCATCATGAGGTAACGTATATCTAAGAGGCACCGACATATATATGAAAAAGGGGGAGGAAAGGGGAGGAGCGTGGGAGTGGACGGTTATTGGTGGGCCTAGTTAGGCCCCACCTTAAGTATGCAGCCAGTGTATGGGATCTGAATGAATTAGGATTGATCAGTGAACTAGACTTTGTGCATTGTAGAGCAGCTAGGTCCATTAAAAGGTGTTACGATAGGTTGATTAGTGTTTCAGAATTAATACAAGAATTAGGGTGGGAGTCATTATCAGAGCGTAGGTTAAGGTACAGATTAAATCTAATAGAGAAATTTCAATCGGATAGCTTTACTGAAGATATTAGGCACATATTAAAAACACCAGCGTATTATGCTAGATACGACCAGATAAACAAGATTAGAGAGACAGATTGTCGTACTGATAGATTATAGGGGGTCGTGGTAGCCTAGTGGGTAGAGCACTGAGCAACTGACCCGGGTCCCGGGTTCAAATCCCGGGCAAGAGCCTTTTTGGACACCCCCATCTAAAATCCTCGCGATTCGACTTTCTGCCTGTTAGAACTTCGTAGGAAATCGCAGGTGGCCCAGGGAAAGGAACTGCCCCCCCTACCCTGAATGTGTTAATTTCACACGCCATTGGCTTAGTACGGGATGAGCACAGGTTTCCTTCAAGACAACCTTCGGGTTGAATCACTAAGTGACTGAGTGGTCGATAGAAGAATCGAGTGGAGGCCTCCGTCAAACCAATCCAAGGATAATTAACCAATGGTGTTGATGATATTGATATTCCACAGTCATCTTGCGTGCTATCCCTATGAAAATGAATTGGTTCATAATACCCTATATCGGGCATGAACTAGTAATCCAGGACTGAATGGAGTTTTAAGTTGGTAAATTGGGTGAAATTTTAAAGCCAGAGTGAAGGACCATAAGGTGTGCCCGAAAAAAATCGACTCATTTACTTTCACTCAGCGTTGCTCGAGTTGGGCCGAGTGACCGAGTGGCCGAGTTGACACCATTGAAGTGACTTGGATAGTGAAGTGAACTAAGGATATTGCATTGGACCGGGGGTGGAAGATGGACGCCTGTTAGCAGCGGAAGTTGGCCTTGGGACGAATTCAAATCCCCTCCTGAATGACTTCACCTCCCCCAAGTTATCCCTATTGTTACTCGTCAACCCTCCCCCCACCCTCACTACCTCCGTACCCACTCTTCCCGCTCCTCCTCCCCCGAAAAAAACTTAGGGAACTCCGAAGGAATGTTATGGACATCCTGAATACCTCCCCGAGGGCACGGGAAAAGGGAGACTTGAGCCTTTCATGTCCATTTGGGAACATCCTGGTCAAGTCAGGCGAAGTGGTCGAATAGCCATCCCTAAAAGTTGGCATTCGTCTGGTTCATTCAGGGTTCCGTGATGTGTTCCGAGATAACTATTCCAGAGTCGTTTGTACACACCTTAGCGATCGAATGGAAATAGCGGTGTTCTTCGAGGTGGGTATTTGGATGCTCGCCGGGGTATTCATGCACGCGCTCGTATTCAGAGGTGTCCAACTAGGTATTCAATTATTCGCTGAGGCTCGGTAGTAGTTGTTCTTGAATTCATTCCGGTACCCATCAACTTGGGTGTGTTCACGTACTCATTCAGGACTCATGTAGTCATCGAAGTACTTATAAACTTATGTGTTCATTTGGATAGTGTTCGGTTCACCGAGGTATTCATGTACTCAGCCAGGTACTAATGAATTTATTGAGTACCCATTTTCCACTCGGGTACTCGGGAATATCTTTGGAACACACGTAGCTAAATGTACCGAGTTATTCCGCATTGAATTTCAAGTGAAAACTCGTGTGATTAAGTGAAAAGGAGACATAATGCCATGATTCGACGGACCTTGGGAGTTGATGATCACTAGTGTAAACCGGTATTGGATCCCAACCCAACCTATTACTATGCAAATGGATTTCCACGACGCTGTTGTATTTCAGCATTGATTGTCTTCGAGGCATTGAAGCTTCAGGTGCTCAACGGAATACTAATTCGAACGTGAACGATATCCGGAATGGATCTATATCAGCAGTAATGGTGAGTTACATAATGTTCTCTCTAGTTAAAATCCTTGCTTAAATCGCGCAAATTTATCGCGTAAATTGTTAAGCAAATTGGCCAGTATAAGTGGAAAGTGTCATGTTGCATATATGATGTTGTTGTTATGGCGGAAATAGGTTATTAAGCTAACACATGCCATTAAAGATAAGTTGGTATTAAAGGCTTCGGTTGCAATATAGTTGAGAGCTGTGGAAGAGTGTAGATAAATCCCCTATGCCTTGATTATGAGAGGATAAATCATGAGCGAATATCAAAGAAAAACATGTTGTTTGCTAATACGGGAAGCAGCTGACAGATAGTTTAATACGTGCCGCTAAAGGGCGGATGGATATTTTGGTTTCGGCGGGATTATTAATTGGAGCGATGGAATATTGAGGATATCATAGCCCGGATTAAGAGGAGGAAAATCACGAGCAAGTATTCCAGAAAATGATTTCGTTTACTGCTAAGAGTTGCGACCGACTACTGAGGTCATTTTAAACGTTAAACGTGAATGGATTTTTGGGGAGAGGTAGGAATTTTTAGGGGATTAAGGATAGTTGAAAGGTATCCGGTGTCGCCATTTTCCCGCTCTTAAGGTATGGTACCAAGGGGTCAATATACATTTTACGCCCATTTCGACGGGATAAACTCTCAAATAAGAATTCTGCAATCAAATAATACTCACCGCAGTGGATGTTAAGGTGAGCAATGCCGTTGCCACTTAGTGAACAGTTTTTCAGTAACTGGGGGATATTTCTTTACAGTTAGTTCCATTGTTCGATGCAATTTTACCGCGATTCTTGCCGCGTATCCCTCTGTGCGTTGACAAGCTGAGTTTAAAGTTGTCTTTGCGAAATTGGGGCGTGAATTTAACGATGAAAAACATTTTCACGCGAGTATTTAATGCGGATTTTAGTATATCATACCATTGAATAACCTTGAATTACGGTTATTCAATGCAATTATAGAGAGAAGAAAAATTTTACAAGTTTCTCACGTGATGGCTCATTGATTTGAAGCATAATGGCTCTCGAGAATCGCAGCTTGCCCTGGAAGGAGATGATCGTCATTTCCTCCTTACCATAGTGCCAATCTCCGACAGCTCGCAATCATCCTGTGACAACGACGCACGCCGATTGAATCTCTGATACTGAGTAATTGCTTTGGACTTTCACCGGAATTCGCCCGCAAGGGATACACTAAACTTAGAAGCAGATGGTCCTCCCGTTATTGTGATGTGCGAATCAGTGGCTTACACTGAAGTGAGGCACGTGTACAGCTGAAGAGAAACCACATGTGGTGCGATAAATCGCCGAATTAATTTCCGCATCTATCGTAAACACGCCCCGAAATGGCCGGGACGACATTTTATCTAATTGTAAGTAGCGAGTGCATCGATGATGGGCGTTTCTTTCTCCAGATTTCCTTCGGCCAATCTATTCCCTAGCTCACCTTTCTGATCCCATCCCTCCCTTTTCCTGCTTTACACTTGAAAGAGAGAGAATAGATACAAGAGATCAAGACATATACACATGGAAGACATATACACATGTTTCTTCCTCGTATGCGTTACACGGTGGGATAGGTTAGCACCACTCACCAGTGCGGTGAATCCATTCGCCTATGCAAGAGAGATAGAGTCTTCTTTCTTACTTTCACTACTTTAAGCAACCGCCCTCATGTCTGTCCCTTCTATTAGTGGTAATCAAACAGGGGAGTGCTCTCGGGGTACAAGAAATGTCTTCAGGGCGTGGAAAACGTTGCGATAAAGAGATTTCGTTTATGATTCAGTGGCAGAAACCGAGAACTAGACGATTATTAGATGTGGGTTTTGTAATTAATTTCAGTTTTTTGATGTTGGTGTAAGAAAATTCTCATTATTTGTAGGTATTACGTTTTATTTGCGCGTTGACAAAACTAAATGTAACCGTACCATTTGTCTACGAAAAGACATTTTCTGCATTGATGCTTTCGCGGCTCATGATGATAAATAATTGGACATACGGGTTATGCCGCGTCGTACATCGGATTTTGCCCCGACGTTTCGTGACCGACTGCTGGTCACTTTTTCCCTTGAAAACGACGCGGCATACACCCGTATGTCCAATTATTTATCAAAAGACATTTTGTTTGCTTAGAAAGTATGTTGCAACCAATGTCAAATATGATGAACATTTATTTTCAAATTGCACAATTGAGAGATCCCAATACTCGCGCTCCAAATGGAATTAAAATTTGACATTTTCCAAGGAAGTACGAGAACACATTTTGAGAAGTCAAGCGGTGCCAGGAGGATGAAATATCTAGAATCGTTGGTCTATGAGATATATTTTCAACTCAGCCGTAACTCTAATAACAAGAACTACATCTGAATAAAAATGAAAATTTTAGTAAAACATATTCGGATCAACTTTATGTGCCCGAGAACATCAGCCGTTAGATATTATCAATATTTTTCTGCTAGTGTTCATAAATAATATTAACTGCATTGGATTTTTTTACACATTTTCTATGCTAGGAAATTCGGCAAGCAAGAAAATACGATACAAGGTTTTATATTCGAAATTGTGACAGAAAATAGCCAAGTGTTTAATAATTATACAGGCGTAAGTTATTTGATATGGTAAATAGGGTAGGGTGTGGTGGTTGAACTGTTATAGTGTTAAACTTCAGACTATAGGGTCCAAGGGTTTAAACCAGCTAAGGTCGTAGGACTTTTTTCTCTAAATTACGCAATGATAAAGGGGAGGGGCCGATTCTTCCGTTAAGAAATAGTTGCATAGTAAAATAATTTCTTGCTAAAATGATAATGATGTTGCATATAGTAATTATGGAATAATTAATAGTGATGAAGGAGATCGGGATGAGGAGAGTGTGCTTGAATCTTTCGAGAATAATTGCGGTACGTAACTAAGGACTCGCTCGTATGTTTTAACATTGCGTTTGGGATGATTCCGTACCGGAATCAATCTGGAGTGATTCAAGCACATCCAACCAGGTGTCCCAGACCCAGGGATCCCCTCCTCCAAACGCAGGCGAGGCTTTTGTGGATGCCATCCGTACCCATAATCACATCGCTCGCTCTTCTCTGCGATGCTGTCGGGAGGTGGGATACGGAAGAGGAGGAGGAGAAGAATGCCTCGCCTGCATTTGAAGGAGGTGATCCTCCTCGTCTAGGTGCAGTAGTAACTCCACAGGACTTCCTAAATCTATTTATACCGAATACCCTCCAAGCTATCTCGAGGGTTTGTGGCAGGTGGTGTGTTGACACCCAAACCTGCATTGCATAGGTACATGTACATACTAAAGTTTAGCAATACTGCCTACCTAAGGAGAGATCATACGAGACACCAATTATAAGTTTTACTTATCATCCAACATGCAAATAAACGTTTGAGAGGTGCGTAGAAAATAAGAACATGCATAATGCATATTGCTATTTCATGCAGACATGGTTATTTCCTAGAAGAGTCCACCATCTTAATTCCTTTTGTTTGTTTCATTAGCCCACATTGATATAATAGGTGCTGCTTCATTTTCATGCAAAGGCGAAATAATTTTATGAAGGCATCAGAGCGTGTGATGTCTTGAAGTTTCTATGGTCAAATGCGTTCCTATTCGTTCGACTATCCGTCACAACCCCCACCACTCCCCGTGAAACAGGGCCTACGCCGAAGAATGTTTCCCGGGGCGTGCACTCTCCTCCTCTCCACTCGATATCCTCTCCCACAAGTGCGGAACGCTTCGCAAATCGACGCTCGCGGCGGGTCCGACCTCACTTCTCCTCGCCCATCTTCAAAATTTCCCATCACGGCTGCGGAAATGACAACAAATGGCTCTCTCGTCGTCCCTCGAACCAATGAAAAGTCAAAAGTTAGAGATCGATAGATTTAGGGAGACGCCGAATTAAGTGTTCGGGGAAGGATCTGTTCATGTTTTTTTTTATGAACGGAAACTTTTTCCATTAATTCGTCTCCAAAGTCAATGTCCAGAGGAAACAGTTCCCAAGTTCTGTTTCCGTTTGAGTTCATGAATGTTTCATTTGAGAACTTCATCATTCCTTGTGTTTTCAGGTGCTTTTTCCTAAGTACCTACCAAAATTTAAGTTGTATTCGAATTAGTGTTCTAGGTACTCCTAATGATAAGGCTGTTTCTCACCGTTTAAACAAACTTAATCCTAAGAAAATAACATAAACAGTGCCTGAAGCGGGGTCTGAACCCGCGTACCGGTCATGGTAGACAGGTCGTTGATAGCACTGAGGTCACGGGTTCACATCATGCATCGGGCATGGGTTTCGTGCTTGTCTTATAATCAGGCTTAGAGTTACATTAGACGGTGCAATACAACCTTAAAATTTGAATCATCACATAACCTAATTCAAAATGGAGTTATATTTCGATCCCTGACCTTTTGGTTGTCATTCCGGCACATTAACTGCCTGACTACCACGACCAATACCAAATTTAAGACTATCTCTAATCTCTCTTTTTATTTAAGCAGTATTTTCAAAATAATTTTCATTTGAGTTGCTTTACGGCACTAAAGTTCACTAATTCGTTGCTGTAAATCACAGTAAATGGCTGGAGACAAAGCGATTGGTATTTTCCATGGAACGAATAAGTGTAAATTAAAGCCAATCGTTCATCTCATTTGATGCAATCAATTTAGTTTATTTCATCTCCTCAAAGGGGACCAACTTGACTGCTGTTTAGTGCTGAAATACGTATTTCGTACTTAGACCCACCTCGCCTGCTGAGAATCTCTCCTTCTGAGAGTCCACTTCTTGTGCCATTTCGTTCCGCCATTCAACTGTCCGTCACCTTGACCCTCGCATTTCGGTTTCCATTTCTTTAAATAAAAATATCGCCGTCCATGGATGTGGGATGTCTTGTCGTAGGGCAACCGCCGCTCCCATCTGCTCTGTGCACTCAACATCCTTTCTCCCACAACCTTTCACTCACCCTTTCATTCCACGGCCAAAAGTGCGCGTTTATCCGACTGCCAGGCGACCCTTCAAAGACAACCACCCATTTTCCATCCACCTCTCAAACCATCCACCGTCGATGGCTTATATTACCCGGCTGTGCCTCCCAATAAAACCAGTCGTTCCCTGAAGAGAGAAACAAAAAAGGTAAAACTGAGAAAAAAAATTTCGTATTTGGAAGTCTTCTCCAAAACCGACTTCAGCCTCCATCATATTCCCAACCTCCAGCCTCCTTTCTTCCAGGGGTTTCTTTACTGACATCTTTGCCTTCCATCCCTCCCTTGAAGAATCCCTGCAAGGGATGGGAGTCATCAAAGATGAAATGGCGCAGGCCGGTCTCATGATTTTGTGTTGGTGCGTTCAGAAACTAAAAAGGTCTGCGTAAGACTAAACGGCACTACTAGTGATTTTTTTCCGTCCGCCTCCCCTGGTTTGTCCGGCCATTCTGGTTTATGGACCAGGATTGAAACCCAAGTGTCGTGGGTATGCTGCTGTCATCTTCAGTGGGAGACAGATGTTATCATTTCTGTGGCTTCTGATTGGCACCCTGAATAATTTTGGATAATTGTGTAGAGAAATCCTTCGCCGAAATTTAGGCTCTCTTGATGAAAGGCGTTGGCGTTCAGTCAATTCTACTGAGTAAGTCTCCGTAGTTCACGATGCTTGTTCCGATGAAATGACAGATTTAGAAGTGGGTTCAAATTTTTTTTTAGACAAGGTTGGGAAGGACTGTCAAGTTTCGAGTATACGTAAATGTAAAGCAGATAAAAAGTTCGGAAGCAAATTTTTTTTAGACATATAGCACACCCACGAGAATGTATAAAAATGAAAATTTTCGGAAGGTGATTAGGATAAGTAATATGCCCTTTTTATGGAAAAAACGTTTTGGAATACAGCGCACTAATATGATTGTTTTGACATCTCCTGGGAAGCTAGTCGCGTAAACAAGAAATATATGCCTAATTTTTTCGAAGTATTTGGCCCACCTGCAGGTTTCAGGGAGTATCGCGTGTCAAGCATCAATGCCACATTTTAATTACCTCATTTGTTAGAATCAACAGCAACCAATTTGGTTGCTGTTGATTCTAACAAAAGGATTTGTTAATCTTCTATAATTTATGACTAGAGTGGAGTCTTTCTATGCGAAACATCATCGCGCTGGTCTGGAGGGAACTATGTAGACGATAGGTATCAAGAAATCCACCGTTAAATGTCCCATACGGCGGACGAAGTATTGAACACGATGTTCAGTACACATCCACGCTGCACACAAGTAAGGACTGGAATTTATTTGAGAAAACTTCTTAAGTTTCAACACAGACTTCGGTATAATCAGTTCCTTAGCCACTACACTGAATTCGTATTCCAATATATCTGCATATGAAGATAGTGGCTGAGCAGAGGGAATTAATAAAAAACTTAGTAGATATTATTAGATTAGGTTTAAGATTTTATAGTGGCTGTTTACCTATTTATCTTACCAATGTAATTAAAGGTATCTTATCAGATATGTATTCGATATGCGGATATGGAATTCACCAAGAAGATGAATGTGGAATCAAATTTTAAGGATAAGAAAGAAACTGAGAACACCAATGGAAAAATTGTTTATTATCATCATCACCTTCTCTCTTCATTTTTAGAACCGAAGCTTTTGTGACGCTTGAGTGCTATTTTTAAGGAAATGCAATGATTAGATATTATGCTTGATCATTGATAAAGTCGTACAGTTGCGTGAAATGAAGCATCGGGACGGCGTCATGTCATTTTGTCTCTGATGATGCCGAATTGGGGCCTATAAATGTAGCTAATGTTTCAAGATATAATTTATTTTTCTGCAAACCTCGTGCAATTCATTTGACTAAGAATGCTACTACCAACATTCTTCGAGCTCGTAATGTGGTTTGAGTTAAAAGCTCACTCACTCGACCGTTGCTTTGTTCAGTAGTGAAGGAGTCGGAATCCATTAGAAAGATAATTTACTCCTGCCTCGTTGATAAATTCCCACAAAATGAACTTAGTGGCGTACCGAGCCCCATCATAACAGCCCTAGGGAACTTGCCTTGGAGGTTAGGAGCTATTTTGTTCGCATTACTACCTTGACATCATTTTGCGTGGTATGGCTACACTCTTGGGTGCTGGGTTCTTTCGGTCTGCGCACGCGTGTTCTCACTGCAAGTCCGCATGCTTATCGCTCGTCTTTAGTTACCCTTACTACGTCACCTCGGTGTGGGAAGCACTCTTGGCTCTCTTGACTTGTTTTAATTAGTAGCGAAAGATGGCATCAGTTGTTGCTGAGTGGGAGAGCCTCGTTGACCCAAATTTTCCGTCGGCCCTGTTCCTGCATATGACGTCGTTTGCCAAAATTAGGCTACGTATTCATGAGCATCAGCGTCGCCACCGACTCATTTAAAGAGAATTGTACTGTGCAATGCATTCACGTAAACTAACTTTAATTCGTCATCATTTTCACTCGCCGTCATTGCTTAGTTTGGTTTGATGTAGTTCTCCACTCAATTCTAAACGGGTTCGACTCCTGGCAGTGGAAGATATATTTCATTTCTATACCATCCCTTACTTGACTGTTTCATTGATAGTATATGAGTTCAATATTGCGCCTTTCCGATGGTATGTTAAGCCGTAGTCCCCTTGGCACCCTTCGTTAAGAGCAGGCTAATGCCGACACCGGGTTTCTCTCCACTTTTTCTTCTTAACCTTCCATTCCCATCCTTATAACTTTCCTCCCGATCTAAAGTGTGGATTCATACTTTAAAACCACAGATAGATACTCCTGTTTTCTATGCCCTTCATATTGACACATGTTTTTTTTCTTTTAAGTCCTTCGCTACATAGTCTATATATGCCATGTGAGGCTTTCCTTTGCCATTCTTACTGTCATATTATCGCTCGATATCACTCTTCATTCATCCATCATGTCTAAAGAGTGGACGACTGACCCGTCGTATCTTAAAGGTTTTCAGATGACTAATATTTTTCCCCAATTCCCCAATCAGGGCATCAGTAGATCCACTCTTTTCTTCATAATTCAGTTATGTCACCACATTTCAAATTATTCCCACCTCGACTATTTTCAGTTGTTATCATCCATGCCTTGCTAACACTAATATGCGTGCTTTAGATCTCATTTAAGCTCACACGATTGATAAACTTTGATTTCGAATATCAGGTGGCCGGCAGATGATTTTTCAGGCGTTCTCAGCTCCCAAATATTGGGAAAACGAAGTGCTCTCACGATAAAAATGAGAATTTATCTGAATGCAGACATGAGAGAAACACGTGACAAATAAAGAGGTCCTCAGAAGAGTGGGAGAAAAAAGAAGTCTTTTAAAAACTTTAAAAACGAGACGGGATAGATTTATTGGCCCATATCTGAGGCTTGATGGCTTGTTTAAGACAATAGGGAAAAATTGACAAAAGAAGGTCTTGGTTGAGATATACGAGGCTAGTTGCTAAGGATGTGAAATAATAGAATTGTTCAAATTTGAAGAGATAAACTGATAAGAAAATCGAGTAGAGAGATATGTGCAGTCATAGGATGGATGACCAATATGATAAAGGGATAAACATTTAAGAGGAGAACAGAAAACTATTTTCATCGAAATGCCCACTCAGTTATACTCGGTATGTTCTGTCAATGCATTATTTAATAGTATGTTGGATTAAACCCGGGTAAATACGGGTGAATCGTCTAAGTAATCAAAAGAGTTATACTCGGTATATTCTGTCAATGCATTATTTAATAGTATGCTGGATTAAACCCGGGTAAATACTGGTGAATCGCCTAAGTAATCAAAAGAGCTAGTCAATAACCTGGCTTGATAAGCATCAAGTTAGTTTCATTTGACATTTTGCTATCGAATTCCATAAAACTAATCTCTAAACATACTTATCTTCGCCAACTTTGGTTAAATTTGGTGAATTACAGCTATAATTCCGAAATTGTCTACGATAGTTCACATGAATTGGCGTTGCAATAGAACCCTTTAGCATTAAAAAGTACTCACAAGAAATAAAATCGCTAAAAATTCTAGTATTATGATGATTATTATTTCTTATTGATGGCTGCATTATAATCGTGTTAATTGCAGACGGGAAATAACGCTCGAGGTTTTATCAACCCTTTGCGGCATTCTAAGCTAATGATTCAAAATAAATGAGCCACGACTTGCCTACTTGTCCGTTGTTTTTCTTTATTTTTTAATTTTATTTGCATATTTAATTTCGTGCGTAGTTTGCTAAATAATACAATTTATTTTGGCCAGTTTGTTTTTTCCTATAAAACGCATGATTAATCCGAAAATATTTTCGCCTTGCTCAGAAAGACTTCAATTAATGTTGTAATTAAAAAATTCTTAATGGATCAGTGGGGATCATTTAAATTTATCACTTAAATTCCTGCATAATAAAATAAATTTGGTTTAAAACTTTAGCTAAGGGTCTCACTCTTTGAAACACAATTTTGTTAATTGAAATAAAGAAATTCATTGTATTTTAAGGATTCCTAGCATTACTTGGGGAAAGATAATTTACATATTTCTAGTTTCTGCCGCGTTGGTCTAGCAATTGATTTTGCTTTGCGAGTGCAAGCCTAATATTAGGATTCAGGTCTGGGAGTAGATTTCATACTTCAATAGCAAAGGTGGGGACCGCGCTGGTGTAGCGGCTACCTCTAGCTAGGAATTCTGAGAGCCCTGAATCGAGTCCCTGGGTAGGAAAATTTTTTTATCATTATCTCTGGCCCTATGTAAATATTGTGTGGAGAGCAATTTAATTTCAGCAGTCCGTCCGCCTATAGAGCCGTAAAAACAAGGTCCTCTTAGCACTTTCCGTTTAGAATAACCTACTGCCATGCCAACGCCGAGTTTCACTCCAACCTTCCTCCGTTCTTTGAAAAATGCCGACCTCTACTATATCTGTCCCCTATCCTAAATGACGTAATTGCTCTTAATTTCTTTTCACTTTCCAATATTAAAAACTGCTACTGATAAAAGTGCTGTTGAAAAATATGGTTATGTATATTCCTCACTTTGAAGGAAAAGTTGTTCGTTTCCCTCCCGATTCATCCTTGCTACATCATTATAATAAGTCAACAATTCGAAGACTTTTCACTAAGGCTTTCGCTCCATTTTCCTATCGGCAAACCTCTTCATATTAACATAACTCTTCTCTTTCACATTTTTAGCAACTTGTTCCATACTTTTCCGGCCAGTTCTTACTTTCCCTACTTCTCATTCTCTTTCCCCTACACTATTGCCTTTGTCAAGTTATTGCGTCTCAAGATATGGACGATTAAGTTACCCCGTATTATTTTTAAGTTTTCAGTAAGCTTCTCTTCTCTCCCACTCTTCTTAAGACATCTTCTTTTATCACTATGCCGATGCATTTATTCTTTATCATTCTTCTCGATTAGCTGCAACAAATTTATAATGCTACCTGCCTTAACTCATATGCTGATGTTATCGTCTATGCCTCATTGGCATGAAGAAACATGCCTCAAATGTAAGTTATAATAAGGGATTAAAAATAGTTCATAGTGTCCTAATTACCACTGAAGCTTATTAAGCCAAATTTTGTCAAAGCATGTGATATTTATTCTCTAGTTGCGTTCAGATATTACATTTGGAATTGGGGGATTGAAAAAGGCCACACTTAATGTAATATGGGGAATTTGTCGTTTATGGTAGCAAGCCCTTTTTATCTCCCCATCGGTGTTTTTTCCAGTAGCTCGTCACGAGCGACAGTCTGCGTCCGTGAAGTGTTCCATCACAGGGAGAGAAAGACGTGGTGAATTTATTATTCATTTGAAGCTGCTGGGGATATCCATGCCACTCCAAGCCACTCCGAGGCAATGCATCAGTCAGAATGAACGCTTCCTTTAAATCCCTTCAACTTCGAGAACTGAAGCTCTCGCCTTCCTCTCAATGGGAGAATGATGGTCGTGTTGAGGAGTATTTTGAGGTGGTGGCGGAAAGAGAAGGAAAAATATCCTTCACCTCTTGCGACCTCCATTCTCTAAAACCAAATACTAAATATACTCGTATGCAGGTTGTCTTCCATATTTTTTTACTTTGAATTTATGTTTCTTACTTACTACGTGTATAATATGTGCCTATGTTTTTCATTATGCGTGAGCATTGAAACGCGTGCAATTCTTGTTCGACATTCAAAAATTATATTTTAAGGTTATATCGCATTAATAATTCTAAACTAAATTCTAAATCCTCGCACGAATAACCGAGTATACGCCTGAGACATAATTCAGACCAGAAATCTTTGGGTCCTCCGGCCGACGCATTACCAACTTGACTACCACTTGAGCGTGCATTCCAATATTTCTTCTGTTATTTATTGGGCACGCCTCTCTCGCCCTATTGGAAAAGTTGATTTAAAGATAGGATATTGGCTTCCAGTATCAAAACATCAGAGTTCGGAATCCGGGTGGTTTAATCATGGAAATGCCGTCCCTCTGATGGGAGTACTTCACGAGCAGGACTTAAGAGTGTCGCACTTGGTACTTTAGTACTTTTAGCTCCCTTTCTAAGGATAGGCTAGTGCATATGCTTTGTTTCCTTCTACTCTTTTTCTGTACTCTAGAATTACTCCTACCTCTGGCTTATTGCCCACCAGCTCTTAGCAGCGCAAATAGACGGTAACTGTCCGTCTCCTCCCATTAATTGCTTGCTAAGCAGCAAAAAGTATGTCACGCAAAGCAGCGGAACTCATTTCTTCTCTTAATCCAAGTCACTCACAATTTCCAAGAATTCGTTAATAAGCTTTCAAGTACGTAAAATGGATGTGCGTTAATTTCAAAGCACAAGTCGGCTGATTTTTTTGGCCTAAAGTAGTTCTAAAAAAGTCCAGAGAGCAGTCTGTCGAAAATAAGCTTCGCAGGTTGACGTGAAGAAATAAACAAGCAGAAAATGGTGTATAAGCTCTCAATTTACAAATAATTTTAATCATGGGGGATTAAAGTCTTTTCTATGAGTTAGTTTAGGGTGTATTTACAATTTTACTATCCGGTACATTTAAATTTAAATGCTTCATGATTTATCATTGAAAGAAATTGAAGATATGGAGCATTTATTTGTTTTCAGCCTACGCAAAGCCCTCTACAGAACAGAAAAAGTATTTGCTCAATTGAAATTCAAGGTGGGAGAATCTTCACACATTTTTTATACAAGGGGTCAAAAATAGAGCCGAAATCTTTAGCAATAGATTAGAAGTAATTTAAGCGTTTCAGTCATAGAAAAGAAAAGAAAGTATTTTTTTCGTTAAATAACCAACGCCAAAATAGAGGCATATTTGAGTATTGGTTTCTTGATGCAACAAACGTTTCCTTAAAAAGTATATATGCACATTAGCTTTAGATGCTCATTGCTAGATATAACCTAGAAATAAACAAAGAGATGATAGAGGTTATTTTTGAAGTCAAAAGGAATGGGCCAAAGCCAACGTCAAACTAACATAAAAAACGCTTGAAGAGTTGAGCGAGCATTGCCAACTGGGAAGCTGAATAGCTAGCGATGAGGGAAGGAAGAGTGAAATACTCAGTAAAATAGCCCAGGCGAAGGAAGCATTCTATCTAAAGAAAAATCTAATCAAATTTCAAAATACAGTCTTGGAGGTAAGAGAATATTTTGTTACAGTATGCGTACATCTGTAGCGTACTTCTTTATGACAGTGAGACATTGACGATAGATGGCAGCAGCAGATAAATTATAGCTGAATGCATTAGAAATGTGATGCTACAGAAGAATGATGAAGATGATTTGGATTGACCAAGTGATTAATAATGAATTCTTAAGAAGATGGTACCCAATGACGGTTCTCAAAAAAGAAATAAATTAAAAAAAAACAAGAGAGGACAATTTTATCTGCAGTTTCGCGAGACTTGATGAAGAAAATCTTAGAGAGAAATGTGAGCGGTAAGAATGGCAAAGGCAAATGAGACATTCAAATCAAGTCATTGAGGATGTGAAAGAGGATTACTTTGCAGTTATGAAGAGGTTAGCTGATACGGGAATGTAGTTGAAAGCTGCTTAAAGCCAATCTTAGAATTGTTAAGTCGTGATAATGATGATGACCAAAGTCTTGCGTTACTTATTGGAGATTTTCATAGAGCTAGATTTTTGGATCATTGTGGCAACAGTAAACTGTTAACGGATCTTGTCCTCCCTTCTTTCGAAATTTGATTGATATATAATTCATTTATAATGTGTATTATATAAAAACATTATAATGTGTATCATGGGAGCCATTTAATGAAAAATTTCCATTGTTTCATTAAACTTGTCGTATAGGAAGAAAGATAAGTATATTACCAAGTACACTAGAAAAATATTTGCAGAAATAGGAAATGCCTCCCAACAAGTATTTCTTTTAATGACATGAAAAAGGACAATATGAGTGAAGAAAGAAGTGCAAGCGAAATGAAACTTTGTCTATGCAATCAAACGTGTGCATTTTTGAGCGTTTACTCTGTCTATATTTATTTTACCAATTCTGGAAGGTAAATTAAACTTAATTGTGCAGAAACTAGGTCAAAACAAAGCGCCGACAGTAGTACTATTGATGTGATTGACATATGGGCTCAATATTATTCGGTAAAGCATTTTCATTGATTGAAAAACTGCTAGGAAATTTAATACATGCACATATCAGTAATCAGAGTACGAGGGAAATGTGCTGGACATATGATACGAAAAATCTTTTCCATTTCAAGCATTATGCCATGTTTGAAAAAGTTCGCTAAGCAACTTTAAATTATGATTAAAAGACTGAACCCCCTGAACCTATCGTCGCTTACTTTTCAAGATTAGATGTCCTAACTTAATTGAAAGCTGTAATTTTTACCGGTCAATTTCAATTTTCGAAGGTCAGCGTGAACGATGGATGCGTGAATGGCTACTTAAGTACACAATTGTGCACATAAAAACAATGTATGAAACCAAAATAGTTGTGGACGGGAATATTTATTTCTTTGCATTGCCCTCACGATGTAACACATAAGATGCACGTTTCAACATACCACGTCTGCGTCGAGATCAGCTAATATGCCAAATACACCAATATTACAACACACAACATTAGAATCTAGGATCACGATCGCACTTCCTTGCTGCGCAACGGGTTAAATATTCAAATTCCTCAATATATTTCGGTAATCAAGGGTTTTTTAATCCACCTTCTTCTCAATAGTCCAATATATATTTCCCAAAAAGGAAGGTCTTGGAAATCGTATCAAAACTCATCACTGCACCATAAGGTTATTCCACTACAAACAAAAGATTTTCACGTTCATTTATTTTTTATTTATAATCCGAATCCTTGAAAACATCCCAAATGATACATTAATGATATAATGTGCCTGAAAATAGAGAGATGTCGACACATATTTGAACAGTAATTCAATGTAAACAAATGGATAAAGTAGATGCCCATAATACATCTTATTTTTAAGGTCCCGAAGTTGACGTACGCAATCCCTGCACGAAATGCTCACTATAGTCTATAGCGAAGACAAGTAGGTTGTCTTCGCTACCTACCAACCTACTTGTTTTCGCCATCCATCAAAATATGTGCTTCCACGACATATCCCTTGTATATTAGTTTATGCTCGGGGCATACACGATCACGAACAACATTTTATCGAGCTTAACCTGCACATAGCCGATGGCATCATCGTCGTGTTCCTCACGAACGACCCTAACACCAAAAATTCATCATCGCCATATTATGAATATTACAAAATTCAAATGTGAACATTCATTTTCAAACATTGACATTCTTTTACCTCGCCATCTTAACTTTTTGGATTTCCGTTTGAATCGTGTTTTCTTCGAAGATTGAACGAAGTTACATTTAAACACGGTGTTGATACGTATGAAAACATTCTTAATGTTGAGATTTTCGGAAGATTTCTTGCGTCAGCTTTGACAAACTCAGACTCCATACCTTCTAAAGAAATCATATATGTTCACAGCCTTCCTTAACCCCACCAAAGATATCTAAAATCGACAACAAATGTTGAAAACAACGTCCACATGCATAGTACGTTCCGCCGTTTTCCTCTCCATTGCAGGACCTCACGTCACTTTCAGTCGGTCAATCACATTACGTTTTAAAGTGGGCGTGTTTTCTGGGCATTTATTTTGCTTATTTCTCGAAAAATACATTAAATAAATGCATAGTTTTCATCGCTAAGGTGTTTTAGTATAATTAATAATTTTTTAAGTAGCATTTCATGGAGATTTAAAAAATTGTCCAGAGGTCTATTCTACTGCCACCTTTAGTGTTAAAAGTATACACTTTAGAAACGGATTTCAACGCCCCTGTTTGTTTGAACTTGTCCTCCTTTCCCTCATTCAATACTATCCTTTCTCTCAAACCCCAAGTGAATGAATTTTTATATATTCATGAGTGGAGGCGTTTCAGCTACATGTGAGTTCCTCTCCCGTTTATGAAAATGGCTTCAGATGTTAGAAGGGATGTATTTTACGAATGATTGGATATGTATCCTATCTTATTGGATGAAGTTCTTTATCTTCCTTGACGCAAATTGATCGAATCCGTTTCTCGGGTGGAACCAGTTATTCCAAAAGGATAGGAATGACTTCTTCTGAGATTTTATATTCCACTGGCTTTGGAGGGAGATGAATCGTAGGGAAGTACTTCATATTAAGCTGTTGGAGAAATCGTAACTACAGCATCCATCTCTTGTCTCTTCCGCTATTTACTTTTATTCAGCCTCTAACAAAACTCATAAAGGTTTTACTGCATCCTGTGCGTACCCTCGTGTAACTAGGTTCGGGGATAATTGATTATCATTCAAAGTATTTAAGTTCTATAGTACCTAGCAAATCATTCTCAATGATTAGAGCTTAAAGTAGTGTTCACTTTACTTAAAATCGTGGATTCACTCGCCTTGCCTTCGGTAACTTGCGGTGATATTCTAGCGAAAGCCATTATAATGAGCTGAGTTAGACTTACTGGCGGGAATCTTTGATGCATGAGTGTAATTAAGAGCTAAGTCGTTTCACTCGAGCTCAGCTGGATAGTTAAGGGGAGTAATTCACCATGGGATATGTCACCATAGTTTTAAATGACTTTCGAACTTGAATTTGCTTGGAATTCAAGAATGATTAAGGTGCTGTTGCATAATATCCGAAATATTAGCTCAGATAGCACTCATGTTTGCTCAGGGACTCTTTCAGTTCGCGTTCATGTGGGATGATCTTTCAGCCATCCATCAATTCCGTTAAGATCTCTAAAGGTTATTATTAACTTTACGTAAAATGAAGTTATGAATCCTATCAGCACCATATACCATCAAAAATAACATTAAATTCACTACGGTTATATACTTACAATATTCATATATGTTAAGTTGTACTATGAGATGACTCTGATTTTTTTCAATTTCAACGATGCGCCGCGATGCAGTACAATCCATTTGCCACATTTAAGAGATGAGTTGTAGGAGAGTAATAAAACTTTTTGAGTGGATCTCCTCCGTAAAATCATAAGGCTATGGTTACGCAACTTTTCTATTAGGGGCTGGCAATTTCATAAAGCTATGAAATTGTAAGCAAATACCTCGTGCTGTGATTCGAGGAAATTTTTTTCATATTAATATTATGCCGAGCGAGTGTTTAAAATATTTAAGGATGTGTAAGTAAAGTATAAAAGTAGGTATGAGCTATTTTTCGGAACAGAATGAATGACGTAAAAGTATGCTGGGTGGAAAAATATTAATGTATTTTTATTGTAAAAATGTATGACAACATTAATTTATATAGTTAACTTTCAGATTAAATATTAATGAAAATAAATTCATAAACTCTT
Organism: Platycnemis pennipes; assembly: GCA_933228895.1. Taxonomy (NCBI): domain Eukaryota; kingdom Metazoa; phylum Arthropoda; class Insecta; order Odonata; family Platycnemididae; genus Platycnemis; species Platycnemis pennipes. The sequence goes on from OW121847.1 coordinate 99,185,963, forward strand.
TCACGTGAATATGTGACCAAGGTCAGATGGACAGCATTAAGGAATTAGAGCAGTTCTTCAGCGAAAAATGAGTAAAGAAATAAAATTGGATATTTGAAAGGTGGCTAGTGTGCTAACTTCGCATCCCAGGGCCCAGGTGCAGATATTTTTGTGGAGTCCTCGTAGTGTCGAGGGATTCAATGAGCAAAATACGCCATAGTCACTGATTAATTCTTTGAGGGGACCACTTTAGGAGCAGAGCTTTATCCTTTAAGATGTCTTCATCAGTGGACGGGATAATAAAGTGTTGACTATTGGTACCTATCGTTGAAATTAGGCTAATACCAGAGCCGGCTCTTATTCCACTCTCTCTCCATCCCATTAAAATTTCTATTCTTATTCAATCACGCAATTGATGACAAAATGAAATTTAGCTGTCATTTTCTTTCACCTAATAGGAAATAATATCAAGGGAGAGGAAAGGGTACTATCTTTTTATCGAGACCCCAATAAACTCAGTTCGGAAGTGAATATGAAGGATATGAATAAATTTAAGTTCTCCAAAAGCTATTAATTATTGTATTTTTTGTGAATCTCCTTACGATATCCGGACCTTTCTGTTGTTAGACCTGTGCTTTAACTACCGTACTACCGCGGTCGGCTGTCCAAATCTTTTCTTGACTAATCCTGAATGGTCGAATGATCTATTTTTTATATTAAAATTTCATTATTTCCAGAGCTATGACATTTTATTTTCTCCATTACTTTAGTAGGAATGTTTTATTTACTTTCTGAGGGTGAGGTAGCTTGTGAGTAGTAGGGTTGACGAATCATTCGATGGTTTATAGTCGATCGATTATAAATCTTTGCACATCTCCGGCTAAATCAAGCTTGAATAATTTTATAGAGAACTGCAATTGTCATGGATACTTAAAAAAGAGGAACTATCCCCATAAACTGACATGTCACAACACTCATGCATCAATTAGAGCCTACCGATGGGCTTAAAACACTCGAATCTCGGCTTGGGAGAAGAATGAAACCTTCACTCGCTGGATTTTAAAAGGAATATAGAGTCCCTTAACCATGAAACGAGGGTAAATGCGCAAAGGCTCCAAACGAGAGATCGGAATTTCACCAGTTCTGTTCAATACCCTCTTTGAAGAGGCAGAATAGAAGCCTCAAAAGAGAAAACCAGCGAAAACAAAGAAGAAAGAAAACATTAAAGCCCATATCTGCCGATGTTATTCCAATATTAGCGGATGCGATCAAAAAGGTTTCATAGAATTCTTTTTTGTAATCGAGCAAGTGCTTGAAAATGTGAGATGAATGGTAATAAGGGGAAGATTAAAATCTTATCACGTGGAAGAGCCAAAGGAGGCAAAGAAGAAAAAGAATACCCATCCATCTTCAAGAAGATAAAGTGGAATTCCCCTCATACTTCGGAGGCTGTTTCATTAGTAACGGGAGGAGCATGGCTACAAAGGTTATGTATACTATGGAGAGGCAAATGGTGAGTGAACCTGCTAGATATTCTTATATCCAACCTTATATTCCTCCGAAATTATTTTCTTAAGCCAGAAATGTATCACCCTTAAGTTGTTCAGGAGTGAGCTATCTACAACGATAGTTTTAATTAGGTTATCATAGAAATATACATTTGAAATATCTTAATGTTTTCATTTGCATGCTGAAAAAATGCTGATTTCATGTTTTGGTTTCAGTACCCTAAAGAAACATATTTTCGATGTTCTACAACAGGAAAAGCTCTTTTAATATCAATTTGCTTTGAACATTAATTTGCTTCACCAATGAATTGAGGTGAGAGGATTGTGAAATTAGTTATTTCGCTAAAAGGACAAATTAATGGGTATTAACGATTAGCAATATTTTTATTGCACCATTTTATTATTCACTAATGATCGTTATTTGTCAATTTTAAAGATTCATAGGAGTCAAATTTTTCCTGCAAATGAAAAAAATAGCTGTGAAGAAAAGAGCTTTTTGACTCCGTGGGACATGAAAAGAAATTTTGGAAAAACAAGTTCGGGCCATCATCTTGAAAATCATGTATTACTTTATTTTACAAGTTTGATTAGTGTAAAAAAGGTTTTCCTTATAGTAGAATTAGGTTTTTAATTTGCACCAACCACTTACGGTACATCTCCTGGTCTAATCATGCTTAATTCCAAGAAATGCATCGCAACCATGTCCAATGTTCGATTTTATCTTCGACCTTTGTGTCGCCTGCTCGGTCTCTATCGAACTAGTGACTGTGTCCGGTAGAGATGTTTTCTTTTCGTTTTAGAGAGTATTATAATGGTGCAGTGGCAGGAGTACTGGGTTTTCATGATTAAGGCCTAAATCAGGGCAGCTGTGTAGATTATTAATCAAATGCCTCCATCACTTATTCAGTGCTGTGCGGAGTGTAGTTGACCACTCCGTCTTTCGGATGGAATGCTAAACAGTGAGCCCTCTTTTTTTGCCTTTCCTCAAGAGCAAACTAATGCCAGCACTGGGTTTTTCCCCACTCTTCTTCCGTTCCCGAGGGTTTTCACCAGCCTATATAGGTTCTATCCAACTATATATTCATTTTTATCGACGCAATTTCCCTTAGTTATCTGCCGCATCCCACAATAAAAATATCATATTTCTTTCAAATTCTAGGTCTCCTTTTAATGGTCCACTAATTGTGTGCTTTTGATCATCTCATGGGAGTATATACTGTAATTTATTCCTTTCCAATTTAATTCGGTCTCACACACAAATTAAATTAATATAGACAGTATCATAATAAATTACCCTCACAACATATCACTTTCACTCTTGGTATCTTCAGGCTCAATTTTTACAGGCCATAGATCACTTCACGAGCCATTTCACTTTTCACTTTCACATAAAATATAGCCAGTACCCTCTTAAAAATAAGTACCTACATAATAGTGGGGAGTGGACCGCTTTATCCCTCTAGTTTATCTGGAGTTTCTAGCTGAGGCGATCCCCGTCTCCTTGGGTTAATCATGGCTTCTCCGCAACGCCTCTTTCCACTTCACTGTTGTCAGACCATCAGACTCGAAGCTAGACGCCCCTTCACTGTTCTTAGACTATCAGACTCGCCTAGAAGACACTTCCCTCTTCTTGGACTATCAGCCTTCACCTTCGTTCGACTCCTCGACTAGCCGCCTCCAAGCCCAGCCCAGCAGCCCCCCGTCTCGCTCTCCGTCCCTCTTTATATCGGCACTTCTTAATTGTTAACGCCCGGCCATAATTAGTCTCCCTCCGTAACCTGCCGCGAGTTCAACAATAGCCTGCGAGACAATTTCTATTCTTGGGAATGCAACTCCCGAATGACCTGAATCACCAGGCTCAATGACAAATTGCCCATTGTCGAGGCCGACGCCATATTTCCCTATGTCTCCGTATAAATATTCTGTACAAAAACCAACATGGCGGCTCCCCAACTCCCCAGCATGATATGGCTAAATTTTGATACGTTACATCTGCCCCGTCGAAAGCAAATATTATATCCTATAAGATTTTCTTTCGAAGCCTCTAATTAAAATAAAGCGTCGCCCCGGCGCCTCTAAAGATCGTTCTGCCCCTGAAATTGGTCCACATCCACTATGTTTACATACATTCATAAAATACAATAAATGCAATTATACCCTTCTTTAAAACATCAACTTTACCTTTAAAACATAACATACAAATATTCAAAACGAATGTCATATGCCCTCTTCAAATTTAACATCTTTAAAATAAGTTATACATTTTACATAAAACATTGGGTCATATGTAATTTTCAAAGGTACATATTTAACATGCAAGTGCATAACCATCATTAAAATTGTTTCAGGTAATCAAAGGAATCACACTTTGCTACACATCAAACATAAAATCTCCTTCACCTTTAAAGTTTTACATTATAACTGTCAGCCTCATCATATTGAGTCCAAATGTTCATTCACCCAGCTGACTTCACTTAAACACCAATTTAGTAACCGTAGATCCACTCCCTCACAGCACAAATACAAAGTTTTAATCACAAGCCCTTACTTTGTTACACCTCTGCGACCTTGCGATAAAATGTGTACAAATGGCGCGGTAAATCTGTGTCTGCCGACGCTTGCTTACAATGTAACTAGTAAATCGCATGACTCGGCTCTTATTTTCTTACGTTCTCAGTCCTTTCTCAACTGTGCTTGCGCGATGTTCTGTGTGGAGTTGGTTTCTTGTGCGTTTTGTTGTGAGTGCAGTGATTTCTACGTATGGTTTCATGTGGGATACATGGAATTTCCATCGTTCTGTTTGTGCATAATGGAACCGGATCTCCTATCTCGAAGTTCTCTCTGTGTTGTTTTTACTAGAGCGTAGCACTCTTCCTTTCTGCCCCTTTGTTATGATTCTACGCCGAAATCTTTCAACTAACCCTGGAATATCTTCCTTTTCTTGGGTGCTGTCTGCCATCAGACAAGGTAAGTCGTCCTCAAAATTGAGATAACACTTCTTTACTTCCTTTCCACGTACGTAATCAAGTGCTCTGACTAATGTGTTACTGCTAATTGCACAGCCAACCGGCCCTCTAGTAAATTGGTATATATATCCTTCAAAGTAAACTGCACAATACTTCCGAGAATCTCGAGGTAGTTGAATTTGGTAGAAGCTTTGCGTGAGATCTAAAGATGTCATGTATTTTACGTTAGCACAATCTTGAAATATTTCTTGAGGCGTTCTTGACGTAGCGTAATCCGGCTTCATCATCTTATTCACCGCCCTTGCATCCAGACATAGCCTTATTGAGCCATCCTGCTTCGGTAAACATATCAGGGTTGATACATATCGTGATGTACTCTTTTCTATGAGTCCCTGCTCCAACAGCTGATTAATAGCGTGGCGCGCCTTCGCACGGTAATTTAGCGGTACATTGTAACTTTTTCCGTGGAACTCCTCGTCACCTTTAATCTCCACCTTATTATAATACCCCTTTATTTTTCCGGGCGTATTTCTGAAAATCTCCTTCTCCTTATAAATAATACCCGCTAATTCTCTAAACTCCTTCTCCTGTAAATCGCTGATGCTTCTCATGCTGTTGTGGATTTCCTCCATAGAAACTGTATCTTCTCTCTCCTCATACTGCCCCTGTTTAATTGCCATTATTAGCTTCAGTGACGACTCCGTAGGCATTCCGAATCTTCTTTCTTCCATCTTCCGCCCTTGCCTCAGGATTAGGGTGCTTTTATTATAATTAATCTCCGCTTTCAGCATCTCTAATGTATCCGTGCCCAATATTAACGGCTTCACTAGATTAGGTATGATGGTGCAATTAATAACTACATCAATCTTCCCTATGTTTATTGTGGGAAAGATTTGTTTACTAATTGTTCCGCTCCTCCTACCTATTGCTCCGATCACCTGAATTCCCCGTATTGGTACCTCTAATACACCTTTGAATACCTCTGGATTCTCCGTAAATGTGTTCTCATTCAGACATGTGATTTCTGAACCGGTGTCCACTAGTGCCTTAAACTTCCGCCCCCCTATTTCCACTACAATTTCCGGACACTTGTTTTCTTCATGCGATCCGTGTTCCTTTTCTTCTTCGGTCAAATCTTCGGGTATGCATAATATATTCCTGATTTCCTTGTCGTATTTTCTCCTGTCTCCTCTATTTCTTTCTTCGGTCCCCATTTCTCTGGCTAATGTCGTGTCGGGACTGCTTGCACGACTCGCCCCTTCGCGTTTCCCTGCTCTTCATGCCTTTCTTCACTACTCCCGGAGTTTTCCACAATCATCGTGCGGATGTTTGCATTCTCCCTGGGTGGTCTTTCTTCGTAACTCCGTCCATCCATTTGTTCTCGGCTGCTGTACCGTCTCACCGGAGATGTCTGCCTCTGCTTTCCGGATGGATTAGGTTGATATCTATTACCATTTTGATTCTGAGGTGGTGGGTTGTATCCACGTCCTCTAAAATCAATTCTCCTTTCCTCTGTTCCTGTCCATCTTCTTCGGCTCTCTTCCTTCGTCTCCTGTATCGGCTGCGGCACAACCCTATCGTATCGGCTGAGCAATGACAACAATCTAGGAATGGTGTTTATTTGCTGCGATATGATTGCCGTGTTGACCTCCGGACCAAAATGATGCTCCAACCTATAGATTATTTCCTCGTCCTCCATCGGTGGCCTTAGTTCCTTTGCAGTGCTTATTCGGGATGTTGCGTATTCCACTCGGCTGATATTCCCTCGTTCAACGTACCGGCCGGAATCTAGCGTCCTCCGAACCTCCATCTGCTGCTCACGCCCCCAATACTGCATCATAAACAGCTGTGTGAACTGCTCTACGTCTTCTAGTAGATGTGAAATAGCGGTAAACCATTCGCCTGCCGATCCCGTCAGACCTTGTCTTACGATTTTCAGCATTTCGTTGGAGGATAATTGGTACATGGCTTGGTATTCCTCCAGCTCACTGATGTATCGCATAGGCCTAGCTCCTCTCCTACCGTCAAAATATGGAATCTTCATCATCACTCCCGGTGATTGAATTGCGGTTGAGCTTCGCAAACACTGCAGCCTTATCTTTTCCGCTTCATTCTGCGCTATTATTCGTACTTTTCCTTGCAGTTCCGACTCTTCCTTCAATTTTTCTGCGGTCAGCAGCTGCATCTTTTCAGTGATATTCCTCACTTCCTCACGCGTTTCTATCGCCAAGCTTTCATAATCCTTCAGCCTTTCCTTGACATTATATAAATCCTTCTGTGTTTCCGCCGCTATACTTTGGACATTATTATTCGCCTCCTCGCGGACAGCCTCTATCCCTGCGCGCCTTTCTGCTTTTTCCTCTTCTATCCGCGTATTCATCCTAACTTCCGCTCCTCTCAGCTGTTCCGCCTGCTCCCTCAAGATTGTTCTTAACAGCTCCGCCTGCTCCTTCTGTCTTCTTTCTTCTCTCCGTCTACTCTCTTCTTCTCGTTCCCTTTTCTCCTTGATTTTCTCTTCCTTCAACCAAGCCCATAAATCCATCGTTGTTGGAGTCCTGTCTTCGACCTCGAATTTGTGAGATTCAATGACTACTCCCTGTTCCTCGAGAGCAGATCTAAGCCTACCGACCAATTCATTTTTAACTCCTTCGGTGCCTAACCCTAGTTTCTTCAATTCCTCCTGCACCTCGGCCTTCTTCAACTCCAACAAACTTTTACTTGCTCGGAACATCTTATACAATTACACCGTTACTACTAACACTTAATCTGTAGTAATTTTCCCGATGTCTAATTTTCTCTCGCGTTCGCTAACGTGAACACTTCCTACTCTGCACCTCTCAGGTTCTCCTCGTGGTATCTATTAAACGTAGCCTATCACACAACCCCGTACGTCTAATATTTTATCGTGCTCAAGCGTTGGGCGCCATAAATGTAATTTATTCTTTTCTTTTTAATTTATTTCACACACAACACAAATTAATATAGACAGTATCATAATAAATTACCCTCACAACATATCACTTTCACTCTTGGTATCTTCAGGCTCAATTTTTACAGGCCATAGATCACTTCACGAGCCATTTCACTTTTCACTTTCACATAAAATATAGCCAGTACCCTCTTAAAAATAAGTACCTACATAATAGTGGGGAGTGGACCGCTTTATCCCTCTAGTTTATCTGGAGTTTCTAGCTGAGGCGATCCCCGTCTCCTTGGGTTAATCATGGCTTCTCCGCAACGCCTCTTTCCACTTCACTGTTGTCAGACCATCAGACTCGAAGCTAGACGCCCCTTCACTGTTCTTAGACTATCAGACTCGCCTAGAAGACACTTCCCTCTTCTTGGACTATCAGCCTTCACCTTCGTTCGACTCCTCGACTAGCCGCCTCCAAGCCCAGCCCAGCAGCCCCCCGTCTCGCTCTCCGTCCCTCTTTATATCGGCACTTCTTAATTGTTAACGCCCGGCCATAATTAGCCTCCCTCCGTAACCTGCCGCGAGTTCAACAATAGCCTGCGAGACAATTTCTATTCTTGGGAATGCAACTCCCGAATGACCTGAATCACCAGGCTCAATGACAAATTGCCCATTGTCGAGGCCGACGCCATATTTCCCTATGTCTCCGTATAAATATTCTGTACAAAAACCAACATGGCGGCTCCCCAACTCCCCAGCATGATATGGCTAAATTTTGATACGTTACAATACCCAACCAATTTATATTCATTATAATGCTGCTTATATACAAATCATATCGCAGTACGTGCCTGGTGGATACATAACGTACAAACTTTTATAAAATATCATGGCTGCATGTGTGTAGTATGCGTTTGGTGATTATTCTCCCCTTACTACATACCCTCGTTATGGCTTGCAGGGTTTTCCGTGGACTTAGATGTACATCATTCAAATTGAGCAATAAAACTCTCCCTTTCTATTCTTGCTGTCACCGTCAAATATCCCACATCGTTTCCTCGGGGTCACTCGTGCATTCCGTCGGCATTAATCCGTCAGCTGACGATTTGTTCCTCCAAGCTGTCGCCGTTGATTTCAGATTCCTTCTAGTTGCTGCTAAGTAAACTGTACTTGATTTTATAATTCGTCAAATTTTATCGAGTCTCTTTGGTATCTGCGTGGAAAAGATAATTGTAAACGAAGTGTTCGGCGAACTCAAACGACGAGGAGAGGGGGGAGAGGGAGAGACTCCAAGTGTTTGATCCTTCGCTCCGCGGGAAATTCCGTAGTCTCGAACATGTCTGTAAAAAAGGAGACGTTGAATAATAAATGTGAATGAGGGAGTTACGTTTTTTATTTATCACCTGCATAAAATCGTCACTTTATTCATGCTTGCTTTATCTTCCACTACCCTTCACTCCTAATGCTTCTGACAAGCAAAGATCTTAATCCACAGGAGGCGAACACATAGGCACTTATAATGGAAAATATATTTCTTTACAATTATCCATTCTTAATGAATAACATATGGCTTCAATGGATCAAATAGTAGTAGAGAAAAACTTGCTTAGGTCATTTCATGCCTATTCATCCCCTGTTCTAATGCTGCTTATTGGAAGGCACAACAAAGAAATTAGGACATGGCGCGTTTCTACTTAAATTATCGCGTTGTCATTAGTAATATCAAAAATTGAAACAATTCTCAAAGCCATTTGCTCACAGTAGCTATCCTAAGTGCACCCTATATCAAGAGGGAAGAGTGGTTTAAAGTTTATGAAAAATCAAAGGATGGCAATTACGATTCCACCTTGCTATGCACAATTTAAAAATATAAAAACGATGAAATGAACACACGCGAAATGAAGATAAACTTAAGCTTCAACTTAAACTTAAGCTATAAAACTCATGATGTAACTCAAGCCCTCGTTTCAATGCACGCCACTTATGTTCCCATAATATGAAATATTACCAAAATCGGCTTCAAGGAGCTTATGCAAATTTTTATATTGATACATTTGTATTATCCTACTCGTCGGCTGATTTTTATGGTTTCGCAATTTTGCACCCTTCAGTTTTATCCTAGTTTATGAGTATGATATGAATCTCACTGTGGCTGTAATGTTGCTCGAGTTATGGCCACTTCCTCAGAATTCAAGTCTTAAATCCTAAGGCCATATATTCGGCGGACGCGGAAACAGCAACCTTGCTGCCCATACATTTCCGAGTACATAACTTTAACATGCAATAATCTCTGTGCCCTGTGTTTCACTTTTCCTGATGGCCGAGTGAGCAAAGGGTAAGAAATGAGGCCAGTCGTGATCCGTGGACGTATCTCTGAAGCATGACTATGTCTAAAGTGTAGCAGCGCAGCTTCTGAGTGACTCGTCAGCGGTTTCTAGACAGTCCTGCTCATAAGATTGCCTCAATCTAGGAGGAAAGGTGTAAAGTTAGGGATGGAAGGAAAAGAAATATAACTCCGGCATCGGCGGCATTGTGCTCTTAACTATTAGCGCCAAGGGGACCACAGATTTATGTCACATCCGACGGACGCAGTACTGAACTTGAATACCCTCCACACGCCATCCAAGTAAGACAGCATTGAACTTTGGCTGGGATATGAACCCTCTTCCTAAGTATAGGGTAGAAAATACTTCTACCATCTTTTCCAGTTCTTATAATATTTGTTACTGCGCAAATTAATGCAATGGGAGATGGTAGCTCAATGACTAGCAGTACTCTTTCCCACGAGGGAGTCACGAAGACTTTAGTATGTTATGATATTTTTAGCCTCAATTCCGGTAGAAATTCAGGAATAATATACTCATGGATAAAAACCTCGAGTCCTTGTATTTTATATTCATTCAATTTCAATATAAATATATATTTCAACGTAATCATTATGTCAGACTGCAAGGGTTTTGATTATATTCTTCCAATGCTGGTTATCCTTGCAGTTTGAACTCTTGATGGCGTCTTAGAGATGAAATACATAATTTTATTTAAATTAAACGTATCGTAAGTGCCAAGATACTTATGCCCATATATTGTGATGTCCACAAAATAAATGGAAAATTGTCGTGGAAAATATCTCGTTAACTTTCTTCTTTTTGCCAAATCTCGTGGTCCTTTTGAAACTGCATAACTATTTTCAAAAGGTGAATAAAACGTGTGACCATTGCCCTAAATTCTGATGCTATCATAAAAATCAACTGCTCTTGTAGAAGCCAAAATTTAGGAAAACGAGCATGTTCCCTCTTGTATCTCATTCTTGTCTGCGGGAGTCCTATGTGTGGCACCCACACTTCCCAGTTACCTCTCCAAGCATTCGGAGGGAGAGGAAGACGAAAATGTTTCCAAATCATCCGAGTACACAATTACCCACCATTTACAATGGTGGGCTTGGTCGGACAAAACCGAAGGAACGGTTTCCCACGCATGCCAGTGGAAACCATTTCTTGGGGCATTTACTTCATCCCCGTAAGCATTCATAACCTGTCATGGTCTCCAAACCCGATTTTCCGAGCTTAAAACAAAATTATATCGTGTAGTATTGCTCCATGAAACGAGACATCCTGAATTTGGGACGTGATCCTCGAACAAGGTTCCAGTCTTTGTATGTGTAGCATTATTCCATGTACTGTATCGGCCTGCAGGCAAATGACGTGGGTTGCGTCCCTCTACCAAGATCTCTTTTAATGCCACAATTTGCCCCACTCAAGCCGTTCTCATCGGCGGGAAAAAATCATTCAACTTATTTTTGGGACAGACCCTGTAGAAACCCCAGAATTACCAACTGGAGCCTATATGGGGAGGAGCTGGTAGCTGTCCCGGAAAGGGTTCCTCAGAGCAAGTTTGGAAACGTGAATGAGACAATTGCTGCTGTTAATTATTCATTGGGAATCATCATGTTATCATTTTGAACAAGCTGGCCATCAAAACTATCAAGTGTGTAACATACCCTATAGAATTAAGTGATCTTCTTAAGCAGACTAGGAAACTCTTTATAAGGTAAAGGGGACCCAAACGCCTCAGGGTTGGTGTAACTAAAAGGCGGTACCACGGAGAAACAAAACTAACTCAATTTGCGGGGCTCAAACACTCTAAGTAGATCGTAAAAAAGTTTTTCTGCAAGAGTAGTGTCGGTTCCACATCTGGAAAGACTCCACAAGATCTTATGAAAAGACTTGGAAGCGGGGTTGGGGTGTCTATTACTTTCTTTGGAAGACAGGAAGAATTGACCTTAATGCTGGGTATCTACTTTCCTGGCACTTGGGAGTTGGTTGAGGTGCATTATTTGAGGGATCTTATCCATCCTTTTCAATCAGATAAGAAACCATATTCCGAAATTTATTCGGAAGCCCTGACGTGATTAGGACTCAAAATTACTGAGTCACACTAGTTTTGGAGGCTAGGGAAGTTAGAAAAATCCCCATGAAGGATCTGTTGACCTTTAGCCAGACGACTGGCCTGTAAAAACGGTGGTTCACCAGTAGGTGATTCACAAAATCGTCCAATAAGTGCCTAGGCGATCGCCTTCCCACGTGTCTTCCCGTGTCGCCACGTCCATCGCGTCGCTTAGCTTTCGGTCTGTGGTGGTCAATACTTTCGCACAGAAGCGATCCGGGGACGCGCTCGAAGACACATCGCGTAGCGTGGCGTGTCTTTCGGTGTGTGGTGGGCTAGGACCTTCACCGTTAACTACATTATATTTATCTGGCGGCCGAAATTTCCAATTAAGGGATTGTTTATATCAATGCTTCCCTGTCCTTAGATTAATGCATGCCCCATCGATGAACCGTTAAGCTGAAACGTAATTGTACATGACATTTTTCCTCATCCATGCTTCATCACAATGTCACAATGCCATTATCTTCTTTATTGTGTTCCGTTACTGAATTAATCATTAATTGAACTGTAAAACAAAAGACTTAAGGAGCCCCTTAAAAGGATGATTGAGTTATCATTTGCAGAAAAATGTCTCCCCAAACAATGTTTTCATATAATTACACCTCCCATTTACCTGCATTATGATGATGCATAGAAATTTTCAAGTTATAATATTATTTAAGAAAACTTGACGAATAATGAGTACATTTAACGATTTAAGTAAACATAAATTTTTGGGAGCCAAATTGAAGGAATCGGAAACCCGTGGAGATGGAACGGAATGAGTGATCGACGTGCAATAGCTTTCTGACTTCCGATTTCCCTGATCGTCAGCGACTGTATCATGTGATTGTAGGTCATATACAAGCATTTCTGCCATTGCATGCACCATTAAATTGCTGGTTCTTCATTAAGTATGAAACAGCCTATCGGCAGTTTGCACCGTTAAAAGTGCATTAAGGAGGTTCCGCTATGACTCCGCGCATCAAAATCCCATAAAAAAGCTATGTTATTTAAAAAATAAATACCGATACAGAAAATCACCTATATGGTAATTACTTGATTGTATGATAACGCATATACAATAATAGTGTGAGTATGCTATTATATAGAACGTCGTATTTGCAATATTTTTATACCAGCCCTTTTTACTCACTTTGACTTCGGAACGTGGTTTACATGTTGTTGCCAAGTTAAATTTCCAATGTGAGAATACATGCTCATTCCTGCTTTTACGTATTCTAAAATAGGTTAAATATTTTCTTACCTAGTTTAAAACTATTGCCTTAAAATTCTTTGTTTTGAATTTAATTGATATTCATATTTGTGAAAAACGCTTGGCAACAATGACACTACTCTGCTGCTACCATTTAGAAGCATTGGTATTCATTACACCATATCAATAACCAATGAGAATATTTAAATTACACAAAAAATATAATAAGGATCTTGGTATGGTATAACCTAAATTAAGTGAGTAAATAGGCTCGTAAGTACGTTTTGTCACAAGCACCGTTGCCAATAATAACAAAATACTGTAGTGCCACTTTCATGTAACTAAGGGGTTTCTGCTTTTTTTCGAGCAAACATTTATTGATATCAATTAAGCATTTTGGTAAGACCAGCACTTTTTACAATGCTAAATTTAACATAAAATTGCGCTTCTTATATTGGTTTTTCGTCAAAACGACATTTATCTTTACGTTATTAATCTACAAATTTTACTGCAACAGCCATGCTCTGCCGAATAACCGAACTGCCGTCTTTGTTCTTCAAAAATATGATGGAAAGGCCTCATTATTTTATTGCCAATGGATAGAAGGGCCAAAAAAATGATATTCCCTGAATGAAATGTTCACAAAAAGGACATTTGCTTCATAATTCGGTGGAGTTTCCTGGATAACATTGTTGCCTAAATTGAAGATTCAGGGATATCTCAAAATTTACCCATTTTACAGATTCTATCACCATTTGCCTTATCAAGTCACATGGTTTCCATGGTGTCCAAGGTTTTTTCTGCCTCCTTTCTGCTAGTGCAGCCTAGTTTTAATTCTTATTCCACACTCACTCTGAAAATCCATTAATTTTCAGCCATTTTATTCCCTCTAGCATAGCCAATCATTTGAGAGAACCTTTCTCGTATTTTTTTATTTCTACTTCTACTCTATTTCTATTTCAGACGTGTGGGTAATGCCGCGTTATATCTTGGAATTGCTTCTGGACGAAACAACGACAATCGGCATTTTCACGTGAACTTCCTGATTGCCCGCGACCCGGTTTTGGTCACACTGTAAGATTGTCCGTCCCTGTGGTCATTAAAAGTTTTTGCCTTTTCTGCAACTCATGTCTTCCCAACGATAACTCTAAAAAACTCTAAACAAGCGTTACATAAACGCCTCTTTCATACCGTATTTTGTTATTAATTTCTCATGCATTTAACATTTAGAGTGATGTGAATTATTTACAGCTCATAGGAATTGAATTAAAAATTCCATCACACACGGTATTGTAGCTCACGGCCAGTTGCGTTCTATAATTTTCGAATAATACCTTTTGAAGATTGTAGTCCTCTAAAATTTAGCAAATAGTTACTCTCATCAGCAACCCAACTCAGTTAATGGTCATACTATTCACCGTTACAATGAATACTCGTTGGAAGCCATAATGAGATTGTGATCCAATGTTTTCTCTGTGTCATAACGTTGTCGGAGTGACTTTGATCTTTCCTACTAAGTGTAGCTACCTTAAGCATGCCGATTAAACTGCCTCTCTCTTTTCCTTAAAAGGAAAAAAAAGCTTTCAATTACAGATCCTCAGGGTCTTTGTCGTTTTGAGATGTTTTTTTTTCCTTTTTCCATGCCGTATTGCCTCATTTGTGGGAGCATCATGCGCGAATTTAATTTGACATTCCGCTTAAAGAAAGAGGTTGAGGCATTTGAATCCGTAGAAACTCTCCTCCTCCAACCCTTATTTCTCTCTCTCTCTCTCACTGTTACACACTTAGCGGCAACTAGGAGACGTCATTCCCATTTCCGGAGCTTTCCTCTTAAATGGCCCTTTCTCCCATCTTCTTCCATCCCCCTTTCTTTCGCTATGGCTTGCCATCACGCCTTCAAGATTTGGTTCCTCTCTTTTTTTCTTTCTCCCAGTATTCTTTTCCCCGCTAGTGGGACTCCTCCATTCTCCATCCGGTGCTTTCATCACATCTCGCCTCCAGAACTTTAGCCCCTTCCCACTTCTTCCGCCACCACTTATCCCTTAGAGAAGAGCCGAGGTGGTAATATGATTAATTCGATATAACTACGTTGTAGTATTTACCAACTAAATGATGAGTGTTTTTTCTCTCGCGGATCAAATGTACGTCGTTGTCTGCTTACAAAATTCCAAATTCATTTTACAGTGGTGAGGCATGAAATTACAGTAATGTTTAACGAGGTACAATACATGCCAAATGAATAGAATTACCAGAGGGCTATGGTGAATGTGCTCAAGTTCTCAATAATGGCTAATAATCAAAGTAGATGAAGTCGAGGAGATGATCTATGGAGAACTTGAACATATGTGTATTGAAATTCTCAATTAAAAATCAGAAGTATAAATAACGTCTATAATTTCGGAGATAAATCGATATCTTCCACATGCTCTTTTATATTATACGTTTTATTTCGGTCTTACCTCGATTTTATTCCTCCTTTCATTAATTCCTTATGCCTATGATCTCCATTACTTATGCACTAGGTAATATTTTCAACGTAGGAATATACTTTACTCCAGTACTTCATGGTGGGTAGTATTTCTCGATATAAGCTGCATGTTGGTTAATCCAACCAATCAGCTTCAAATTTTTTTCTTCAAAATCATATTTGTACATTGGAACAAAATATGATATTTTTCACTCGCCTTCACTCCTGTCTGTCCATCTGTGAGTCATGCTGAATTTTCTGAGCAATCTTTTAATCTTTGGCGTAGGGATGCGGTCAGCATCATTATACCAATTAGTGTGTAAAGTGAAGTTTAAAAAGTGTTCTTTCACATTATTGTGCACATAGATAATGAGTAGTTACGAGTTATTTATGTGTACGAGAGCTGGAGTATGTAGGTAGCAAGAATAGCTGAAAGGGTCTGAACATTAACGAATAATTGATGTAACTCTCATCCATAATTGCCTAAAGTTACGTCATAGCCCATTATAGTATTTGTGCAGTATATAATGGTGAATGTGTCCAAGTTATCAATAATGCTATTTGTCAAAATAGCTATTGATAAATGGATAACTTGAACAATTCGAAAACTGGGGTGATAAATATGACAGTTAGAATTAAGTTTAAAAAAAGTGCAGAAATTAATATTTGGAAAAAGAGTAGTTCTCCTTCTAGCACTGATTGTATAAAGAACAAGAACTTAACAAATGAGGAATTTATTGAGTCTCTTGGAATGAGACTGACACATGACCTTTCTTGGGGTAAACGCATGCGTGAATAATGGGTCAAGCTAATCGTAGGCCGGTGTTCACCAAATGATAATTGAGCAAATATGATGATCGTGTACGAGAAAGAAGCTACTTTTCCCTAGTTGGATCTCATTCGGAATACGCTGCCAGTGTATGGGATCCTGCGAGATGGACTTATATCATGAACTGAAGCGTGTGCAGCGAAGATCAGCAAGATATGCTAAGGGATCGTATATTAGCGTAAATATATCCAATGGCAAAAATACAAGTACATCAATGGTCAGCATAGGTAGTAACATGTCGGCATGAGGATTTTAAGTTCCCAACAAACAGCATATTTTTGTATGCTTGTTTTGCTATTTTTATCTTTTTTATCTTTTTTTCAATTGCGAACTATAGATTAGAATATATACTAATCCCAATACTAATACTATATGCAATGCAAGTTTGGTGTGAATGCACCCCCTGCCACATACCTTTATGGTGGCTTCACTATCTGGATGCAGATGTAGGTGTAGTGTGTTTTAACCGCGTCTTGAGTGCAGTGTGATCGTATCGTTTTTAAGCACTCTAGAGCGTATAAAATGACTCCCTCGCTAGCCTCGTATGGAATATTGGTACTATGGCCTTATCCGTGGCAATTCCAAACGTACTTAAGCTTTTTGAAACGCTAGTGTTTTCATTAAGGAACCCTCATAACCCCACTCCATCCCAGTTCCTGCTGCGCTTATTCCGGCAAAAGATTTCATCCTACCGCAAAAAGCTAGGCGCCTGTGCTAGCTGAACAAGTAATCTTATCAGAGACATTCTGTGTAAAACACCGCGTGACGAGTGTCGTTGGAAGCGTTACTGATATAATATTCCCTATGGCAGTTCGTGCCGTAATATAGTTTCATGTGTTTTGAAAAGTACATTCCAAAAATCTGCTGGGTGAAATTAAAAGAATACTTATTTCAGTGTTAAGTAAGTTTATCGAGTATCGTTGCAGCTCTTGCACTCATCAAGAAAATATGTCATCGTCATTGCTAGTCTTGAAGCACAAGATTGTACTGACGCAGATCTGCAGTCGATTTTTCTCTAGGCTAATAGCTTCATGACGATATTATTCTTTTTTCCACAAAAATGTTCACACTGAGTTACTCAAAGTGGATAAATTTCTTGGTCTTGGAAAAAGGCATTTTTATTTCATAATTTTGTCCAAACACTACAAGTGTCTCCGGGATATTTCCAAGTAGCTGATGGTTTTTCTCGTTTAAATTCCTCACTACTTATTACTTTGATTCATGATAGGCCGTCTCATTTAATAATCCCTTGATGACTGCCTTAATTTTAAATTTATGGGTATTCATTAGTAAGCATAACATTGAGGGCTCACCGCAGATCGCATAACTATTACACGTTTTAGATGCAGTACTGGAAGGTTTCCACAGAGGGCAAGGGAAGAATTTTTCACATCACTTAACAAACAATATACATATATTGCTTCCGTGCCTTTCGTTTTCTAATCGAATTAAGCGAGACAATCGAAAAGTGTCTTGTGGCCTGCTCCATCTGCTTCTTGCTACGGTGTATTATGTGTGAATTATGAAACAACAAGGAACAACTCCTGCACCAGATATGTTTGCCTAATAGTGAGGGAAATGTTAAGTTATCCATGTGACATTTGACGTTAGGTAAAGACATATCGCACCATTACAATACAGTAACAAAATCTACAGCTATAGCTTATTTTGTGTGCCGCTTAATTTTATTTGAAAAATGAAAGAAAAGGAAGCGATAAATATCGTTTGTGACGTAACGCGAAAAACTCTTACCGCGCCATCTATGGAAACCTTCCATTACTATTTCCAAAACGATTTACAACTTTGCTCCATGTGGTGAGCCCTATATAATAAACACACTCTATGGTGCTACTGAAATGCGATGAAGATAAAATCGATTGATCGAGTGACAAGTGAGGAAGAACAGCTAAAATAAGCGGGAGAAAAAAGTCCACTGAATTTTTTGAAAAGAAGGCAACTCCCTTTACTTAATTGGCCATATGTTGAGACATGATAGCCTGATGAAGACAAATTATAAGGGGCAAGTGAATGGGAAGAATGACAAAATAGGATCTCACATAAGCTATATTGAGCAAGCAGTGAAGGATGTAAAATGATGAATTATGAGAAAATGAAGAGGCTAGCAGATAGAAAATTGAGTTGAGATCTTAGAATTTTAGAGTGATGAGGACGATGACTGTCTTCATCAGAATATCATATTTTTCATACCGATACTTCACGTATTCTCTTTGAGTTTTTCATCATACTTGTTTTTTCTCCCAAGATAATAAGACCTACATCGTTTTTCACCTGATGTTTTTATCATCATCAGCCATTTTTAAACGAGTTTACATAGACGAATAAATGTAATATCTATAATTCATTAATGTATTTAATACGAATTTATGAAACAGATATTTGATTCAAACTTCGAAATACGTTTTTGCTACTGGTAGCGTGTTGCGAACAAAGTAATAAATTCAGAGAATTGCGCTGCCCTGGGAAACATGTTGTAAGAGAGAGACACAGGTTGGATAATTTTGAAGGAAATAATTCACTGCACTTGGGTGTTCAGCGGTTAATTCGCACCCCCTCATTTCCTGAGAAGAATCTATTTCTACTTGCTACGACATCACGCTCCACGTTTTAAGCATCTAAACTTAATAAGGAATATTTCCGCTGCCATTCCGGTCCGTCTGCGATTTTCTCAAGTTTAGGTGAAGTCCTTGTGGCATCAGTTAATCAGCTGACAGAATAAGAAAGTTAAAATATTTTCCCGTTGAACGCAGAAATAATGAAAGAAATTGATTAACATTTAGTTCTTTTAGAGTGTGGGAAAAAACCGTCTTCACTCATAAATCGTAAAACACATTTGAACTAAAGTAATAACATGTATGCTTCCAGGAATCAAACTCGGGTATTTAAAACTGTAAATAGTTATCCTGGGAATTTTATGGGGCTAGAAACCAATTGCAATTAACAGCATACGACAGAATCCGAGATAAAGTGGAACGTATGGACACACGGACACTACGGACTATGCATATAACGAGGAGGAAGATTGATAGATGATAGTAAATGGAGTGCATTCTTGAAAAAATAGGAAGGAATGTAATAGGAAATGAATCCTGGAATTTTGAACTTAAAACTGCAAATTAAGATTTGGTACATGAGCATAAAATTAGAGAAATCTGACGGCAAAATCTCCAAATGGTTTTTACTTGTGGTTTGCACCATAGTGTCCTCGTTGTTAACCCTCGCTCTGACAAAATTCACTGAAAACTCTAAAAAGTCTTTTGTAATGGAAATACTGTATCTGTGCCGAAATTCAAAGCTGGGCCTTAGATAAAGAAAGATATCACTGCAGACAGTGAACCGAGGCCCCTTTGAATATCTAAAAACGCTGACACAAGAGTAAAATTGCTGTTGTGACGCATTACCAATGATTTGTTGCTCATCACGTAATAGGTAACACAAGCAACATTTGAATCACTAATCTAGTTTTTCTCCTACATTCTAAACAGTTAACGGACGTATTTCCCATCATCATTTTCATTAATCAGCAACCCCGAGATTGATTGGACGCAGCTCTCCACGAATTCGTTCGTATATCAACTAATCTCTTCTTATTTACATATTATTTCTCTTTCACATCCTTCATCACCTGTTCAATATCTCTTTCGAGGATTTCCATTATTCCTATTCACTTCTTATTTTTCGATTGTCTCCATCAGGTCATTATGTCTCATGATATGACTTATTAAGTTATCCCACCTTCTTACTGTTTTTTTCTTTTCTCCCACTATTAGGACTACGTCGTTGCTCGCTCGGTTGAGCCATTTAATCTTCATCATTCTTCTGCAGAAACACATTTGGAATACTTCCACCCTTTACTTCTCCGCAGCTGTCACCGTCCATGCCTCGCTTCCATAAAGAAATATGCTCCAGATTTAAGTTATGATGAATTGCTTCCGCACTTATAAGCCTGAAATTCCAGCTTTAAGAAGATTCTTCTTTTGGAAGAATGCCCTCTTTGCCGGAGCTATCCTACTATTTATTTCTTGCTTCGCCCACCGCTGGTTATTCAGCTTCCCAGGTAGCAGTAATCTTTCACCTCCTGATTTTTTTCCTAGTTCAACAATGGTATTGGCCTCTTCTCACCTGCTATGCCATCTGAAAATCACAGTATACTAAGGTTTTCCCAATTATTATCTCCAGGAGCCGTCTCTTTGATTTCATTGATGGATTTGTCGATATAAACATTAAAAACTGCGGGAGAGAGGGCACAACCTTTTCTCACGCGTTCATTTATTTCTGCTTCTTCACAGTATTTAATGACACTTAAAAGCTTTTTATATGAAAATTTGATAATTCTTTGGTGGTTGAAGTATCCTCCAAGTCCTTTGAGAATTTTAAACATCTAATCGCGATTCACTTTGCTAACAGTCTTCTCCAAATCCAAAAACCCAAGTTCGGTTTGCTCCTCTCCATTCTCTTTTCATCGATATTGCTTCTCATGTGCCCTTGCTTTTCCTAAATCAAAATTGGCCATCATTCAGGAGCTCCTCAGCTTTTTGTTCTATTCTCCAGTTATCCCTGTCAAAAGCTTCAATGCATGTACCCTCAGACCTATGGTCCTTTAGATTTTTAAATTTTAGAGTACTCCGCTCTCTTGTTTTTGGGAATTCGTATTTGTCCATGGAAATTATATTTTTTGTTAATCGCTGCAAAAAAGACCTTATCATGAAATATGTTTGTGGAAGGATATGCGTAGGAATCGACGGAGATTCACAAATATACTCAATATTAATTTTTTGGAATAAAAGCTTTCCTCTCATCCTTGTAAACGCAAAGTCACAAGTTGAATATTCCCAATGCATTCTGTCAGTTTAATCAGGTCTATTACAATTTAAAAAGTCCTAAAACAAATTAAAAAGTGTCAGGGTAGAAATGGAAGGGAACAGAGGCAGGGTGGAGTGAAACCGAGCATCTGAATTAGCCTGCGTTAAACGGAGTTTCTCCAAGGAGATTACAGCTTTGCGTCCCAACTAACTAACGGAGTACTCATCTTGCAATGCTCTCCACACGACAAATCATCCAAGCAGAGGTTTCTATGAAATTCCTACAGGGATTTGATCCCATTCCCTTGCTTGTCAGTATTCATACTACCCCACCTTCTGACAAACCACTCGGGAGGAAGACGCTTGGTTCCAGTGACTCATCACTTGGCGCAATTTCTGTGCTCGAGTTTTTGTGGAATCATTGTTTTCCGCGGAAGTTTCACTCTAACCACGAGTGCAGCCTCAACCTTTCCAACGGAATACAGTAACGGTGCCCTTGATTTTCAACTGGAACTGAATAAAGCCTGCTCCGCACCTCCCTTCCCCCACTTGACTCGTTCCGCGTAAGCAAAAATTCCATTTGCCTGAATTGACCCGCCCGTCCGGCTCTGAGCAAATCACCTCTGCGGTCGGTCGCTAGCCGTTGTCACCGCCTTTGCGAGAAAAATGAACTGGGTCCATGGCAGTAGTCAATCGATTGCTGTGGTGGAAGCGGTTTCATTTTCCAACCGTGGTGAGACGCGTTGGCGGAGTAGAAATTGCAATCGCGGTACAAAACAGGAAGCCCAACGGATTGCATATCATGGGAATCAATTTGGCGAGCTGGTTATTTCTCCGAGTGTTAATCCAATGGAGACCGCTGAAACACAGGGGTCCTTTTTTCCCCTTTGTACTGAATTAATTCGTTTTTCTCTTTCACAGAACCCTTTCAAATACTTACTTAATAATTCATTACACCATTTGTGAGCATTTTGCAAGCTGCCTATTATGGAGTACAGGAAGAATTGACAGTGACGCTACACAATTCTTATTCGTGGAAGTGATATACATGCTGGAATCCCCATTCCTCCCTGTCCTAAATGCCTTTCTTTCTGCGAATAATGACGGAATACCGAGTGAATGGATTTTACTATTTCATGTAAGTAGCCTATCTATCTGTATTCCTAGAAGAGGTCTTATCTTTACAAAAATATATTACGTATGCTTTTCATACAAGCTCTAAATAATTTAATGATAAACAAGATATTCATACAAGAATACAAATTATATTCCTTGGTAGCTTCTGGTAATATAGTTGAACGTGCTCGATATATGTGAAAATAAAACGAGTTTTATTGCTGCTTCATCATATTGACTCATCAGATAACTTTTATTCTTTAGCCTGGGTCACACGGTGTGTTTTTTCTGGAATGGATCTCCTGCGTGGAGTGCTGATGGGTGCCGTGCGTGCTCGCTTGCTGGAAATTCGGACTGATGCCGGCCGCCCTGGCAGCTAGCTGGCTTGATTTCGAGGTTTGGTACGGTGGCATTTCTCTTGTGCCTTTTACTGATAGCTGTCGGTACCGTTCAATCAATGCTAAGCTCAATACCACGTGACCAAAGTAAAGGTTTGACCAAGGAGGAATCAGCCTACTATGGTTCTTTTCCCGGAACCTGCTTTAGATACATTTTCTAAGCGATATTAAAAAAAAGCTAGAGGAAATCTATTTGCTCGATATGAGTGGAGGGTGCTGATAAAGATATGGAGTTTGCAGTTCAAAGAATCATGATGAACAATTTCGTGTATCAATCAATGCGGTTGCTCGTCTTCTTTTCTTGAACTCTTGTGCAATTTACTTGTTGATGGAAAACAACGAAGTAAATATCACAAAAATATGTGCAAATCACGGCCTCACGAACAAGTTAATAGATACCTATCCAAGCGCTACTATCTTACTTCTTCCCACCAATGGCGTGCAAGACAAGGAGGGGTCACCTGCAAGTCACCACCTAGGCATGTTAAAAAAACTGAAATATTCGGAATGGGAGACTGAAAGCAAGGATGAAAGAAGAACAGCACGCTACATGCGAACCCATCAGCAAAGCCAACTTGAGGTATTATGTCGCAGCGTTCCCACATCGTATTCACCCTCGTAATTTTCGATTCGCCCAGCAGGCACCATGTCTCTCTTTTCCCGTTCTCTTTACTTCCTTTTTGGTGAAGACGGGTCCCGGATCCATCTTCGACCTTTTCACCGATGCTTTTTGTATTTCTATGGCTCGAAAAGTGCGTGTAACGAAGTAATAGCCATCGTTGCGTGCATAACACAGATATGCTGCTTAGTAATATTATGTAATTTGTTTCTGATCAAAACGATGGTTTTTGACACTATGCACTGGTCATTACAAGATAAGTGAGATATCTATAGATTTTAGAGCATATAATAGGCAACATAGTACACGGATAGGTGGTTAAATATACTTATTCTGTTATGCATCTGAAACGTATCCGTCCTACTATTAGCTCATCTAAGATTTAGCATAGCATAAATTATTAGGCAACTATAAATAAATATGTTTTAATAAATGCTTAACCAATCAATTGTTATTGCATTATTTTGTAGATACTATCAATCAAGTTGCATGTGCCTTGCGATCACATACCTAGCACGTTTCGGTAAAATAGTGGTATTATAGCTCTTTGCTGAATGTAAATAGGGTCTGTACGATGGTTTTATACTCCATACCGTACCTCCTCATGCTGGCCTGTAGGAAATTTCCGTAATTGTTGGTGCAGAGATCATTTTTAAGAGGACTGACAAGAAAAGTAACATGTCAAAGTTTCTTTACCCAAAGCTTTCCGTATGTGGAAAAAAGTTCGGAAGGAAAAAATATGGGAGGGTTCAGGATGTTATTAGGGTTACCCTGGGCGGGTAAATGGCAAAAAGGGGTTTCCAAAGTTACGATGAGGAGAAACAAGCGGAAAGGGGGTGGTGGTGGGAACATTTAGTGGGAATGAAAGGTTCACAGGGATATGTTAATTTAACGAATTGGGAGCACACCGTTTCATGCCGGATAAATTTCTATCGTATATTCTAGATTCTATGATATCTAATTTCGGCATTTACATAACTGTTATAAATGATTTGAGATAAAAGTAGATGTGCTACATAAATGTTTGCGAAAGAAAGACAAGGTATATTTTGTTCCCCATAATGAAAGTGCTTAAAATTTTCTTGGCTTCTATCACTCTTGCAGTGAAAGTACCAGAAGCCAATGACACTCGAAGGCCTTTCATAATAGGTCCCACCCTTCAACTATAAACTTATATTGTTGGATGCAATCTGGTTCACCATGCCCAGATCGGTTCAATGCTCGCCAGAATTTCACGTGAAGTCATTGAGGGAAAGCAGTTTTTTTAATACCAAATATGAATGATGAGATGATATCAAGTTCGATCAAAGAGGGTTCAATGAAGCTGTTTAAAGCTTCCGTTCGCAGCTTGCTGCAGCGTTACCACATCGTTGCCAACGTCCATCATATAATGTCCCGTTTAAGGAAATTTCCCGTCAGCTGGGACTCTTATGTCTCAGAGAAAGCCGATCTTCCAACGGAGCTGTAAATGTGAAATTTGACGGCCGAGGCCTTGGAAAACCTACCACGGGAATTCGCAGAGCGGAAGGCGTCTCCCTGCGCAGACGACCGTGATAGGAAGGGAGAGAGCGGGGCTGCCATCTCAGTTTCCCCCTCATGACCCCATTTTTCCTTCCCATCTCCCTCAACTTGCCCTATTATATCCCCAAATTCGTGCGTCGGAAGCTCATGGCGTGAGAAGCTCCTTTGAGTGCTCCCCTTTCGCTCATGGCTTTTTCTCCCGCCATCCTCAAACCCATACACCGCATGCTATCGTGTGTCGGGCCGCCCATAATAATCAAGCTCGCCTCTGGAGAGTGTTTAGCTCTCCACCGCGCTTTTCTTCTCACACCGGCGATCCGTCTTGAGAGGCGCGGCAACACGATCGCCCCGCTGGATTTAAGCGATGAGAAAGCTTTGTGGCTTAGCTGAGCGACGGAGGAAGGGGCGTGTTTATCTTTAGTTTATTGAAAAAGCAAGATCGAATGAAAACAGATGACTTATCGGATCGTGCTGAACATACCGGTAGTTTTTGAGGCGTTGGTCATAAGAGATTAGAATTTTTGGGGCAGTTGCAGACTTGGATTTTAGGTGCTCCAACGGCTAAGGTTATTTCGCAAAGTTTAATTTAGTGCTATAATTCTAAGACAAAGCCACGATTATTAACAATGCTGAGCAATCAGATAGGACTGAAGGGGTGAATTTGTGAAATTTCGTAATATTTGGAATGGGAAAAGAAATTGACACATCCATGAAACTGGCAGAAAGTTTTATATTCTATATATCAATGAACATAGACAGTGTTTTATTAATAATGATGACAAATCTGGGTTCTCAAAATATTTATGTGAAATGCACCATTTTAGTTATTTTGAGCTTACGATCTTACAGGTTTGTAACAAAGGGATATAACTGAACTTTCCTGAACAATTTGAGTTTGCGAATAGCCCAGGTAAAGAACTTTATGTCATGGCGATAATTTCCCTACCCACTCACCCCACCTTAAAATCCCCCTTCCTAGCTGACTCATACCCACTTAACTCACCCTCAGCTAAGGTTACTTTCTATCCCCTCCCCCCCCTCACCAATCTTCTCATTTATCTAACCCCCAACCCAACCCTCTCTTACGTCCTTCTTAACCGTCATTTCCCCAATCCTCACACCTCCCACACCACACTTCCACGATTATATGACCAGGTGGATGTATAAGGCTGCTGCAGATATGTTTTTACCTTGAGAATGACAACAACTGTCGACACCTAGGCCGGTTTATTAAAATATTGTGTGGAATTGACTAAATGTTTTATTTTATTCGTTGCTATGAAAATCCTGAGCAGGATTCGAACATGAGACAATATGGGCGCGTTATATACGTGGCTACCGCGATCATCTTAAGTTTTGGTTACTTCAATCGTGGAGGCTATTAGGTAACGTAAAACATATTCTAGATCTGCATCTTCATTTTACCCTGCGAACCGACGAAAGGGCGTAGGGCAGGGAGTTTTAGCAGTGAAGATGGCATTATGCCAGAAGAGAATGTAAGGAAACGTCTTTTTACTATGCCTCTAAGCCCGACAGTCAATCTCTCTTAATTTTCCGCTTCTTAATGCCTTCCTGATGCAGTGTAGGGAAGGAAATATTTCTGCAGTCTCTGCAGTGATTTGAATTTTCTGAGCAACATTAATCTTTCCAAACATCCATATATTCTCTAGGTTTTCGCAAGTAACAATCTGTGCATAAGGAACTATTCCGACCTCAAGTAATAACAGATTATTTAATGTCACAAATCGACAATTGCGCCATGAAAGAATTTGTTTTCGAAATCACTACCTCAAGCATGAGCAGCAATATGCAACCATAAATCGTTACAAAATGACCGTAACAAAATCAAGATTATTGCGCCGATTATTTTTTCATAGATAAGGTAATTTGCTGCAGTAAAGTTTCCATTATTGCAACCCATTTCATTTTAGTGAAAAATCATAAGAAAGTGGTTGATATAATCAATTAAGCTACAGATACGTCGAAATTACTAGGACTTATGTTATTATTGCTGTGTCATTATCATTATTGCCATTTAGTAGGTACTTGAAAAGGTATGGTATATTAATCATAACTGAAGATTTAGAGGTTAATTAGAACGTGTCATCGTTCGTAGCCAAGGAAGTAGGATGGTACTGAAAAAGGTGTACGCATGTTAACCTACATACATTTGGCAATGAAGCCTTAAAGGGAGTGCTTAAGTAGGATTACGCACCGCCCACTCTGTGCAAAAAATGGCGTTATATGTGGCCTCTTTCACGGATTAGTAGATAGTAGTAGATTAGTGATGTATTATCACATTAGTAGATACGGAAACTTAGATAAAATTCATTGCAGTGGTGTCAGTTTATTTTAATGGGGCTATTAGTCTCCAAAGAAAGTTAACTCCATTTCAAATATAATTTTAAACTAATTGAAAATATATTTGGCAATCGTTTTCATTTTCCTGCAATTTCCATAATTTGTAATTGAGTATTTAAAATTATATTCATTTTTTGTCTGCTTGTCCTATTATATCTGTTAGCAAAAGCAACTTGATCCGTGTGAGACTTCTGTAATGGCAAACAGTAAGTCCATGTCTTTGTGCCGAATGAAATGGCCGAACTTGCTTCACTCCTTGGTCATAATTTAAAGAAACTCATATGCCCCGTTTACATTACTAGGGTAGAATGCTAGTTAATATGGCGGCTAAAACTAACCTGCGTTCACAAGGCCTACCCAGATCCATCGTAAAGACTAGTGACATCTATTGGAGAGTGAAATTAACACGTTCACTGCGGACCACGTCTATAGACGTGGTCGTACACCTCCGTCTGTGGCGGAGCACGTCGATCGACGTGCTCAGTCACTTTCATAATAAATGTTATCTGGTGGCGTTATGATTGGTAGCACATAGTTTTCCTTAAATATACTTCTTTTCTACAACCCTACCAATATAAATACGGGTCCGCTGCAGTGAGCGTCTCTTCCCCTGTATGTTATGTTTTAACAAAAATTTAATTGCTAATTTCATTTTTTTTTTAATATAATGTTTTTTAATGTTTAGCTTCGTTTTTAACCAAAACTGTGTAAACAAAGGGATACTTTTGAAGTTAAAGTGTTAATTACGGTAACAATGAATTTTACACTTACTTACCTCGTGATGCGCGCGTAGGTACTGCGTAAACATTAACGGGTGCCCCCTTATTGACGCCAAATATATTTCTTTCCTTTTGCCAACTTGAGTATTTCTCCCTATAATAGCAATCTTAATTGAGAAATTTGCTAATGAATCGTACAGAGGTTTTAAATTTAAATTTAGCTATATGATTCGTACTGCTACCGAAAATTTTAAAGCATGCGCCTTCTTATCCGAGTGACTTTCAATGTAACCAGACTATGGTTGTTTTTTATCAAAACTATCAGGGTTTGCTTTTTCTCTTATTTAGCAGAGTAGAAAGTAGCGAGTGATTTCATAAGCGAACGTTCTTGTCTTCGGTGCAGAATAAATACAATGTTCTGATGGAGTTCGTTCCAATACAACAAAGTTGCACGAAAAAAGTAAAGGTGGGACTATGTTCAGATATGAAAATATGAGAACGACAGCGTTGAAATGAATACACTTTTATAGATACCTTCATAAAGCGTAACCAATAAATGTAAAATGAAACAGGAGCCGGTTTCATAATTTCTATTGTCACCACGTAAGTGTCGTTTGATGAATTGATATATCTCGTACTTTGTGTGACAATTTTTGTGTGTGAAACCTACTATTTTAATATATAACGTGCCGTCAATATGATTAAATCATACAATGCCAATGATTGCACGCTTATAAAATATCAGGTACAGAATAGTTGCGTCAAACACAAGAGTAGAGGCGAACGTGGCAGAAAGTGGTTCTCACATCAGTTTCATTGCCCCACCATACTTTTTCCATCCTCCTACCTCGCACTGACCGATCTTGGTCTGAGGGAAGAGTGGCGTTACATGGATTTACATTCGCCCAAAAAAGAACTTTGAAAATTAGACCGGATGGAGAGACTGTGAGATTTTTTTCGTATGCTCTTCTCTGCCAAATGTCGATAAAATTTTCAAAGAAACGAACACAAACGCGAAATGTTTTCTCCTAGATAGACTATCTCCGCGAGTGATCATTGGATGCTGGAAACATCTAACAAGGGATGAGTGTCATCTTATTTGGGACTAGTACTTCATATGGGAATGAGACATACCTAGGTATCTCAAATTCAAAATTACTCGTGAAAATATTTTATACTCTCCCCTTCTTTCCTTCAAATATGTCCGGTGACCGCTTCCTAGTTATTTTACGTGTTTTCCATTTTGCACTCGTCGGCGAGTCGCAAGAACTACGTTCATCCGATCGTCTTCAGAAAATAAATCCACTACTTAATTATTTTAAGGATATAATGGATGAAGATGAACTATACTATCTGTCGAGAGAATTAAGTATCGACGAGTCGATGATTTTTTTGGAGGAGGCGTTGGCTTTTCGGCAATATATGAAGGCAAAGAGGCATAAGTTTGGTGTAAAGCTGTATATGTTAGCCAAACCATCCGAACTCATTGTAAAAATTTTAGTTTTTACTGGAGCAGAAAGAATAGCCGAAGGTGGACTTGGGCACGCAGGCTGCGTTCTTTATAAAATTTCTCAGACATTGGAAGGAGTACCCTGTATTACCCCGAAGAAGACCTAACGTTGAGATAAAAAAAGTGGTCCTCAATATTGTTCAAATATTGCTGCTGAACAGTTTCCAGTTGCATAAAATGTATTCAAAGGGGGAGACATTAATCTTCAAAGTTTAGACTGTGTGTAAATAGCAAACTCGTTGACTTCGATCAGAAACGAGAAAACGTCTTGGCTCCCAAAATAAATACGTTCTCATTGGTTTTTCCATTTCCCCAAGTTCAACCCCATGATTTCCGAAGGTGATAGAAGAACAAAAAAGTATTACCGGCTTTGCAAAAACACTGGTAAACGTAGGCTGACTGCTATCCTGATTGCCCGGAAAATCCTCCTCTATGCCTAGACAATTGCTTCAAGAAGTTTCATGGGTTATGAACATATGTAGTTGGTTTAGAGTGAATTTTTAACTGGTGCCAGAGGGCCATATTTTATTTTGATTTTAGTTTTTTCACTTACTTTTGAATAATTCTTGTATAATGATACGATTTAAATTGGTATTATAAGCAAAAGGGATGTTACATGCATTCATACATGTGTCCTGAAATATTTACAAATTTTAAGTACAAAAATTTTTCTTTTGAAAATATTAATGTCAACAAATATATACATTTCAGGAATTTACATATTTTCAATTCCTTTACGTATTTCCGCCAGATGAATGAAAAGTAATATAACTCTCTTTAACGTACAAGTCATCAAGAATTGTCGGAAGAATTACACAACACCGCGGAGAAGTGAACGATAAATTTGACAAGGGAAGGCATGCAGGCGAGGAAAAAAGGATATCAAAGGCAAAAAACTTAGCTTTTTCCACTGGCAAGGTCCCCCTTCTAATTGTGTATAAGTGACAAAGAGCTAGATAAAGACCCTGACATGCAAAGAGTGCAGCACCAGAGCTAAACATGGTTTAGGTAAGAAATATTTGGCAGGAAAAGAACGTAAGGTAAGAAGCAAGAGGTTAGGCTTTCCCTGAATGGTACCTGACACTAATTAGAATTCGTAGCAATCATAGAAACGCACAAATCCCAAATATATGGTGCACAAAAGTTTTTCATCGATGGAATAGAGAAATCATAAATGGTGTGTTGCTGGGTTGCATACCTACGAGTCTTCTGATACTGCGGACCACGTCTATAGACGTGCTAAATTATTTGTTTAATTTCGCCATATAAATAACTGAAAATAAAAAATCTGTGATACTCGCTGGATATTAGATCAAATTTGAAACACATTGGCGAGGAAAAAATACTCCGCATTTTGGGGTCATTCAGCATTAAGAAAACCGCAGTCAAAGTGTTAAGACAAAATAACAATGGAGGGTAGGTTAGCGGAAGGACTTCGTCTTGCAAAGATTGGAAGCGTATTTTAACTAATGTGCAAATTAGATGAAGTTATTTTATCGAACATTATCGATGTAGTTTCCTAGATCCCTTTTTATAAATCAACCAAAATATTCTTCTTGAATTACTTCCTCATGATTGACAGTGGGTCGTATCTCCGAGATACTCAATGGATTCTGTGTTAGTCACTTTGCTAAACATCAATTTTAAATATAAAATTGAATACATTTGCCATTTGCTTTGAATAGCTCCAAAGTTAAACGTTAAAAATATGTAAAGGTGGTACAACGATGAACTCCCACCATGACTTTATTTTCCAGATATTTAAGACATTCAACCTTTACCTCTTTTTCCTCACATATTTCAACTGATACCTTTACACTTTAAAATTATTAAAGTTTCCTTGCCTGTATTTTTATTCGTTTAGCTTATATACGGGCATCACGCACCAAGAAATGCAATCAACCATGGAACGCCATGCTATGAAATGATTAATTGTTCACCACTCAATAAGTTATCGCTCATGTTAACCCATTTCGTAGGCAAGTTCATGCATCCAAATAGAATACATACAAGTATACATAATGAATTTGTAGCTCTTATCAATATTCAGCATTTTTTAAATCCGATATCCCAAGTTTACCATATTCTGCTGTTTGTGAAAGGAGCTATTTAAGGGAATAATGCCGAAAATACTTTTAACGCCGTCCTAAGGAGCGAATGCGTAAAAAATAACACGAGTCGAATTTCCTGCGAATGTTTGCAACTTCTTAGTCATTTAATTTCTGCATGTATGTTTTCTGCACCGCAAGGTAAACACATAAAATAAATATATAAGCGTATGTACTCTGGATTCAGAGGTAAAGCAAACTATTTAAAACCATTATTAAACAACCAAATCAGTGGAACGTTGTAATATAACTACTAAAATATATTACAGTGTGATTAAATAAATATCGATGTAACTAAGAATCATTTCCAATCCATATCGTGCGATCCGGTCTCTTCGTCTTCAAGCACGCTACGTCCATTTCCACTACCATTTTCAAAACAAACCTTCTTTCTACCATTACCTGCGTTCATGTGTCCTCAAAAAACCAATAACTAGCGCCAACTATAGTAACTCAATAATGGTAGAAAAGTTTACTAGGGTTAACAGCAACTTGCGTTCAACGGTCAATTTCCTACCATGGTAAGCCTTACCATAGTAAAAATCTAGTAGTGTAAACGGGGCAATAGCGCAACTGACCCTGTCTATGATCATTCGTTGAGGATGGGTGTTTCCCGTGGTGAAAAAATGGCGCTTCCGTAATTTTCACGTTGATGCATTCTCAGAGTGCAACATTCCCGGGCTCCTACTACAATGGCACATCCTTACAGAATGTTCTGAATTCTTAGCTGCAAATTAGATGAAAAAGCTACTTATAAATGCGTGAAATTTCTGCAGCATGCCAATATTGGCTAAAATAAACCATTTTTCACTTACAATGAAAATGTTTTAGGTAATATGTCCACGAGAGAATTGAAATAAAATGGTGTAACTAAGTGATGCTACCAGTTTGTTGCTAGTGAAATAAATCAGAACAATACAATGGACATATTTTTTACGACGCTATAAGATTTCACAAGCTTAAAAGATAGAACTATCGAGGCTTAGACAGCTGTGATATGCTTACTCCTCCTCGAGCTCCTTATATGAGCTGAGTCAACGAGCTAAATAAAAAAGTTCTCTCTCGTCTCCGTATTAAAGGAAGTAATTACAGGTCGAAGTAAAATGGAATTTTCATTAATTTTATTCAGTTATTGTTTTTGCAGAAAATCATTGGGATCAAAATTAGTCTTCCTCATTGTAGGGGCGAACAGAACCGAGAGGCATCTCGCCATAGAGTTTCAAAGCCAGCACTTCGTTGGCATCGGCATTCCTGGAATATGACGAATTACTTGCTGCCCTGCCCTCAGGGGTTGATAAAGTAATTCCTCCCTCTGTCTCAAAAGGCATGATGAAGATTAACTCCTTTGAAACGATCGCAATAGCATGGCATAGAGCTTTGATAATTTACTCTTTCTATGGCTTTTGGTCAAGCGTGAAGCATATATTGGACTTTAGAAAAACTGGAAGCATTTTTATGCGTTTTGGTAATTAGAATAGCCTCGCATGTGGATAGCGAAAGCCTTTGGGAAAACGATTGGGATATATGTTTGATTATGTCGGAAAATAACCTCCTGGTCAACTACGTTCATGGTAGAGAAAAATTAATATGTACAACGAGCCTTTTCAGGTTGAGGTGGTCTCAAACGTTCGGTCGATATTTATCAATCATAATAATGGTAGTTTCCAGAGCAATTCATAATAGGTTATCGGCTAATTAAGATAAGAACTTCCTAACGTGTATCACCTCTCTTTGTGATATTGTGATTCTTTTCGCGTAGCTCTAAAAACCAAGGAAGGCAGAATGTGAAGCCAGCGGCCATCTTGGTAGGTACGGACGTGCAGTCTTACCACTTGCGATTCTCGTACGGATGAATTTGTTTTTTTCCCGCGATAAAATTTAGGTTTTAAAATGAATATTGAATATATTAAAATATTCAAAAATTCATTAAAATGAAAAAGAAACAGGGAAGAGTGCGGAAACCGCAAACTATGCAGTTTAAATCAGTTCAATTCTAAGTATTTCTGCAAATAAAATAAACTCCCAGGTTAATATAATAGCCGTAAATAGCACTAGGAAGATAAAATAATGCTGAAGCGATGAAATGAGGCTACGATGTAATTGTGATTTATATTTTAATGCACATGCACTCTCCATCAGAGGCCACATAAAACGTTTCGTACGAATCACGGGGTTTTATACGAGGTAGGTGGAGCCTAACGCTTCCCAAGCGCCCCAATTCTGGAGTCGTTTTTACCCATACACTAGCATGCCAATGCCTCCCTCCAGTTCATTCTAACCACCTTGCCAAAACGCACCGCATGATATATTTTTTTTCTTTTGCACCATCATTACATTCCTCCTTTCCCATTGCTTTGCGAAATTTCTATTTGTCTCATCCTCTTCCAATATTATCCAATCAAGTACAACTTTCAGTATTTCATTGCCTTTCGGTGTTTTCTGTTACAAAATTTGCTGTGGCATTGGAAGTTCTCTCAGCATTTTCCTCTCTTCATCCATCTTTCAGTGGCAATAGTTCCTTGTTTGCCCGGATCCTCCTCTACTATACCCTTTCCATCGTCTTTCTGACCAACATTTCAAAAACTTCTTCCTCCTCTTGTGCAAAGCAAGTTTAGTCACGATATAATGATACACTACCATTATAAAGCTTTACTCCAGCACGTAGCGACGTGTGAATAAAGGGCGCAATGGAAATTACTGCGGCACGAGGGAAGCACTTGAATTAAAATGACAGATGGTGATATACTTTAGGTACTCTTGCTCTTTCGCCGTAGTGCCGGCAACCACTGAATGAGTACGCAACTCGACTCTGTCTTTTATGTACCATTCTCTTTTTAAATGGTATGGACCAAAAGTAAAATTCTGTAGACGGGGTGTGAAAGCTGATTCCGTGGTGAAAATAATTATCCAAATATTTCTATTTCCAATACTTAACTTCGTATGTTATAACTCCTAGCACAAAATAATTCCCTCCTCCAAAATCCATAATTAAATATAAAAGGTGATGATGTACAGAAGGAGTTCAACGGTATTTCTTTAATTTTACCTAAAATTATGAGCCCTTGAATATCCTTTGGTATAACTTATGGAGTCTTTAGAAATGAATACCTTGCCACTTTGCTAATAACCATAAAACGGATAAATTTTTATTTTATGACAATTCAATATATTACTATACACTACCAGAACCAAAACTTTTGATGGCTACTTAATATCAAAACTCGTAATAGGTTGAACAATTTTTAGCAACTCTTTGTAAAATGATGGAAAAAGAAAAAAATTCCTATTTGAATAGAAAAATAATTTCTCCCAAAAAAAGAAAAAAATGCTATTCAGCAAAATATATTAAGCCACCGTTCGTTTTATGGGTGACTTACTCTGATTTCAAAGGCCTCCAAGGTAATTTGTTGCTCCCAAATGCAATAGTTATCACGCCTTGAATTTTGTGCATGATTACCCTCGTAGTCTTTCCATCTTCTGAGCTAAAAAGTTTGTTTTTCATTGGATCGCCGTAAAGGTTTTTCTTCTCCTTACAAATTGCTTATTTTCCACATACAATGATAACATATGTTGGATATGAACGGTTTAGTTAGGTACTGCAGCGAAAACATTAAATTATTAAATTTCTGCTCTTCCAATTAAAAAAATGATAGCCAATAGGATTGTTGAAGCCTTTGCTCAGTGATTTTATACATTTTATTGGTCAAAATTTGGCCCCGTAAAGCAGTATTTTTGGGAAGCAGAGGCTAAATTTTGTCTTGGGTCTTAATGTTTATGTTATGCTTTAATTTGACCCAAGAGATCCAATACGCTATCGGTATTTTTTACATTTTTGTAAATAATATAAGAATAGAAGTTAGTTTGGTGCTTTAAATCAAGTGGCTAATGCAAATCAATGACGTTCAGCAAGTCGTTAGAATGGTTTTGTTGAGTCATGTGCTTCTTTGTGCTTTTTTTTGTCTCTTACGGAAGCGCCAACGGAAGGAAGATCCATGATCCCACCACAGGTTTGCTTCTCGTCAACAAATTTATGTGAGCCTCAAACTGTTTGCAATACACTGTAACATAATTAACTACATTTTAGGACCTCAGTACAATAATGTTTCTGGAAAATATAATCATCAATATCCTCTTTATTAAGACTGAATTTTCCTCTTTGAAATCATGTACTATTATTCATCTCTTTCTCTCTAAATGGTCGAGAATAAGAATTAAGTAACCGTCAGTTGTATTTCATGGACCTCCAAGGATAAGTTAAATAGGAAAAATTGTTTTTCAATGTTACCATTCAGTAAATACATTATCTGTCTCCGCCATTCATTTTCTGTATTAACAATGTAGTAATAGCCCTAAATCAAAACAAATATCCATATTGCGAAAAAAGAGGATAATATGGTTGATTAGGAGCTTTTAATGTTTACCAAATGATTTCTCTTTAATATTGACTAGGGATGAAAAATGTTTTGCAATAGGTAACTTTCCTTCTTTGAGATTGAAATATTTAAGCTTGTTCTCTACACTTTTTGCCTGTCATCTCCATATCAGCCATGAAAACTGAATAATGAAGTCCAATACTCCGATATTCATTGAAGTGAACGATGATTCCACTATGTACTTAATTCACTTGGATTCGGGGTGAACACGGTGACAATTAACTTGGAAAAAATTAATAAAAAACCCATTCCTTTCTCTTTCTCCCTATTCGTAAGTCGAGTATGTCATGGATTCCAATTGGTTCGGTGTCCATTCAATTTATCAATTACCTAAAAGGCATTTTATTTCCAACATGAAGTGACCTCGGCTCTCCCACCCAATCATAAACTCCATCAATTTTGCCGGGTATGGAGATAAATCCTGTCTCAAAGGAAACAAAGAGAATCTAATGAACCGCCGGAATTCTCACTTCCACGCTACGTTACGTGATTGAGTATTTTTCTCCGGAAGCGACGTCCAGAAGGAAGAATTTCAGGTTTGATACCACTCGAATAATGGGTAGCCAGCCAGCACTCCGGAATATTTTATGGGAGTGGCTCTTAGCTTATGCGGGAACGCGTTGTCAGAAATTATCATCACCGGAGGAGTTGTAGGGCTGTGAATTCCAGATGGAAGGGGAATTTGGAGCCTTATCCGTATCCCAGGATTTCTAGGAATTCGTTCCTTGAAGATAATCGGGTCAAAGGACATTGTTTCGGCACTGTCATAGGTAGATCTTTGCCACTTGCACATTACTGTGCGATTTGAGGGGCACTCTCGATATCAACTATATTGTTCTCAGCCAATAGTTCACTTTTTAGGACGACAGATTACCAGCCTTTATCTTTAAGTAGAAAGTGCTGCAAATGTGCTTTTGACGTGTTTATATGAACGTTTCCAAGTAAATTTGTAGCTTATTTGTTTTTTGGGTATGTTTAGAATTCAAACATATTACGATGGAATCTCAAGAAAGACTTCCGTAAGATATATTTAGAATGGCTTTCTGCTCTTGACATCCTCTAAGTCTTAATAAGTGTTACTCTTAACTTCTTAAGCGTAAGTCTTAATAAAGTACACTCAGTTATTTTGTACTGAGTATATTTCCATCCTTTTCTCCTCATGCCTGTTCTCATGATCAGTGTTAATTTAACTGAATATAATATAGAATGCCCTGATAAGTATACTCGTGGCATAGATAAGACGAATGAATGAAAAAAAGACATTAAGGTGCCCGATTTGGAATCTTCTTTGCGTTTTGATGTGAACACTTATTGATTGGTGCTTTTATCTTCAGGAAATTATTTAAGCTCCACTAGCTCCACACCGTATCTTCCTCTTGGATTCTGCCTGTAAGGTATAGTGATATTTGGGCAACGGTGTATGATTAGTGTGTTATCAATGGATGAGCACTCGTGGCAACCGTCTCCTTCTGACGAGAGATGGAGTTGACTATGAACCACCTTTTTCTCGACAGAAGTGAACACATTTGGAAAAATTCACTGTAACATAAAATGTTCAATTAAAGAAAATGGTTAAAATGACAGGAGAGTGAAAGCTCCTCTTAAAGAGGGAGTCCTATGAGTGATAATACCTCTAATTGAGCGTCAAGTTGTAGATAAGGTGAGGAAAAAGTCATCACCGTTTTTGGAAGAATTATTCTAATGGTGAGTTGGGTGCATTAATATCTTTTCCTGGTCAAATTTCTTTTGCCAGTTTTGATAAGTATAGCAAAGCTATTCTATTTTCAAATATGGTTATATTATTCCATTTCATAAAATATTTAGGTTATAAGCATTTGTGAAGCTGTTTTCATTGAAGGTGCAAATTAAATACTTATTCGTAAGATATTACCCTTATTTCATTCCTTTTGTGGCATTCAATATCACTTTACACGTGTACAGTCGCAAATACATGTCGCAAGTAGGTTTTATGGAATAAAAATTCATCTTTGATTGACATGAAATATATTCATTTATTAAACACTAGCATTTGAAAATATTGCTCATTAACGCCAACGCAATGAAAAGTTTTAAGAAATAAAAGAATATTTTTACCAGTAAGAGGTCATAGTAATGCATATGCATAAAGAGTTTTGGCCATCTTAGCTGAGACAGAAAATTCTTGGGGTCAAGTAAATGTCACGGAAACCTGGAAATTATGGACAAATCGTTTTTCATCATTACCTATGACTACAGAGGTCTGGATCAGTGAAAACTCTAATGATTTCGAACCATCATTTGTTTATTTTACTGAAGTGTTGGTTTATTGAAGTGCCTACCTATCATTCATAGGCTATATTCCATGATAAAAATTATTTTCTCTTCTTTTGAAAAATCGCAGTGAATTTATTCATTAACGTTTATTATTTTCGGCACAATTTGCAGCGAAGAAAGAGACCTAGACAAATCCTGATTCCCGTAGTCGTATTCCGATGGCGTGAGTGAGAAACCTATACCACCAAAATTAAATTTAAACAATCGGATATCCTTTGATGAAAAAATATACAAACTAAATCTCGCATACAATATGGAATATCAGTAAAACTTTCCATGACTGTTCCATTGACTTAAACTTAACCGTCACGAAATACTGTAATAGATTTTCACGGAGAACTAATTATTCAACTTTCCGGATTCGATCGGGTCATCATCATTACCTTTGAATATGTAGTCTCACAAGGGGCTTTTGGACGAAATACCTTACTATCTCTGTCATAGAGCAGACGCAAGCGTTGTTTCACACATTAGTCACACAACCGTCACAAAAGGTTTTTAACAACTTGCTCGCAACACTTGCATTGCGACACAGTGCCATTGATCACAATAGGCAGATTTTCATCTGGCTAGTAAAGTCAGGCAGTAAGAATGCCTGGAGGTTCTGAGGTGAATGACGGGGATTTAAGAAGAAGAGAGCGGATTCTCAGCTCACACTCCCGCTGTAGGCGCAAATGCGAAATGAAAGCTCTTGAGAGCATCCCTTCATTCATATCTGGGATCCATCGGCGAAGGGCAAGGGCGAGATTAAGTGAAGTTCACGCATCCCCTCAGGGAGTGGGCCGAGGCGAAGCGGCGACGGATGGACGTGTTGAAGTATGGAATGGATGGAAATGAGAGAACGGAGGAAGCTGATATCCTGGACTCTCTCTCACTGCTCTCAAGGATGAGGAAATGAGAGTGGCTGAATATTAAGGGGTTCCCGCAACGGTAGGTGGCTTTTGGAATTTTCCAGATCTTGTATAAGCTGCTGGTTTTGAGAGGACCTAAGTCCACAATGGGGAGCTGTTCAAATTTTGGTCTAGGCCAGTAGCTTGCTTGAGTTGGTTCTGTTCTATCCACTTAACTGCGAGTTGATTCTTGTAAAAATCAATTCTAACGGCGATAAAACTAACTGATTCCCTGGTAAGCGCGTACGGAACCATCAAATTTATTTGCGAGTTACGAGAAAGTAGCCTTGTATTTCACGTTCATTGTTAACAAATTTGCTGCGGCACTGGAAAATTTTCCCGAAATTCGCATCTTGGGTTAGTGAAAATTCAATTAATTTCTGAATTAGGTGAATACCACCAGATTGAAAAACTGATTACTTTCAATTTATTCGCAAAAAGCAAGAAGAGGAATACCTAACATATATTTATTTCACTTCTTTTCCATACTATCCATATCTATATTCTATGTAGTATCTATATCTATATTCTATGTAGTCGCCTTTCATAAGATGCTCTTTGTAAGCCCTCAGCTCAAGTGACGGCATATTTTAACTCGTAATATTAGATCCTGACTTGCTATGAAAAATGACTGTACGACCTCTTGGGAACCAGTGGGAGTACATATAATCTGCTTACGGCATGGAGTGTTTCCATGCTCTACAAGGGTACGCCAACCTCTAACAGCTATTTTGCTGCGCCTATCATCCACGGCGATGAATTCATCCCGGTTTAATGCTTCAATCAAGTAAAGAGCGGCATTATATCCTAGGCATGTTATGTTTGCAACTTGACGTCAAAGTTTTCTCGGTGTACCTACTAAAGTTGCACATTTGGGACTTTTTCTTCCAGCTTGCGATCCTACCATGCAGAGGATCAATGCTTATAAGTCAATATCTGTGGAACTACAGATTCGAAAGAGCTGCGTGGTTGTTAGTCAAATGATTAAATTTTTCTCCCAGAGTCACCAAGCACCTGGAAAAATAATTTTACATATTTCTTTGAATGTCCCTTCAATCATAAGGGAGATGCTTGAGCTTGAAATCCTGAAAATGTGAATTTTACATGAGCATAGGCCTATAGCATAGGGTTGGAACGAGTGATCTCTCTTACACTCACAAAACTACCCTTTGGATCGAGCGTAGAGATCTTTTAACTCTACAATATTTGATTAAAGAATGTGAAAATATTCCCCCGTGGATTTAGTCTCTGAGAAGTGCCAATAGGTACCGGATTACAGGTAGTGACACATTATGGCTTCAATAGAGAAATGATATCTCTTGGTGCCCGACGAAATTCTGACAGAGAGTGGTAACATTTGTAAGAAAGTTGAAAAAAAGAAAAAGACAAAAATACTTTGGTAGCATTTAAGTATTGTTTTGCCTAAAATTACTACTTATAATATTTCTATTAAATATCTTTGGTGATTAATGTGACTTTTACTAACATTTCGGTGTTCATGAAATATGTATTTTTAAATACATATTTTGACACATAAACCTACTATTGATTCGTTAAATTTTGTTTTTAATGTTGCCCATAATTTAAAAATATTTTTCCTTTGGAGAGCTTTCAATGATTCTTTCGAAATATGAATTTATTTTTTCTTGTTCGTAGATTTTCTTTTTATGGGAGATCACTTCAATTATTTGCAAACCTATTGCCATTGGTTTCATGAATTAAGGAAATGAGAGGCATTAGCATTACTAACTCATCATTCAAGTAACGTAATTGATCTTCATTATTATCAGTAATATGATTTTAATTATTCTGTTTGGTGGTTGAAAATGGTAAAGAGATTGGCATACCAATGATTTGAATCTCGTGTGAACATGGATGTAATGTTCGTCTTAATGGTTGAGTTTATGTTAGATGTTGTGATATAACCTATCGAATTGGGGACCCTAAAAATGGAATAATATGTACCGGCCGGCCGGTGCGCGGCCGCAGAAGCTAGGCCAGTAGCTTGCCAACTTGACAAGTCAGATTTTGCGGAGCACTGATGCTGCCTTAGTAGGGATGGATGTTTTATTTGCATCAGGATCAAGGTCTTAGGTTTAGACGTTGCGATATAATTTTACCTTTGAAACACATGGAAAACGATTCTGCTTCGACTAGAATATTATACTTCTTCTCTTTTTCTCTTTTACTGACTGTTCGTACGTCTCGTCCCATGATCTTTCCTTTCACGGTCTTTCAATCACCCTTCTCTCTCACTTTTCCCTTGGCGGCTGTCTTCACGATACCATCATATCTCAAGATGTGTCAGGGAGGGTTATTTCGTCCTTTTGTCATATTTCATTGGCTCTCTTTCTTCTCGTACTTCTATTAGGGTCACTTTTCTATTACACGGTCGCTATAAAATTTTCATTATCTTCTCTAGTAAAGGGTACTCGAGAGTATTGGAATGTGAATCCATCCCTCCAAAGCTTCCCAGCTCTTTTGGTTATTATTTAAGAGGTCTTATTTTGCTTACGACGGATGACGAATAAAATGGAACGTCTTAAGCTATGACAAGCAGTGTCTTGATCTCTCCACATGGTTTACACATTTTTTAATCACTTACACAATTCAATCTCTAAATTAGTACCTTTTCCTCTTAGTCAACTCAAAAAAAATCATCTAATGGTCTTAGACCAGCCCTCCTCCCCTCTGTTGATTGCTGGTTGCTTAACTTCAACCACTAAACCAATTGGAACTTTGTCTCCCTCGCACTTGGTTGGTTTCAATGGAAAGCATCGTACCGTGACGTAATCGTCGGTAAACAAAGTTCAAGCTAGTTTGAAATTCCCTGGAAATTCTTGAAACCAGCTGAATATCACATGGGTGGACAAGAGGGGTGTTTGGGGCATTCAGCGCCCAGCTTCTCCCTATAGCAGAGAGGGTGAATGGACTTGATATTCGATTTATGGTGTTAAATAATTGATCAGCAGGAATAGCTCTGTATTACCCCAGCTATATGGGATCCCGTTGTCTGCTTTGCTCCTTGCTTTCTTCAATCTTGTGAGAAATACCGTATTTTTCTGGAAAACATGGAAACAAATATTCTTTGTTGTACATAATATCTTTTAAAGTGAAAATTATCAGGAAATCAGATATAATTGAAAGTTTCCTACAAAAATTGGGTCGATGTTTTACCTTGAGTCCATTATTCTGATTAAAATAGTTTTTGGTTTAAAATCCGGAGGTAGTTAAGTGTGTACAGTGGGGTTGCTATAAGCATTGCTTGGAATGTATTTATAGTTATTAACCCCATTGGAACGGACGAAAACCGAAGAAATTTCTGGTGTCTACGGTTGAAAGTGTTATCAAATGTGGTTTTATCTATTTGTAGTAGAATATGGACATCTTACCAGAAGAAGATTCTACTTAAAGATGCAAATACAAGCGTGGATGTGAGGAAACATTTAATTAGAACATACATCTGGATCATTCTACTATGCATGCGAAGGCTACGAAGCATGGATATTAACAGCAGCAGACAAGTCCAGGCTGGAAACATTTTAAATGTGGTGCTACCGAAGAATGATGAAAATAAAATTAAAATAGATCGATCGAGTGACCAATAAAGAAGTCTTAAGAAGAGGGGGAGAGAAGAGATGTCTACTGAAAACCTTAAAAAGAAGACGGGACAACTTAATAGACCACATCTTAAAACACGATGGCCTGATGAAGACTATCGTCGAGGGAAAAGTGAACGGGAAGAATGGAAAGGCAGGCCTCGTATGAGGTATATGGAGCAAGTTGTGAAGGATGTAAAAGAGAGGAGCTACGTCAATATGCAGAGGTTGGCTGATAGAAGAATCGAGTGGAGGGTTGCGTCAAACCAATCCTAGGATTGTTGACCCATGATGATGATGAGTAGAATATGATTATTAAGCTACAGCTAGGAAATTTATTTTGCCAAATTGCACCACATAAACTAAGCTTGATGGTATGTACTGAGCTATCGAGGCCGCAATACACCATGCAAACTTATCTGAAAAGTAAGCTGCCATATCCGTTTCTTAGAAGAAGTTCTACCCTAAAATCATTGTTTACCGAGCCAGCAGTTCACCGGCGCTACATTAAACGTTGCCTGATTCCTGAATATGTTCTTGTACCAAACAATCCGCCTATGCTAAGAGGAGAAATTCATCATATTCTTTTATTAGTATTGTATAAAATTTATACTTAAAATATTTATTGGATTTTTAAGCAGAGATTATCTCATTATAAGAGAAATGTAACCTACTATCCAATATTTTTGCTTTTATCATTTTTTTCTTTGATTCAATAAAAAATAATGAAAGTAAGTAAGTTATCTAATCATTGTTGGAAAAATAGTGAAATATGGTTTTATAACGGAATTACTATCAGAAAAGAAATGGTTTTCAAAAACGTCTTAAAAAACTTACTGCTTCCATCTTTTCCTCCAGTCCATAAAATGGAGAGAGCCACTGGTATAACTGTTTCCCATCGTAGTAAGGAATCGTTCATATAATAAATCTGATGTTGGTCGTCAATGC
The DNA here is from genome assembly GCA_933228895.1 of Platycnemis pennipes. NCBI lineage: Eukaryota > Metazoa > Arthropoda > Insecta > Odonata > Platycnemididae > Platycnemis > Platycnemis pennipes. Next base: position 99,229,622 of record OW121847.1, read on the forward strand.
TATTTCGAAAAATAAAATGATGAATTCAATTCAAATTCCGTCTTAATGTTTGTGTTATTAGCGGATTTCTTCAATTATTTCAGGCGGTATGCATTTGTAAAAAATATAAACTTGATAAATTTCCCTTATTGACACACTTAAAGTAACGTTATAAATTACAACAACAAACTGTTCTAGGTGTTTTGATAGGTACTTTGTAATTTTGTTCGAGAAATATATACTCAGAGGTGGATGATTATTTTAAGCAGCGGAAATACAAAGTTTGTAATATTAATGCAATGTTGCTTATACCTTTGCGATTTCACCATATCCATGTAGAAAGTTTGGGGAAGATAACATTTCCATGAGGCTGAATTTCAGTAGAGTAGGCATCTCATTACGCCAGTCATAAGTTGAACTTGTTACGCAATTTAATGAGCTTAGAAACAACGCAGCCACCCTTTGTAGCCTCGCGAGTTTTGTTGAACTTCATATTCTTATCAGGGGCGATGCCTAACAGCTAAGTTAATTAGGATAATTTCTACAGGTGAGAAATAGGATATTACTGAGGTTTTTGGGGAAAAAAGCGGGTCAATGGGAAACCCAGCTCCAGCATTTACGTATATTTTACGGAAAAAAACCCGAAGTCTGTTTAGTGCCCTATTCGTTTGACGAAGACTGAATCTGAATTATCTTCTCTTTGCGCTAAAGAAGGGACTGGAGTTAGGTAGATCAACTTCCTCGATTTCCACGGTTCTCTCTTCTAGCATGAAAGTAGTAGCATTGCAACTCTTAGTCATATAGAAGTAGTCAATTTATGGTGATCACTCCCCCCTCTGCCATACACCCTCGTGGTGACTCGCAGAGTGTTACGTTTGTTAAGATGCATGAATAGGCAGTTCTCCTGAAACAGCATCAATCCGGTCCCTATGACAGCTGCAGCAGAGGATTATGTATGAAATAAGGATAATAGCAAGTATTACGTAAAATTCTGGGACGCCTTACGTCAGGGTATAATATGTCGTAGTATAATAATTATATTAAATTAAATCAAATATTATTCTTAGTATAAAATAATATGATGTGATGTAATTTAACCTGTTCGAACAAGAATATAAAATTCAAAACACACCCAAAACTATTATGATTGAATTGATTATGGTTACAGTTGTTGAGGTTGAAAACACAGTTTTATTTAATTAAATGGAAGTTTCCTTTGAATAGTTTTCTATGTAGTTGTCACGGATAATCACCAGTCTGGGGCTCCAAAGCTGTCTCTTATGATATTAGGCCAGTCTTATGATATTAGGCCAGTCAGGCCATAGTCTCAACGACAACGTGAGCTATTCCCTCTGAGGGAAAACTGTGCAAAATTTTATTCCTCCACACCATCCCTTCCTTTGATGCATGTTAATCATGTTCACAACTAGTACCACAAAATTTCGGTTTTTTATTTGATTAATGAAAGGCATTTTGACTGAATTTACATTACTAAACGTTCGTTTGTGTCTCACAAACAGTACCGAAATTAACTCAAATACATTTTTATACACATGAATTTGAGCTGAAATATCCTGTGTTCTCGGTAAAATTTTGTATTTGGATCAGGAATGTTGGTTGCAGTATATAACTAATTTATAGATATTCGTCCTATATTTTTCGTGTAGCTATTTTATGATAGAAAATTATTTTTATTCACTCCCTTTTACGGAGAGGCTAAGAAAATTTATGTAAATATGAGGAGGTCAGCCTTGAATTGAGTGGCAAGCTGCGTCAAACCAATATGAGGATTGACGGCACCCAATCTTGATGAATTTTTTTCTTGTTATTTTTCCGTAGAGAAAGTGAATTTCATCCAGCTGGTTTGATTTCATCGAATGCCATTTGAAGTAATCTAGCGTGGCAAGAGGGAAAGGATCGTTTCCTAATTTTGCTTTGGATTTTAGTTCAAATAATTATCTTCTTTGTCTTCTTCACTCCTTCCTCATTTGGAACTTATTTTGCATTTACACTTTTACACCTGATGTGATCGTCGTAATTTTGTGTCAGTTCCGAAACACAAATCCATGTTAACTATATTTTGGGTGAAAAATAACAGAATTTTCTTGTTTTCTTTCATCGTTACATATATTTTACCCGGTGCTATGCCTTTGCGATGGTTTTCTGCCATCCAAATAGTGTGCTATTACAGTAAGTTTACAGTAAGTTTCAATTTTATTTCAATAAAAAATTCCTATTTTTATATTTTTGACACAGGCTTTGGCCTTCCGGAGGTTTTTTCGCCACGGTTCCCTTAAAAACAATATTCGCTTCGGCAGTTTTAGGAATGCCTAATAGTCTATGGAACGCAAAAAATACGGTTGCCTAAATCAACACAGTGCGGAGTATGATTTTTGATAATTGATGGTCGAGCTCCTCTCAATCTCATCACCAAGGTTTGTGGAATTCATGAGTTCCCGTTGGTTGGTGAGAGGCACTTCCATTCTCCCCGAAGACACCTGCAGATTCCCACGAAATTTCCGGAAACTGAAACAGTCGCACTATGTTTTGGTGGTGGACTCCAACAACTCCACCCTGATTGGCTGCATGAATATCCCTGATATTATTTCAAAAGCTCTTCCTATACGCCTCCAAAACTGGAAGCTAGAATAAACATTTGCCGAACGGGAAAGGAGACTAAAATATTTGGATCATACGTTCAATTACCGCTTCCAAAACTTCTTTAACGTCTTGCAATTCAGTGGCATCGTCAATTTTAGGAGCATTGAATGAGCTCGGAGGTTGTCCGTTAATTTTTGCGTGTGTAAATGTTAAATTACGTCGAAAATGTTTTCTCACTCATGGATAGTTGGATGTTTTCCCCTTTTGCTGGGGACTTCGAGGTGAGAGAAAGCTACTGTTTCTTGAAAAGGAGGACGCGTCGTCTATGGACGTAGCCTCTCATCTCTAATCAATCATCAATGGTCCGGGAATCGTCGCGGTCGATCGCCTCGCCTGTCTACTTTCCTGAAGCGTCCGGTGCAGGTGGCCTACGATATTTTCTCCTCTTCTGCTGGAAATAGGGTCATTTGTAACTGGGATGAAAGGACAGCAGCTCTCACCACAGTGGGATTCCAACTACTCCCTAGGCGTCGCTTGAATGTTGTGCACTCTCCGTCAGCCGCGTCCTTCGCTACCCATCGTTGTGATGGACGCTCGCTGAGGAGAATTTCTGCTCTCTCTTCGATCAAAGAGATATTACTTGGTGATATAGAAATGAAGCTTGGAATATTTCGTAAACGTTTTCTAAAGACGCTTGGAAAATTTCAATTCACACGTGCTAGATAGTTAAAGAATAGAAGTATTTGGCCTGGGTTGTCTCTGAAATATTTAATATAAATAGAATCCGAAGATGTTAGAAGTTGAAATAATAACTACCAACAAACTCGAGCATAACTTTCACACATTCTTTTACTCACCTCTTATTTATTATTTATGTGCACTATTAAAAGCAACGTACCCGTCTCCAGCCGGCTATAATCATTTCTTCTTCATCAATTATTCACATTTCTATGGGTACGGTAATACTTAACAACGCTAAAATATTTATATTTTACCTATAATTAGAGATAAAAAAGGTCTAAAGTAAACGTACTATGTGATATCAAAAGTCTGTAACAAATCCTCTACCCTGATAGGTTATTCATCTCTATAGGCTTCGTGCTAGTGGTCTCGTGAGCAGCCTGCGCATTGAAATGTAAAACCAATGCACGGAAAATTGTTGATGCTGCTAAATTGGATCAATAAAGAACCATATCATTAGTGCAAAAGGAATTCATCAGCTCATCTTAGCCACCTTTAATGGTAAGATAAAAATAAATACGTGACGGAGATATTTTCCTTTAAATTCTCTAAAATACGTATCTATTTCTTCCTGGATTCCTGTCAATATATTTACTTCAAATGCATAATTCTCAGTGCAAATGCACAGGAATAACGTAGTTCGTTGACCGTCGCATTATTTACATCCAACAAAAGTCATGACGATGTTCATGGAGCCCATTGTTTGTCAATATTTACAAATAAGGAGGAACGACCTTCAAAAATACATTTATTAGCACTTCTCAAAAGTGGGGAACTTATTATTTAATAGGTATTTTATCGATTATTGTTGTTTTTTAAGGGGGGAAAATGGATCGTACCTTTAACGTTATGACGCATACGATACATGTATCCTTGGAGACAGGCAACCAACATTGCCCAGGTGGAAAAAAAACAAATTTTACATTTTAACTTCAATAATTGCACTAATAATGCAGTATGCAGCTGTAAATTAACGATTTATCATAAGAGGAACATTACTCTTAAAATAGTGCCACAACTTTCGAATTTGGTTGCTTATGAGAGATAAAATGGGATATATAAAAAAAACAGCTTCAAGAAAAATATATGTACATATATGATTAGATATCAAAAAGGGATTCTGATATGGGAAATATTACATATGAATATAATTTCCATTGAAATATTTTGTAATTTCTCATTATAGCTGCAACATACCGTTCAAAAGTTAACTCTTCCGTGATGGGATATTTTTAGTGTCAAGATAATGCTCTCACGATTATATTGCTGTTTGTTTTAGTTTATATATGAAAAGGTAAAACTGTTGCATCAATTTATTTCGTGTCCATAGGCAATCATTAGTAATAAGGATGGAAGATTGAAAGTGAAGTCTTGTCAAATTCATAAATCTCTTCCGAGAGCACCACATTGAATATTTATATTTTAGCTATAATAAGGTGGGTCACCACTCTAACGCCTATTCAAGCCTTACGGGTTATATATAAAGATATAAATATTTATTGCAATATTTAAAAAAATACTCTTGACAACAAAGTTAAATCGTCGGAAAATATTGAAATCAGACCTATCCACGAATGTCTCATTCTTAGATACACATGTAACCATCCCCATTTGTCACTCAAACCTCGGTGCATCAAATGATTTTATCATCAAACATGTGGTCATTGAATCATTGCTTTTAATATGATATACATTTGTATTTCATTTGCCGGTGTTTTTTTAAATTCAATACTATTATTTGTATTAAATGAACGAGTTCTTTTTTCTCTTAGACTTATGATCGATGCAATACGACGTTGCATAATATTTTTCGCCAAATAGGAAAATGCCAAACTAACTCATATCTTTAGTTATATCTTGCCTTCGAGTTAGAAGTTTCCTTTTTCTACTACAACGCTATTTTAAGGGCACTCAGCTTTCAAAATTTGTCAGCCTTAACAGTTGTCCGAGTTAAAGCGAGCAAACTTTTTTCATTCTTCTTTCTCTAAATTTTTCCGAGCCTCACATCAGATCTCATTAACGTCCGTCACCATTCTGTCCTATCTCCTTTTTGTGACCCCTTAGATCCAACAGTCTGAAAATTGCTTTGCGTACTACCTTGATAAGAACGTTTACTTTTTGTATCTGCGGTGTAGTATAAGTAACCGTCATTTTGGAAAGTGCTTCAATGCCAGCTTTCAAGTGCTGGAATCCATCGGTTAACATTTTAGACTCCAGTCAAACTAAGCTGCAAACTCTGGCGTTGCCACAGTTTCCCGAACAAAACAGATACTCACACCTCCTGTCTAAAATGATGTTTCCATTAGACTTCATGGGTTCCATGTTTTATTAAACTCTTCATTGAGTGAAAATGTACCTAAAGTTCCAACGCTGATGCACTCATTTTTCATCATTCTTTGGTGATAAACAAACTAATTTTATATGCAGTTATATAGTGCCCCCCAAATATTTATGGTGATACAATATGGAAAGAAGTTTAAGAATGCTGGTATGAATCTGTGGAATAGACTAATTAAAATAAAGGAACGAAATTAAAAATAATTGCCCTCTCCACATAAATAATTTCACTTAAGTTCGACAGCTTGTATTATTACCATATTTTTGATGATTACAGCACCATTGATTTTATTCTTTTCCTTGATTGTAATAATTTAGATATCTATTATCTCTAGTTTTTACCACACGTTATTTCAACTACTGACGTATTCAGCATAAATTATTTGCATTTGTTGTTGTTTACACCGAAAGGCGCAGAGGCGTGCGGGGTGATAATTCACCAGTGGAGTGGAAGTCACTCTCTGACTAGCTGTGGTTTTCGCAACTACTGTACATACGGCACAACTTATTCCAGGACTCAGGAGATACTAATCCTCAGATCGCATTTCCTTTTCATACTGCAGGAGTTGATATAATGTTTATAGCTGCCAGTTCTCATGGAAATCGTACGCTTGTACGCCTTGATAAATATATCTGTTAATCTTCTTATATTTGAGCATTTTATAATCTTAGAGCTTTACCTAACGGAAATTCTATTTTTGAGAGTTCCAATTTTATACTCTTTTCTAAATTGATAAGAGAAAAAGAAGACGAATGAAATACTGTTATGAAGGCAGGAGGCATGAGCTTGTGGAATTTTGCATCTGAGTGTCTCTCTTTCACTGAGACTAACAATAAACGGCTAGGGCGCGTAACCGGTAACGCATTACGTATTCTAGCCCAGGACTTATAAGGTTCTCACATATGTATGCGAGTTATAAGCTCTCCCTAATCATGTAGGCTGAAACCTTGCTCCTTATTTAAAATAATGGCCATTTCACTCATTGATATTAGTACGGCCGGGTGGAATGGACTAAGTGAGTCATCAAACCTAACTCATTTAAAGACAAAATTAAGGCCGATAGCTAAAACTCAAAATTCCATAAATTTCGTCCATGCTGTATATCTTGCACTCAACTGATGGAAAAAAGTAATTTAAATTCAGCTGAGTATTACAGTGAATATTAACTCAGTAAGGAAAAAAATGGTACATAAAATGTCGTCACATAAAATAATTTGTTTAATGCGTTTTGTTCCTTGGATGTTGATTAAAAATCTTAGTGTATTAAAGTATTTTGTATGAAATATATTTAACGACCATCTGTTGCCAAATGTGATTGACCAATTGGTATCATACTGACTCTACGGTGACTAGCCAATGACTTTACGGTGAAGAGATAATTAAGGGAATGGAAAATGCGAGGCAGAGGTGGATTCTGGCAAAATGTATTCATGCAAGTATAGTACCAGTAAGAAAAAGAAGAAAATTCTTCAGTAGCCGAAGCCAAACAAGATTGAACAATAGAAAAAGTTTGAAATTAAATACCAAATGAGGGTGCAAACAGATCGCGAAACGCAAAAGAGAAAAATTCATCAATCACAGGGATACCTATGCAAAAGAGGTTAAAATAAGTTATTTGCATTTCAATGACAATCTGGTTCCACCCGTGAAACAAAGAGAGAGCCAGGATTGCCTCAGAGAGATGGAAAAGGACAGAAGCTGCCTTTGACCGCTCTCCTTAAAAATTTTTGATGACTCATTGGAGGTACGGAGTGCTGAACTTGACCTTCCATGCACACAGCCCTCAAGCATAATTCCATCAAAGAACCTATAATCGCTGCCAGATTAGAACCTGAGTCCTCAGGATAGGAAGCTATTACCTTAGTTTCCATTCAAAGCCAGTGCCCTGAAATACAATCAGCGTACTTTAAAAGTGTTTGAATGTTAATCCCTTGATGAATGAAGAGAATAAAATAAGAGGAAACAGGGAATGGAAAGCAAATTTGAATTAAAACTGCCATAGGGATATTGAATGGAAATAACTGCTGAGAAAATATACCATGAGATATGCAGCAGTAAATTTCAGTCATCTATATTTACCGAATAACCTCCAAGTCACCTCAAAAATGCGTAGCAAGGGGTGAGTTATCAACAAGGGTGTACTACATATACTAACTTAAGTTAGTATTACTTATCTTCTGCTGGGATTACTATGAATATCATGCAAGATATGCACTACAGATTCTACTTTTTATCTTACATGTAAGAAAACATCTGAGAAGTACTGATTACACACATATGTACCGGGCTAACAGGCATACTCAAATCCTCAAAAATCAACCACCCAATTTTATCTATTTTTCTTTGCTTGCTTTGTAATAAAAGTAAGTAAAGTAAATAGATTGCTTTCAGCAACAAATATTGATGCGCTGAAATCATATTCTATTCACATGAAAGCTAGATTGGCACTACGGACAACCTGTGCTGCGGCAGCCTCCTCAAAATGAATACACATTGCTAACATTTAAAATAAAAAGGTGCCAAACGTTTTATTTAATCAACTAATGCATCAAGAAAGAGTCAAAGAATTCATAATATAATGCTGATTTACTTTTAAAAATAAAACTAATACAGGAATGGATAATGCACAATACAAAAAAAATAATTCACTATCTTTCTAAGCAATAATTACTTTAAAGTGTGCAACTGCATATGTATTTTTTACTTGAAAGTTAATTAAGTAACAAAAGAAGTAAGTTCAAATGAACTTATAATTAGATTTAAGACTCGAGTGAAAAAATATGTTACTTAATTCATTTTTATGATAATCGCAACTGAATATACGTACACCTGTCGACAACCTAGGTAGAAGCGTTTGAAATCTAATGAAAAGCACAATGCATAGTATTGAGGATGAAAATCGGTTAACCGTGAGGAGTCATAGTGTTAACTTTAACATTATAGCCTTAATTAAATAAAAGACGAGGATTAAGCAAGTTGAGGTATAGCTTCATTCTAGTCTCACTTAAAAAACCCATTAAAAATTTTCGTGTACTAATCCCTCAATTCAACCGTGTGCCAAATCGAATTTCACTTGTCTTCCGTCGTAAACAATTTCTCTCTGGATTTAGACGCAGCTGGATGAACTTCATTTGGCCACTTGATTTAATCCACTCGTCATGATTGAGCGCACAATTCGAACGATGTCTTCAAAGTGAGACGCACCATTGAGAATGGTTTGAATGCGGAGCGTCGATGACTTTGGTGGGAGCTTTAATGCTTGGGTGGTTGCGGTGGGAGGGCTTGGCCAAAACTTGAATTTTCGATACGAGCTGACAAAATGGCGGCAGTTCCTTCCCCGTTCCCTTCGACTTGTTTCTATTAAGAACAGGGAGTTACCTCCCTGTCAGTTCCCCGGTTATTCTTTCTCCGAGCCAAACCTCCGCTCTCCCTTATCTCTATACACCCTTGTTAAGATTCTTTCTACCCTCCTCTTCCTCCCCTAAGTTTACCTCCTGCTACCACTAACTCCATTCCCTTCTCCCTACCCCGTTTTCCTTTCACCCAATATTTTTTCACCACCAGCCATTTATCTCTCCAGTTAACATTTCCCTATCTCAATCCACTTCCCCTTGCCAAACTTCCCTACCTTTCTCTTCTTTGCTTCACCTTCCCTGGAAATTTCCCATCAACAGCCTCCGTTGTCGCTGCTCTAATTTTGTGACTCTCAAAATCCCATACTCCTCCCCAATCATTTCCCACTAACCCCCTCCCTCTTTGTAATTCATCCCTCTTTCCATCCCTTCTCCTTCGCCTCCATCTACTCTTTCCAAAATCCCGTGATTGGGTTCCTGTTGCAGTTAGGGTACTGACATTCCCTCCCGAGGCCTCTAAGTTGAATCACGTGAGGGGCACAAGATTGTTCATTGATATATCGGTCCAGACTTGACTGTGGCATGCGGATTGCTGTATATTCAGTGCTCCATCCAACGGATAGGACGTTACGAAATTGACCATTTGGCGCCTTGGTTTCTCTCCATTATACCTCCATTTGTTGAAAAATCATCTTATAACTAATTACTTACCCATTAAGAATGCCTCGAGTACATAAAAATAACTGTTGGCCTCCTCTCCCAAATAACTAACTCTTCATAACCCCTTTCCTTCAGCCAATTACCCTCTCTACCGATCACTCTTCCCCGAAATTATCCTCCTCCACAGAACTGTGAAGAGCCAACCAACGCCCTTGTGCAAATTTGAAGGTGCTACCCCACTTTAAGAGGAATAGAGTTAAAAACATAATATAGCTTATCCTATAATTATTATTATAGGATATCCTTATATATATAATTAGTATCAGAATAATTTAGAATTTAAAATCGAGAGTAAAATAAAGAAATTGTTTTCAAGCAAACTTATTTCACACCGACAACGGTATAGAATAATGAAGTTTTCTTAATTTTACTCTGTAACATATACGTCCGCAAGTAATCTCATGAGCCGTTGTTGAACCTTAATATTGAATAAAAATATAATTAAAAAACATGGGTGCTATCATTCAGTACCAAGAAAATACGATCCTTTTCTTTCCAAGTCATAAGTCATTTAAAAGCTAATTTGAAATCTTAATCCCCGTCTTTTTATTAAAGAAGGTTGAAAACATAGATGATGTCTTTCCCTTCAGCATGACCTTAGTTTATCTTCTCTTAATAATAAGCGATTTAGTGAACTTGTAACGGCCTGTGATGAATTACAAAGTAAGTACCTTTTGACATGCATATTTCCCTTTCCAGATAAGGGATAGTTTAATCTCTATAGCAAAAATCATGGGTAAATGGATGATAGCTATATTGGTAACAGTATATAGAAAATTCCTCTCCCAGTAGTTTTCCATGCGTGTTCACTGAATGCATGTATTTCACCCGTGGAAGGCTCTGCTCTTTACCCTACCTCTCTACACTACGAACACCTTTCTTTTCATAACACCGCAGTGGCGCCCCCTACTCTTCGAACTCCTTCCTTCCCTCATACTCACAAGTGACGTGCACACGTACACATACAAGTTCGTCCTCGACTCAGCGTGCCTCGCTCCAGCGCGCCTCTTCCCTCTCTTATTATCCCTCTTCATCTCATTTGCATCTCCGGATTGCGTGTTTACCCTTTTCCCAGCCGCTGCGTGTGTGCGGCTTTACGTAGCACCCGTCCCGTGCGCCGCGCGAGCATCCAATTTCGTCGCGGAAAAGGGGAGGGGACGTGACGCAAAAAACTTCCCTCTCGCCTCCTTTTTTTTCCGGTCCCGAAATGGATTCGCATCGGCTCCATTTCCAACTCGTGTATCGTGGGAACCGCGCTCGTTTCTCATCCAACAGATGAGCGCTGTGGGCTGAAGAGTGCTTGCGGGACGCGGTGGAATCCTTTCGGGCCTTTGAGAAGCATCGCGGCGGTTTTGTTATTCGAGCGGCGGATGTATTTACCCATCAGTCCCCACAGTGAGGAGGGAAAGGAGATTCCACCGAAGCGCGAAATAGGTTGGCTGACACTTTCGTATTCCTCACCCTGCAGTAAATATCCCATAGGGATATAGAACTAATTGTGCATATGCTGTTTTTTGAAGATCAGCTCTACCCGCTGACTATTTCGACTGAACGAGAGAGGGGAATATGGTTGGTGTGGAGGCTTGAGTACTGGATTAACATCTCAAAGGATTGGGTTACAATCGCGATATCATCACCAGGTGTTAACAATCCTATGGTTGGTTTGACGCAGGCCTCCACTTGATTTTCCTTTAAACAAAAATTTAAAAATATTTGCCTAATTCTAAATTTGAAATTGACCGCGTGTCCTGTTTCACTACATTCGCACTCTATCGATACATTAAACAGCCTATTATTGGTAGCCCTCTGGTATTCCTTGAGTCAAACGTTGAGTGACCTACTTGTTTTGAAGGCACAGAAATAATAGCAGAGAAAGAGGATACTCACCGTGGATAATTAGGAGCCATTAAGATGAATAACACTCCCAACAATTTTAGTAGAGAAGACGGGTATCACGTATATGGAGCTAGGAAAAGGATAATTAATGTACCGAAAAAATACGGTGCACCACCAGGAGGAGCTGCAAACCCGTCGCCACCTTTTGGAGGCAAAACTGCCGAGCCAGGCCTATATAAGAGCGGCAAAAACTCACCCTCGACATCCTTCACCAGAGGACGCAAACTTTTGTGAGAAAAATAACCCATGTGAACACAACCCGAAAGATTGCTTTTCTCAATTGTTCAATACCACGAAAATCTGAATTTGAACATAATTCTATTATTTCATTTACTTCTGTACGTGCTCATTATATAATGCCTTAACAATTCTTCCGTTCATTTGTCCATTTAGATTCTCTCATAACCGTCTCAAGTTAATGCCAATTAATTCATCCAGTCATTTTAAAATTTTCTGAAATCTTCTCTCCTATTTTCTCCCAAGCGTCTTAGTTTGTAACTCGATCGATTTATTTTATTTTCATCGTTTTTCTGAAACATCACATTTCGAATGCTTCCAGTCTTTATTTCTATGATGCTGTTATCGTCTATGCTTCACAGCCATAAGTAAACGTGCTCCAGATGTATGTCCTGATATACATCATGGTTTGTATTTCTAGATGTAATTAGATTTTTCCTTCGTAATTCCCTCTGCCTCTGATATATCCTACTAACCATAAAATACATGCTGTATATATTTTAAATGAAATTCCTTCTAATAATCTTCAACTGGCCTATTTTACCCTTCTAGGTGTGGTTTGGTAAATCACATCAGATGAGTAAAATAAGCCAATTTGAGATGTGGTGTTAGTGTGGTAGATGGTTTAGTGTACTTTTGGTAACGAATAAGTAGCTCATTTCCATTACTGTGTTAACTGATAGGTAGTAAAGTTCATTATTTTTGTGGATTTGGCTCGTGTTTTTTCTTTCCGTGTTATCATGTTTCGCTTCCACTTCATATCGCCTGAATCTTCAGAATTAGACTGTGGTAACTGTTTACCTCAACATTGCCTAAGATCCTATAGCTTCTGCATGAACACATTTAAGCATCCATCCGCAAGAATTCACCTTGTGGTTAATTTCGGCTTTTTTATCTGGTTAAAGAAGCCTACGCCGGTGCTTTTTCCTGTTTTCCGCCATCGCTTACAATCCTTCCGCTCACTAAACCTTGGGATTCTTGGTCCAGTGAATTCAGCTATTTAGAGGGCTTCGTTTCTTCGCTATTCCCAATTTTATTTTCGTGGCCAGATTTTCCGCAACGATTCAAGCAGTAATTGCTCCTTTAATTTATACTTTTGGTATTTTTTTCCACCCTCATATTTTGCTGTTAATCTGTAATGATCTCTTCGGTATTTTCTATTTATAATGTGATTTCACTCCTACATTCCATTCGGTGAATCATAGCATCAGGCCAACTACTTTTATAATTAACTTTAGAAGCATGGTACGATTACCAATTAGATGAATTACTCACTGCCACGTTAACAGTGGGCAGCCCGGGGCAGTTTGCTACATTCACCTCTCAACTCTATACTTATGACTCTTTATAAATGCATTATCTTCTTGTTAGGGATTCTGGTTGCCATGAAAGAGATAGGGAGGGAAACTAAATGATGAAGCGTAATAACTAATGAATAAATAGTCGTAACGAGAAAGAACAATGTTTTTTTAAGGAATGTCTATTTGTTATTTACGAATAATATGTTTTCCTTATCAGTGTTTTATGGGGAATAGAGTTTAGAAGGATGTTACTGGTCATTATTTGGGGAAGGGAAAAAATTGGAAAATTAATTACGGAATAGACCAAAAGATAAGGTACAGGCATCTTCTCGAGCATGCGCTGGTAAATTAGATCCGTTCGAATAAGGGGTTGCTGCACTTTTGGATCATTAACGTATGCAGTAACTGTAGAATGTAGCAGTTAATGAGACAATATATACGCAGAATATGCTAGTCATTAAGACATGATTAGAGAAGATGATAGAAAACAACGTCAACATTAGCTGAGGGCCGATTCAACTCCCATAATTCAAAGAGTTTATACAATCTTTTTGTAAATATTATTAGATGTAGCTTTACTTTTGAGATCCTAAAATATACCCCTCCCGTATGACGTTATCTTTCTTACGCTTTGGTAGATGTTTGGAATTTAAAAGTAATAATATAATGTAATGCGCCATAATAACATTGAAGAGATTTTTAATTTTGATCCTACTCTCTAGCACATCAAAGCCATTTTCAATTTTTTTGTGGTGTTTTGCAATATGACTGCCGAGTAAAGATGACAAATAATAAGTTTGTGTAGGAGAGCATTCATTTTGTTATGAATTATTACACCCTAGTTGGTAATCTTATATTCGAAAAAGTGAAATGGGATATACATTTTAGTATGCCGGAAATTTTCAATTTACCTTATTTGTCAAGCTTCGCGGAATTCATCTTAGACTATCTTCCCTCCTGTGATTGGCCCTTATTCTCCTTCTAGGATTTAGCTCTTGGCTGTCATGGAGATTTAAATGCCTCGCATCTTCAACTAAAATCGAGCGGGCGCCTCCACGGCGTTTCTCTTTAATGCACACACCCGTTGGCCGTAGCGGAATATCTCCATCCCATGTTCCCTTATCCCTCATTTACTTTCATTCCGCTCATTTCTGTTTATCCCTAATTTCATATTCTCATCATACACCCACGCCCCTCTTCAATCTAGAAGCCACCATCCCTTTTCTTTGAATTCTAACCCGGTAAAAACATCTCAGCATTCCTGGTACAATTCGTGGCAATTATCCCCAAAATAATCTGGGGCGCAATAGAAATTATTAAAAAGAAACAACAATGATAACTGGGAGGATGAATACACTCCTATAATAGCTGGAAGAGAGTATTCAGATTTCATGGTCATGATTGTTGATTGGTTGATGCATTGACCAGACCAATCTGAACACAGACTCTTGACCCATCAGAACTACCCTAGGGCTCTCAGTCATATACGTAAGACGACCAGGAACCGATTCATCGTCACTTCAGACCTAAAAATGCCAGCATGATGGCTGGAGGAACTGTTGTAGCTAAAAGACCCCATGACGCGGAGAAACGCCTGATGGCCATTATTAATGAAAGACAGGGTACGACAGGATAGGCTACGGAGGAAAATTATAAACGGCCAGCGAATATATACGAATTAAAAATGGTTTTCTGCCGTAAAATTGTCCTTGAATATTAATGCGATTCTAAACTTTATTTAACTTCGAGCACTCCACCACATTATAAGAGTGGACCTGGAAAATAACTCTTTCCTGGACAGTCAGTTAAAATGAAACAAATATTACGCTATCAGCGAAGATGATGATTATCGCAAAAAGCTTCATGAATGATATAAACCTCTTAAATACAATTTCAAATTGGGTGCACTTTGCATTTTTTCAACCGCGTATTTTTTGATAACACTGAGTTATTGTATAATTATGCATTGTAAAAATAATTAATGTTTTGAGGTTAATATAAAATGCTTACTCTAAAGATCGCTTTTACCCAATTTTTGAGATCAATTACATAATGACCGTATCTGGTATAGTTACTTTGCAATTTTATTGATTTATACGAGGAAAACAAACCCGCAAGAGTTTGCTGGGAATATAAGCCAAATTGATTTTAATTTCTATAGATTGTCAAAACCTAAAATCTTAGCGATGAGTGTGATCAAAAGTTTTGAATATGCTCATAAAAATATGCAAGGGTTTGATTGTTGAATTTAAAAAAAACAAAATATTTTTTATTGTTTATGCCTAATTTGTATTTAGAATAAGATGATTTAGCATTTAAGTATAAAAATATTTCAATTATGAGGAAGAATCATCATCAATCATGCTCTACATCAACTTTACCTTGGTGTATTCAACAAGGAACGTGAAAAAATTGATAATGAAAACGTTTTACATTACATTGCATTACTTTTTTATTGTAGCGTGTATGTGCGCACTCGTGCGCTAGCGCTTGTGCATTGTACAATTGCAAGCTTGCGTCAGAACTTGTGTGGGCTCACGCGGAATACATGCCATTAGAACTACATAAATAAAAGTATGCATGAATACATATTTGTATATGCCTTGTCCACATTAATAGCAATTGTTCTCCCAGTTTGTATTTTGAAGGAGCTCGTAAAGCCAAAAGCCTTTTCATCAGGGCCTTTGTCTCTTTGTATGAAAAAACACTAAAGTAACAGAAAACCCGGAACTAAAAGCCTATATACCTAAATATATAGAACATTACCTTATTCTTACTCGGTACAGCAACAAAAGAGTCGCCAAAATACCACATTAGATAATCAAATCAGATTAATAATACGTAAGAAGTAGCTGATCTAACTTATCTAAGAAAACGAGTAGACGGAGTTCACCAAAAAATCCATGGCGGCAAGGCAAATCTTTGACCATCATATAACTGGGCAAGCATTGAACTAAATACCCCCTGGGAAATACGGAGCTGGGCCTTTGAAAGCGAGAATGACTACAGCGATACACTGTTTCCCCATGTCAGAAAGAACGCCGTCGGAAAAGAGAATCCTTAACAGTTCGTTCTAAAATACATTAAAATTACATAAATATTACTGTGAACAAGCTTGTTCAAAGCAACCTCTGCGCTGCCCAGTGATTAAAAATGAGGATTGACGCTCTTAAACAACTTACTCGAAATTATGGCATGGAGTGTTGAAGAGTTGCACGAGTTGCAGACAGGCAAGGCTTCTAAGACTCCTGCCGAATGCGCCATTGTGTTTATCACTTGTTAACGGGGAGAATATCCATTGCTTCAGAAGATGGATAATTTTAACTCATTAAAGAGAGATCATAAAATAATTTGTTTTGAAATTAGCTTTATAATCTTTATCTTTACGAAGCAGGTGAGGGAATTAAATTTAGGACTACATTAAGTTAAAAGTTTTGAATTTTTTAAAAGTTGGCGTTAGTCCACTCGCAACAAAGGGTGCCATGAGCCCCACAGCTTCACAATCCAACCGTCGGACAGGATATTTGAATAAGAATTTGAATTCCTCTTCATACGGTATTCAAGTAGGGTCAAGGGTTCAACTGAAAATCTGCCACATTTGGAACTCGATGCCGGACACTATGAATGGGAACCCAGTACAATAGCCACCATACCAACCCAATCCTTCTTTAACAAACATGCCCGAAGTGGAATTCCAACTTGTGACGTAAAACCACTAAACTTGCTCTTTGCCCACATGGCTGCCAAAGTCGACTTCATTTATCGTTTGCCACCTCTCAGGGAATTCCATGAATTTCGCGGAATCAGGCTTATATTTTTAGGTGCATATTTCCCGGCGACAAGTGGGCAGAAACCTTCCAAAACTTGCTGCTTGTTCCATGCTGATCCGTCATATTTCCTCAGCTCTAAATAATAAATAATAGAATTCCATTAGTCTTGTCTAATTTTTTAGGCATGTGAAAAATGCCGTATTTGGAATATTTTCATTAAAATTTAACAGCATTATTTTAGCTTCCTGAGTTAACCACCGCATAAGATGTATATTTCTGACCTTTTATTCCCGAAAGCTCCAGGAATTTTCGTCACGTATGGGAAAAATCTCCCGAAATGGACCACTCACAAGGCGAGATCCCTAAGTTAGACCCACGGAAGTGAGAGAAACTGAAATCATAAATCCAATAACACTCAACCAGGACTTCCTTTCCATGAAATCATGAAAGTATTTTTTTTTCGTTTCGACTCGATACACACGGACGTTCCTTTCACACATATTCCACCCGCGGTTTTCCCCAATCATTTGTCTCTTTCCACCTTCTGATTCCCGGGGGCTGCAGTCCAATTCCGCTGCCACGCCCTCTCTAGCATCGCTTCCTCCCCTCCAGGGAAAATTTATGGGACACACTCCTCCCTCGAAAAATTTGGAGTAGCGACACGCTCGTTCTTAATTAAATTTGATATAAAATATATATAAACACGTTAAGGTTCTTTTTTGCGGAATCTGCTTTGGGCGGAGAGGACACACCTGAAAATACGCCAGTGAGGTAGAGGTGAGGGCGGGAGGGGGGTGGAGGAAGGCATGGGAGAGCAGGGGGTGGAGGGCGTCTACAGATGGCAAGGGGTGAGAGAGATTCACGGCCCGGGCTGGAGAACAGTTTGAAAGCATTTTATAGCGACGAGCGCGGCTATTAATTTTTTATTGTTGGCTCATTCATCCCAGGTTTGTACGAAACGGGAGGTGAAGTTAAATCCTTTTGTTGACCACTCTGTTTTTGTTGACTTCAATTATATACTGAGTAATTCTCAACCCCTTTTAAGCTTGATGGACTTTCCGAAAAGGTTGTTACATTGATCTTCCCGAGGAATTACGATTTTTTTAAAACGAGAACGAAATATTCCTGAAGTAGCTTCATTTTGATAATTTCTTCGATGCATATGGAGATATTTTATCAATTTTGTGGAGATAGCCATTGTATATTAATAGTTCAATTTATTTTTAAAGTGAAAGAGTTGCCTTGATGAATTATTGTTGGATTATGCCCGTTTTGATGCAGTTACGCAAGATGCAGTAATTGAACGATTGAAAATGATTTGCCTTCTTCGTCGGATTTGTGCAATATATTGATAATGTGGCAGCATTGATTATTTGACGATTAATAAATTTCCCCACAGTCCCTTTTTTCACTCTTATATTGTACGTAATTAATTTTCTCTTCGTCACTTACCTAATGCATTTACAGCTGTGAGAATCGGCCAGAGATAACAATTAGTAACTTCAGCTAATTGTGGGACAAAAACCTGCTTGTGGAAGAGTAATTAGGAAATTGTGGGTAGATGGCTATGGGTAGGTGTTTTTAAGGGTATAGAGGGAGTATGGACAAAAATCAATCCACTTTCAGCGAATCACTTCATCCGCGGATTATTGAGCATTATATGTGCGTAAAACCGTGCTTGAAGTGCACGCTGTAAGGCTCTTAAGTAAGAATCCGGATTCAATCAAAAAACTTCCGAACAAGGAACTTGAACTAGAGCCCACAGGACAGACAATAAATGCTAATGGATAATGCAGTATAATAATACAGTTATAATAAGACATAATAATACAGTTATGTGGTTACCTTGTAAGAAATCCTATTTTTGCAGACCTTTTCTGCCGAATCTACTCTCAGCAAAATCCTTTGCACCAGTATTATATGAACCAAACAATGTTAGGGACAATATCAATGAGTTTTATTACGCTATTGGCATTTTAATGACCTCATGCATGAAGCATCGTGGATACAACCTCATCTTATGTGCAGGTCGTCATGGATGCGGATATCGTCCTCATATTGCCGTTCTAGCGTGAAATGCTTGCTTATTTTTGGCAATATGGCAACTCATCTCCTAATCCACAATCATTTAGTCTATGCCACAATGCACTGTCAAAACAGATAAGATTGCCACAAAATATCTGAAAGTGCTTTGGACCACACCAATGAAAAACTTGTTGCTAACGATTATATGCATCCATTTCTGGTATGTCTTTTTGCTAAGTTGCTGTGAAATGATCTTACTATTTTTTCCCATGAAGGCTTCTACAGAGCCTTGGTATTGAAGAGACTTGCTCTCAGGGCATTTTTTTTCGCGTCTGTCCATGTTTTCTGGACAGTGTTCTCGGGATACTATTCAGAATGCCCATCCAATTTTCAATTTTTATGACACAAGTATACACGCAGATCCGCGGACGGATTAGTTTTGTTACTCGTTAAGACACATTTAAGTCCATTTGATTTCTTTGCTTATGATGACAATTCCATCACTTTTTTATTTCGAAAGTAGACAACTGTGTATTCATGCCACAATTTTCTTAGCTTAAAACCCAGCTCTGTACATGAACAAAGCATGTTATCATGTATTATTGCATGTTGCATATTGAATGTTATCAAAGCATATTATACTCATACAAATCACTAAGCAGTAGAGTCAAACAGTTTTGCAAAAGAGTGAAGAATTCTCTATCTCCATGAACATTAAACCAAATATTTTTCTTTCGACTTTGGCTAGAATATTGTTTTTTAAAAATGCGTGGAAGTTTTAATGCCACAAATTAAGAGGAAATTTTCTAAGTAAGAGTAATAAATTTAAAAAAATATAATCTAGATGATGAAATAAAGAAAAAATGTTAAGAGATTTGTATTTTGATCCCAGTAGACGGGAGCAAAGAAAAATGTAAAGTGGTAATTTGATACTCATGCTGATAAGCTCTTTTTGTTTCTGACCCGTTTCAGAGCAAGTTTTGGATCGGCGTATATCATCATTTCCATTCGTTTTCAGCGATTCAGATGAGGCTCAAAGTAGTCCGTTTTTCTGTTGCTTGGCATTTTCTGTGCCATGCGGAATTTGATATAAATAATTTCCTATGGCCACGCAAATGGATTGAAATTTTCACCAGTCGCCAAGATCTCCTCTCCACGGCAATCGGAGCATTTTACCTGCTACTCACTCGTATAAACTTTCGGTCTCCTCATGTCACCCGCTCGGTTGAGGCAGCCCCTGGCTCTCTGCGATCCATATTTCGATTCGAACCGTTCCGAGACATGACCTAGCGCAGTGTTGGTAGAGACCACACCGTGGACTTTCCGTCAGGAATTCTCTGTCATTCCCTGTCAGCCGCCTCCCCCATTTCCCCTCTCCAGGCGCATTCTACCCTATCGCATGCCATAAAATATTTAGCGTTACCTCGCCAAAGGGAGGCTATTTCAGGGCCCTTTGGGCCTCCTACCGTTCCTGAATGGGAGATTACCATGTCTTCCCCTAAGAATCCTAACAGGTAACACACTGGGAATTTGAGACGTAAAATGGTTGTAATCATTCAAATAACCCAGTAAGGAGAGCATCTATTGCAGGGGTAAAATATACCAGACGATTTAAACACGAGCATGGATTTAAACTAACAATTGCAGACTGCACCTTTAATCGCTTACCTTAAGGCATCTTCTGAGTCATGAAACAGAACAGCGGCGAGATATGCATGGTGGTAAGAAGTCAAAATGTTGTTATTCAAGAATATAATAAAGATTAAATAGCAGGTAGTTAACGGGTAGTTAAGGAAAGAGATTTTAAGAAGAGTAGGGAAAGAATTATATCAATGCAATTTATGCACTTGTCTTTAACGAAAATAAAACATCCAATGACCGTAATGTTTGACGCACCCAACGTGGTGAGGAGGGGAGGGGAATTTGACTGCCCAAGAAAGATTCACATAAACAGACACACAATTATGCTCATATTAAAGTCCACTCTTTCCGTGGCTGTTTG
The DNA here is from genome assembly GCA_933228895.1 of Platycnemis pennipes. NCBI lineage: Eukaryota > Metazoa > Arthropoda > Insecta > Odonata > Platycnemididae > Platycnemis > Platycnemis pennipes. Next base: position 99,250,585 of record OW121847.1, read on the forward strand.
CGAAAGAGTTAATTTCCCGTCAGTGACAACCTCTGACTGTATACACACACTCTTTAGTGATTCCTTCACGCAGAATTCAGTGGACCTCGTCAAGGAACACTTATATGTGGGTAACTGCAATCAATCCTGGGATTGTTTACGGGAAGATTTTCCACGCCAGGAACAACTCCAGATTGCATTCACATTATAGACCTTTCACGGAGTGTACGGGGCCCCAATTAAGGGATAAAATCAATAGGGTTTGCAATCACTCCTTCAGAGGCTGTTTACGGGAAAAGTATTTCCGCGCCAGGGACAGCCTCAGACGACACTTATTTACCCAGTGGCATCTTGTAGTAGTTATTCTCGTAGCAGTAGGACTTACGAAAAGATACGACACTTAAGGGAATACTTCAATCACATAACACACTTATTCAGTCACATGCACACACTTACCCAGGTATCTCCGAAGAGGACCGGAAAACTTGTCGTTCAGGGCTAAGCTCATGACAAACAGAGTCAAAATACGATATAATGGTTACGGCCTATGCTAATTAATGGAAGGGAAAGAAGAAATAACGTAAAATGCGAGGCGAATACAAGTATTTTGGCTACAAGGTTGTCCTCTTCGGTGCACTGAAGGAATACGATTCACTTGCAACGCAAAGTCGAAGTGAATATGGAGGAGGAAATCGCTCTTTAAATAGGCAATAGTTAGGGAGAAGGTGGGGGGGGGGGGGGGGGGGTGACTAGCGAGGGTTCTGACGGTCAAAAAGTGAAAGGAATAGGTGAACGTTATAACCGCTGGAGGGTAGGGGAAAGGGGGGAGGATTTAAAAAAGAAAGAAAAATCGTGTGGAGAGTAACTGGGAATGGCTAAACGAATGAAAATAAGGGAGAGTATAGATAGGGACTTCATCACTGCTCATGAGTTTGTTATACACAATATTTCCTTGTTACAGAGCAATATATTTCTATTTCTATTTATTGTGCTTGTCTATGTATAGACTTTCGTAAGAATTGAGTTAATGGTTTGGTGATTGTTTTATTAGTGTTAGATTATCCTTGGTGATGTGGTGGCCAGCGTTTATTACAAGAGCTATACCATGTTTCCTGGTCTGTTGTACTTAAAATGGGCAACGTGTTCTTTGCATCTCGTGATGATATTTCTGCGTGTCTGTCCAATGTATGGCATGTCACATGAGGCACAATTGATTTAGTACATTCCAGATTTGTTCTGTATGGCGATTTTGTCCTATGTGTTTTCCAGGAGGTCTTTCAGTTTTTGTTATTGCTGTAGGGAATTTTTGTGTTTACTGATTTAAATTTTTTTTCTAAACCTTTGGTCAACTGTGGGCTCAACGGAAGTTTTTAATACCGAAAATGTTCCTCCTTCTCGTATGTAGTCGAGTCCATGATAAGTTTTTTAAAATTGTTTCTTGACAATGTTATTAACTATCGATTCTTTGAAACAGTTCTGTTCTGCTACATCGTTGATGCACTTTATTCAGTCAGTGTATGGGACATATCTACATCAAGGAGGCAGTATTAGAGAGTGAAAAAATAACCGACATAGCCCCCCCTCAGAGTTATTTTCCACACCAGAGCAAGGGGGGGGGTCTCCCCTCCGAGAAACTCCCCCCGCCCACGAGCGACCTACTGATAAACCACTTTTTCCTGGGGTAGAGAAATACGTGAAATAATAGGTCAAGCGAATCGTTAACTGGGATTCGTCAAAAGAGTACTGGGTAAATGTGACGATCATGTACGAGAAATCAGCAACTTTTCCCTTGTAAGACCTCATTTGGAATATGCTGCCAGTGTATGAGATCCCTACGAAATCGGTCTAAATAACGAACTTGAACGTGTGCAGCGAAGATAGGCAAGATTTGTAAAGGGACGGTATGATAACCTTATTAGCGTAACCAGTCTATTAGATGAATGAAATTGGGAATCATTGTCAGATCACAGGTTGAAATTTAGACTTAATCTTTTAAATAAATTCCAAGACCATATTTTCAGTGATGATGTAAAAAATATTTTGCGGACCTCAACTTACAATGGTAGACTGGACCATAATCACAAAATTAGAGAAATTGATTGCCGAACTGACAGATTCAAAATGTCCTTTTTTTCCTCGTACTATTAGGGATATGAATAACGGTAAATATATCCAGTACGAGTGTAGCAATGTATAACATTGGTAGCTGCATGTTGGTATAAGGACTTGAAGGTAACCCAACTAACAGCATGTTTTTGCATGTGTGCTTTGCTATTTTAATTTTTAATTACAAATTTTATGCATGATATGTAGTGCATGTTTGGTGAGAGTTCACCCCCTGCCACACACCTTTATGGTAGCTTGCATGGTAAGATGTAGATGTAGATATTTTCCTAAATGGCATTAATGGTTGCCATTTGGACGGAGACGTTTCCCAGTCGGTGCTTACCAGGACAATTTGTCACTATCAGTGACAGCCATGGGGCTGAGTAAGCAGCAAACGATATGGAAACACGGAGCTACAACGTTGGATTAAGATGTAACGTGGCATAGTGTAATCAATCTTGGCTGCAATGAATTTTTAGTTTTATTAACTCCAGAGTTGCTCCTAAATTCAGTGATATTCGTTCACTTGATTTTGACGGCTTTTTTTATATCACTACCATTGGTTAACCTCTTTAATGGGTATTAAAAAATAACTTATTTATTTAGTACTGGATTCAAAACAGTTATGTTCTCCCATATGGTGTATTAAGTAAGGTGACATAATTCGGTGTCATCATCTACTTTTCTTATTAGTAGTGAAACCTTTGGACGCCCCCAAACGAATAATCGAAAAAAAGGAAAAAGGCGAGGTGGCCCAGGGAAAGGAACTGGCCCCCCTACCCTGAATGAGTGAAATTCGCATGCCAGTGCCTTAGTTCGGGGTGAGCTGTACCCTTACCTATCCAAACGAACCTTCGGGTTGAATCATTGGGTGAATGAGTGCATTTTATTTTGGCAAAGTTTAAATTTATATAATTTTTTTATTTGTCAGCCTCATCCGCGGAATATTATGTTCACCCAAATGCACGTATTGTTTCTTTGAATTCAGGTGCTTAAGTTGTTTCAGAAGGTTTTTTGGAGGTACATTTGAAGTACCCTCTGTTACATGGTCGTAAAGCGTAAGGAAGTTAAACTCTTTCTCACGTTAAACAAGCCATTATTTCAGCTTTGTGCGTAGTATCAGTCTGCGCAACGTATAGCTCTCGTTTTACGACGCCCAGTATCTCGGCAACCTACCCCCAATTGTTTTCTATTTTACCCATCATATGGCTTTGTAACTTGTGTTTTAGTCAAATCCCAATGTAGCCTCTTAGTATCTATAGCATAAAGTTGCTTGAGTAACATTGAATATTGCATTCAGTTGAGGAAAATATATCCACCGTCCAATTTTACATCGGATCGTTTCATTAGTATTTTGTTGAAGTTGAAACCAATTTCTTGGAACTATCCCCCAAGCGATATACCGGAACTATTCTCAAAGAGAAGAGGAATTACATGGAAAAACAAAAAAAAAAACACAAAATTAGTAGACGGAAGCTTTCAAATAGCGTGGCTATCTTTCTCAACCTTTAGTAAGAAACTGACATTCAGAGACCTTTATTATCATCATCATTTGACTATGCAATAGCGTGACGAAATGCATTGTGAATTTTATATGTAAAAAATAACTTTGGATAAATATGACAAATTGTTTCTTTCTGCACAGTCGGATATCGCGTCCGATAGTGCCAATTTTATATCTTCTCCGTCTCGATTTTTGGATGATTGGCTCGGCGTGAGAGACAAACCATCGAGTGATTCGTACCGAGTTAAAATTTCCAACACACCAAAGATTCACACTTGAGTCGATTCTTGACCACGCTTCATTGCATTGGAAACTCTATCGTGGTGGTAGGTAAATTCAATCCCCATGACAATTGCCGACTGATTTCCAATTCTTTCTGCTGCAGCTAAGAATGCTAAAGCTATCTACCCTGCAAGATTTCAGCATGGGAAGAATGGACGGAAAGTAAAAAAAAAAAATCTTTCCTCGTCCCGTTCAAATGGAGTGATTTTCAGGGCAAATTTCCGTCCGTTGGCAGGTCACTCACATTCTGAAGCCAATTCCCCCTGAATCTTCCACCGCTCGGGTCTACTCTTTCCACCGTCTGTACGTTGGGGAAGGGGGGTTGGGATGTGAAGGCACAGTAGGAAATGCACTCCTCGCCAGTCGATTATATAAAAAATTCCAGTTCAATGAGCTTTGAGGAGTCCGAGTGCTCTCTTCCCAACCCCCTAACCCTACTCTTCCCCCCCTCGAACTTTCCTCGCCCCCTTCCCCCCCCCCCAATACTCTCCTCCCTCTTCAGTTTTTCTTTCGCTCACTCCAACAATTTTCTTTCTCCCAACTCTTTCGCCATTCCACCGATTCCATTGTTCGCTTGCGTCCCTTGTATTCCGACTGTGTCCGCTTTCACCCTTCCCACTCTCTCCCCACTCCCCGTACAAATTCCATCCCCCCCCCCTCCCGGGCGCCGATATCTCAAGGGACTTTATTTAGCCACGAAAAAATAATGGTAATGAAATCGTTCGTTCTTGGAGCGATTTTTGATCCTGAGAACTGGCATCCCGCATGCCCGTCCACATCCGAAGCGAAGGATTCTTCGAGGAGGAAAATGTCCACGGACCGAATATTTGGCGATTGGAAACCTTATTTTCTAATGGAAAGACTCGATGAATTTTGGGAAAAATTGTTGCACGACGGCGTGAGAGGAATTCTAACTTCATACAAGTTACATCGTATTCACAAATTCCAAAAGAAAGGGAACTAATTCCCAGAGGACGTGGCAACGTTGGAGATTGAAAAAATTCATGGGCTGTATTTATCTTCAATTAACTTCTCACGTTTTATAATTTGCTATGTCACGTATGATATACTGACTGGAGACTCAAACCAGTGTTTATTGGCTTTTGATTGTGTTCTCTTGCAGAATTCTATAGCTGTACTGAACATTAAATACAGTTCGGTTATTTAAGCTTCTTAATTAGCCGTTCACACATCGTCATGCATCTTTACACCAAGTTGGTCATAATGGCCTGTTTGTTTCCATTTTTTGGACTATAGGCACCCTATGCCATCACCTACGTGAAGAGAAGATATATGAAGGAAATAAGTCAAATTGAAGATATGTTTCCTTATATTAATGTTTGCGATGAGATTAAAGGTTTAATAAAATACAAAAATCCAAGATAAATATAATTACCTTTTTCTGTTACATTTGAACCTTATCTCTGAAATTTTGTCACTTGTGAGACATAGATACATAGTTTGGTTACAGTTAAACCCTCATGTTTGCTTCAAAATATATCCCATTACATTTATGCAAAAGCACGCTTCAATAATGTACATTACATCATAGTGTTTTCAAGGAAAAGTAACGTTAAGCTAAAAGTAATATTTGCATATTATCTCCATCGTCTTAGCCTCAACTTTGTGGAAGTTCATTTTATCTTAAATGACAAGAAAAACTTTGTTATATTCCACCAATATATTCTCAGGTACAACTAGTTTCGACGCAGCGGCGTCATCTTCAGGTTTGCATATTCATGTTTTATTCAATGCAAATGGTATTTTTTAAGCCTTAACGATGATTTTTATGCTTAAATAACCCAACTCTCTGTTTAACTGGTGTAATAATACCACAATTGAGTAAGGATTTATTAACACTTGCACTTTATTCATCTTTCTCCAACGTAATCCCTGATTGTGTGAGCTTTTCAAAAACCTGAATCTCCAAAGCATTTGAAATTTGACGGATGAGTTCTTTTTTGCAAGGCATAATTTATTTAATAAATAGTTGTTTAAATGAATGGCAAAAACGCCCTTAATAGAGCCAAAATAGCGTTAATGAAACAATTGATATTTATATTTCATATAGCCTTTTAGTGTATTAGGTGATGCGACTTTGCCTTATAGTATGAAGTCTTGAGTGTAGTGGATGTCCTATTAGGTATTCAAAGATGATCGAAGGGTAGGATAGCTGGGTCATTTAGGACTTTCTATACCATTGGAATTTGATCCAGTGGCTAAATAAAATTTGTACATTGCCACTTAATAAATATCTAAGAAAGAAAACCTAGTGACTATCACAACTTTGAACATTTGTAAAACTGTACTTAGTATATTTTAATGCTATGTTTCTTTGCGATGTTTTTTGCGTTGAATATTAAGGCTAAATTCACATGATTGTTTCTCGTTTCCTCAAAATCATCAAAATAGCAATCGATTCCAGAATGGCTTTTTACTTCTAACTACTCCTAACGTGAGTTAAACTATACTGTGTTTGAAAAATGCTTCATTTCCATAATTTAACTAGGAAAAATCCGTGATGCACACCAACTCAGGTAGCATAAAGTACCTACACAGATTTTTCTTTCATTGACACCGGCAGCTGTGAATGGGACATGTGTATGTAGGTGACACGGAAACTAGCCGTCGACGAGACTCCTTAGTACTCGTGAATCTGTAGAGTTGAGGATGCATATTCTCTCTCCTCTATCAGGCCAAGACGCAGACTACGTCCTTTGTTCCCTTAGTGACATGCTTATAGCCTCCGTTCAGGGCTTGTACGCATGCCATCCCTTCCATATTACGCCTTGCATTCGAGAAAGGTGATCTTCCCAAGATGGCTCAATTTTCCGCTCTCCAATCTTCAAGATCTCCGCTCCACCCCGAGGAAAATTAGATCGCTTCAGGAATCTGCTTTCTCTATATTCCGTTTTCATCGTTCTCTCTCGAGAGAAGTGAAGAGAATAGTAGTGTACACGAGCTCCGTCGGCAGAATTGCGCATCATCCAATCATGCGTCCCTGGTGCACCCGCTAGAGCAAATATAGTAAATGCATTTCCTTTGGTTCAGTCGTTTAATAAGTGTCAGTTCCACGGCTATGCCACCTTTGAAATGACACGTATAAAATTAATTCTGTGGGAAGGTGACGTTTTACATCATAATATAATAACATAAATATCCCACTCTACAACTACTCATGATTTGAAATATTATACCTCTGCTCATGTTCACCTTCCAGTTGTATTTTATGAAATGTTATGCGCTCGAGGTACCGGATCTGAGGGAAACATTAAACCAGCAAGCACGACAAAGTTCAGAACTCCTTCCGTTGGATGGGACGTCATACCATAGATCACCCGACTCCTTTTTTCAGGAGAAGGCTAATTCCGACGCGAGTTCTCGCTCCTCCCTTCCTCCTATACAACAAGAATATCACTGCGCTGGCTTCCTATATTTGAGAACCTATGCTCGAATTCTGTTAGGTCTAAAAAACCTTTTAAAGGAGCTGAGGTACGTTCTTGAGTGCTGAGTTTTGGGAGCGTTAAGAGTTTTCACTACTCAGAGGGGCGTAAAGTTGCGAACCCATTAATGCCTTTCTTTTAGGATTTAAGACTTCACAGATTCCAAAAACCTTCTTCTCATCACTCTGCCTTCTTTCCCTTCTGAGCCATTCTTCATCCCTCTCTCCTTTCTGTCCAACGTCAGTCATCTTTGGCTACGTAACAGACTTGAACTAAGATGGTGAAAAGAATATTCACACCATCAAGTATCACGTTCCATGCCTGAGTGCTGCTGAGTTCTGTTTAACCACCTCATGGAATTGAGAATATTGGTAAAGTAAAAACTCCTTATGTGGGCTACTCATCGTTTTGAAGGGTTGTGGCAAACTTCAGTAGGTGTTCAACTAAATGAGGCATGGCATGCTCTTATATTTTCACCGGTACCATTAAACAGTGGCTAACTTGGAGAAGTATTCAACTAAGGCGATTTTCCTCGAATATATATCATTCAGAATTTTTTTGATCTTTTTAGAGGTGGAACTAGGTTTTTATTACTCAAAAACGTCTCCTATTCTAGTTCAATTAAAGCTTAATCTGAAATGAAATATGGCGACCATATCACAGGAGTCAAATTTATGACCTTTGAGTGGTGAGGACGTCATATACCTAACCTGGTTGTTGCGGTTTGTTATTTTGGGGCCTTTCGAAAGTGTGTCAGAAAATGTATCCGCGATAGAATACACCTTTCTTTTACAAAGAACACAGAGAAACTCTCCAAAGAAATTTTGCCTCCAAATTTGGGAACATATTTGCAAGTTTGGGAACAACATGAAGTAAAACTCTAGGGAATGATTCAAAAACAAGTATTATCCCATATCGAATCTAGTGGTGACGATAAGCGTTAATTTTTCGGCCAATTCACAACTAGGTATGAAGAGTAAGTGATACCATTCAATCTCAACTTAATCAGAATAAATCACGGGTAAGCACATTGATCCTATTGTTATTTTGTTATATATATTGACAACGCAAATTCCTCCAGAGGTATATTGCCTACAGTTACTATCCAAACGACTCGCTATACCGATTTAGATCTGTGATCTGGAACTTCCGTGCGACTACAGATGGACTGGTATCTGTGCGACTACAGTTGAAGAACGCTGATCACGGCGACAATCTCCTGAAAGTGATTAAATTGTATAAATAACGGAAACTCAGGATCTATAAAGATTCGCAAAGGAGCCCCAGGGCACCCCACACAGAAACCTGCGATTTTCTTGTTGCCGAAACAGCGCATTGCCCTGGATATCTGGTGACAGGAGATGCTATTCACACAGCGGCTCCGCAGTGGACTCACCTCCACCCGCTCCTTTTAGCGATCCAACCCCATCGGTTTGACGCGAACACTTGCTTTACACGGATTTTCACTCACCTTCACCCCTCCCCTTCCGGTTTCTCCCGCGAATCCGATCCGGCGCAGTTCGTCTTCCACCGAGCGAATTGTTTATTAGCGATATACTCAGCGCTTCGCGTCAAGTTTCCCCTCCGACCTCTTCCTGTGCGACACTCTTCCCGAAATACCTTCCCCTCACATCGAAATCCCTCAACCCTCGACTCCTGTCGCCGCTGGGGACGATTCTCTCCGGAGGTTACGCGAGAGAGACACTCGGGCTTAAATATTGAAGTCTCTGCGCAGTATACATTTACGGAGCTCCTCGTTTGTCATCACCCACTGCCATACAACTACGAGGCTGTGTTTGAGGGTAATTTCATCAAAATTGTACTACGTGCATCAACTAATAGGCGCGATGCTACTTTATTGGAAAAACTATTAGCTAATGATCCACGAAGCCCATGCGACTATATAATTGGTTCATATTTACTGAGGACTATATATTTAGTAAATACGTTTTCTGAAAATTGAATCAGATTATAATTATCATTAGGAATACGAGGGTACAGTTAACATAATTTAGTAGTTGTTAAACCATATTTTTATACAGTGCGTTCATTTCTAATGACGGCACGTCTTCCTATCACGTTGTTAGGTATATTGTAATATCATGATCTATGATACCTCTAGGAGAGGACAATTTACATCAATCCCTACTGAAATCCGTCTCCGTATATTGCTCTTCCAATGGAATCGAATGTAATACTTGGCTTTTCAAAATGTATTAGACGCAATCGGCAAATAGAAAAATAAAAATTTGACTTAAAAAACTAATATAAATTTTAACATTCTATGGGATCGATGTTCTCACTTGATTCCTTCTTCCAAGCCGTAACACCTACTCCCATTAATCATCGGAGTCTTTTCTAAATACTGCCAATATCCTTAGATTTCTCAATCAAACCTTCTTCGTACGGATCCTATAAACTAGAGGTGTTTCGTAAATGGGGACTAATAATAGAAAATTAGTATTGTTCTCATGCTTTTGATGGCAATTATTTAGAAGCAAAGGTGGAGTCTACGACTTGCGGTCGTTAGCAGGTGACACCCGGTGTCAGAGACATCAAGTTTTCCGATATGGTGGGAGACTTTGAGGACGCTATTGACGCTCTCGGTCCCCTTATAGCTCACACCATTCCTGCTTTGAGTGCCACACATTTCTCCACGGCTCTTGGTAATGGCCTTGGTGTCTGTGTACTCCATGAACTCGATACTCCGAGTGTTTTTATTTTCAATCATTTACTACGTCACTGCAGACGTGGTAACGTGCGCCGTGTGTAGGCTTGGAGGGCGCTACCAGAGAGAGTGCATAGGTCACGTGTGATGATAAATTTAAGGTAGTAAAAATTGCGCAAGAGTGGAGAATCTGAAGGTGGGTTGCGGAGAATGGACCTAATGAATCAGCAAGAGTCAGTGAAATGGGTGGCCGAAAGAAGGAGACTTTTGGAATGCAAGTACAGAGATATTCATACCGAATCATGTATTCGTATCCGAATATGTAGATGAACGGAATTGGAGAGGGCACAATGCTGAAGAAAAACTCGTGTGATGATCTTCTTGTAGTACGATGACAGGATTATAATGGTGAAGATCGAGACCAAGACTACAGATACCATTGTAGTGCAAGTTTACATACCTACGCCTGACCACATAGATAAAGAAAGGGAAGCCATCAATGATGATATCACAGAAACATTAAAGCAGGTAAGAGAAGAAAATTTAATTGTCTTAGGAGGTTGGAATCCTACCATTGGCCAAGGAAAGAAAGAAGAATAACTATAACTATAGAATATGGATTGGGATATGAACATTAGAGAGAAAGACTGCTTGAGTTATCACGTAATACAATTTGGTGGCGGTAAACACATTGGTGAAAAAGCACCACCTCAGAAGACATTCCTATAAAATGCCAGGAGACAGAAGATTTTCCAAATTAAAAAATCACTAAGGGATATCGAGTATCAGTTAATCAGTATTAGTCAATATGATGATATCAACTGATATGACGATATCCAATGTCAACCGATATGCGATATTAAGCGATGTCCAATATTTCCAATTAACATCTTGAAGACGATATATCGATGCTTCTGCGATATCAAGTTTATACCGTAGTGCCATATTCAAAACAGCATATCGTATAGTCTTATTAACTTCCCCTGCTCAGTTCCTGTCAGAAAATAATGTACAGTAATGGGCCCAAGCCGAATTTTTGAAAGGTACATGACTAACAGGTGAGGTTAATTTTACCATTTATAGTAGGTGGGTAGTACAGTATAGGGAAGATAGGCAAGAAATGGAAATGGGTAGAATAGAAACTCGATGTATAACTGAAAGTCACCGATGCCTTCGAAACTTTGCGTCCCTTACCACAGCCAGTGCACTAGACTTCAAGAGATCTTCACAAAGTGCATGTCAAGGCTGCCTGAATACAAGATATGGTTTATGAGTAAGATTAGCTAGTCAGCCATCGATCAACGAGTAGTCATTCAAGCAGTCAGCGATGAGCAGCCCAATTCACTTGCGCCATAGAAAACAGGAGAGTAATCATGGATAGACGAAACATATTTTTCAGGGAAAGGAACAAAGACTAAGTAAAAAGTGATTTTTTGCCTTCAGCTATTTTAAAAGGATATGGTACTAATGTGGTTCAGTTATTGAGCAATTATGACTTGATTTCAAGGGATTCAAAAATTTTCTCCTTAAGGTTTTTACGAGATTAAATGTTTCATCAATACGCAAAATGTTACTTGAATGGCAATGGTGTAAAGCCTTTAAATGATTTGAGGTTTATTTTTTCTTTCTCATAATCATTTTTGACCAATATGGATAAAACACCGCACGCGGAAAAAGTATTTTGCTCAATTAGGAATAAATTACTCTTACTAACTCATCTGGCGATTGTCATTCATTTAAATTTCATCTCCCTGTCGTCTAGTCGGTAGTATTTGTGATGCTATTTAATTTCATGACACTGGCAGGTAAATTGCTTGAGCGTCCGAACAAAGATCAATTTGGAAAATATATCAATCAGCTGCCAAAGGTTTTAAAATCGATTTATCCATGTTTGTTGTGTGAAAAGGGCCAATTGTGGAAATAGGAGGCGTTTTCAATTACAAGTGTATTTGGTACCTAGTGAAATGGAAATGTGAGAAGGGAAGGCTATGCCGGACTCAAATGAGTTCCGCACAATCATTTAATCGTTTCGATTATTCCCTTTGCGTTTCCTTCCCATCTATAGCACCCAGTTTGATACCAATACTTGCTTTTCCCAGTCATAGTTCAGCTCTTTAAACGACAACCCAGTTATCGTGTCTGTTTACCAATCATTTTATCACAACGGTTACCATAGAGTGAAGCCAATTAAATGTTTCCTTACTTCCAAGCTTTTATATTTCCAGCCGTAAGTAGATACTTCTGTTGGTAAAATGCCCTCTCCGCCTGGGCTATTCTACTGATTGCTTCTTTCTTCCGTAGCCTACCGCTGGTTACTCGGATTTCCAGCAGTTAAAACTACTATTTCTCCTCCTCAAACTTTGGGTTCCCTAGATACAAGAAGAATTTTGTTTCATGTTTCTTGAACTGGTTCCTCATCTTTCTGTTGGTAGGTTCAACTTTTGGCAGGGATGGATTGTTTTGTTTATCTTTACATAGATCCTTCATCTATACTTCTCTAGCTTTCCTCGATTTTCCACTTATTTCTTTGTAAAATATTTTGTAGCAAAGGTGCCCCAATTCTGTTTTCGTATTTTTGTTCTCTCTTCTTTCTTCAATCCGGTCTTAGACTTCTTCCGTGATTTAATGATTCTTATGACAACTTTTCTTCCAAAACCTTCTTCCTGGTAGTCTTCCTGTAGTTCGGTTTTCATGTTTTCACCTCTTCCACTAATTTCTCAATCAGATCCTCTCCTATGCTGTTTCCCACTGTTTTTTTGATATGTTAACCCTTGTTGAGTCTCCTGTAAGTTTGCTACTTTTCATATGCTCTTAATTATTTTTAACATTTTATTGAATTTTACACGGAATTTCATCATCAAATTGTGTTCTCTGTCAAAATACGCCCAAGAATAGCTTTCGTAGTCCATCACCTGGTTGATGAATCCCTACTTCCCTAAAATATTTACTATTTGAAATAATTTCCTATTCCCTGTCGTTTTCCGCATGCATACTCTTCCTTGTAGTTTAGGTAGGTACGTCGTGTCGGCGATTGAAAAACAATCCGAGCGATGTATCCACTAATTTCCATCTACGTTATTCCATATCATATAAAGTTGATCGTATTGAAAACATTATCGTTCCCGTTCACTTTTCCCTCGACGATTGTCATCATCAGTCCATCGTGTCTCAAGATGTGGCCCATTAAGGTGTCCCGTCTTCTTTTTAATGTTTTCAGTAGACATCTCTTCTCTCCCACTCTTCTTAACACTTGTTCGTTTTTCACTCGATCGATCCAATTTTAAATTTGTAGTTTAATAGTATAAGCGGAAAGAATGGAAAAGGCAGGCCTCATATGAGTCATATAGAACAGGTCGTAAAGGACGTGAAAGAGAGGAGGTACGGCAATATGAAGAGGTTGGCCGATGGAAGAATCGAGTGGAGGGTGGTGCAAACCAATCCTAGGATTGTTGACTGATGATGATGATGATATCTCAAGAATGCAAGGAATATAATACATTATCAAAATCCGTCGAATTAAGAATATAAAGTCATTTATAAATGAGTGATTACTCATCATTCTCGTCATTACTCATCAATCATCATTCTTCGGTAGCACCATATTTCAAATTCTTCCAGCCTGGACTTTTCTGCTGCTGTTATTGTCCTTGCTTCGCTGCCATATAGTAGAATGCTCCTGATGTATGTTCTAATGAAATGTTTCCTCATTTCAACTCTTGTATTTCCAGCTGTAAGCAGAATCTTCTTCTGGTAAAATGCCCTTTTTGCTTGGGCAATTCTACTGGCATTTTTTCTTTTACTTCGTCCATCGCTGGTTAGTCGTCTTCCCAGGTAACAGATCTCTTCAACCTCGATTTTTTGTTTTCCTAGTTTAACATTGGTCCTAGCTTCCTTTCTCCTACTGCATACCAACACCTTAGTTTTCTTTTTATTGATAATCAGATGATATCTGGTCATCGTTTTTGAGATATAAGGCGCTTGAAAGTATTCAGTTCCCGTTTCCATAGAACAAATATATATTCTTACTTAGCGTATGTCTCGTATTCAATTTTCTTCATCTCAGTGCAGCTAAGAAATACAAACCTATTGCTTTTCGGTATGATTACATTTTCTTGCCTTGAAAGTAGCACGTCTCTTTTCATTAAATTCAGGTTAAATGGTTTTTGGAGTTATCACATAAAATTAGGAGAAAAGTTCATGCGTTTGCGTCAGTTAAATCTCTTTAATTGAAGATGAGTCATACTGCTGCATATGGCTGTATTTTGGTTACTTTTATTCTTTCATGTGGTTTCTTCTCTGATACATGCCATTTTTATTTTTGGTTTTATGAGTTAATCCTGTAATTGAATCCGGCGATTGAAGCATGAAATAGGCTCACGAAATGGTTACCTTGATTAGACGTATTAATGACTATTTACTTCTCACCATCTCTAGAAATGAAGCAGAGGGCCATTAATGACAATCGGATGAACTTAAGTGTGGACGGATTAGAAATCCCTTCAAGAGTTACTTCAATTAAGTCGGTGAACCTTAACTTTGGAAAATGTTTCATCCACTTAATATTCTGTCAAGATTTTCCTCATGAAAACACTTTCGAAGTGTAAATTAATTCCTCAGTTTCTCAATAGGCTTTTTTTTAATTCTGCCGCGTCAAAACACAGAAGTTTTTAGGTAGAAGCATTAATTAGGTAAAAACTTCTAGAGGCTAAAGTATTTTCTTTACGTGAAAAAAGTGAAAAAGTTTTTGGTAATCAAAATATGTCCTGGCTTTTTCAGAAAAAAACAATATAAATCGAAAAGTTTATTTTCCTGAAATATAATAAATTGTGGGTACGTTTAGTTATTCCTAGCAAACGGTTCATATGAGCTTTCATAAGGCTCTATATTTATTTTATTTAGCTAGCAGGCAATCTAACCAGTACTCATTGCATACCAGCGCTGCATTACTGGCTCGTTTAAACAGAGCAAAACAATATCAGGTAAGGAGAGCATCCGGTTCGAATAAAACCATTTAAAGAAGACCTTGCTGTGGAATGGATACAGTACTTGGCTAAGATATACAGTCCTTAAAAGATCTTTCGAAATACAGAGGAGGAATATGGAGGAGGATGATATAAGGCCGGCCGCTAAGTCCTCCTTGATCATATATTAGTACAATATCAGGGTATATTCAACGTATACACTTGTTGTAACGTAAACAAATTCCAATTACTTCCACCATTATGGCCTACGTTATAAGGATCAAGGGTAAAATAAGCTTGAAGACTCCATAGCATGCTAAAAATTATACCGAATAAGTAATGTGTTTGGTAACATTTTCATGGAAAAGACTAGCCCCACACGAATGAAACGAGACAATAACAAAGGGGGGAGGGTCAACGCAAAAAATATTATTTGATATATGACTCCTAGATTTCTGGCCACACATTGTCTTTAGGTTTTCTTATTTATTAGTAAATATTTTTTCCTTCAATTTCTCTGATTTATGATGTGGTTTTAGCATTTAGCTAAGAGAACAATAACCAAGAAAATAAATTCCGCAATCCTTTTGAGTAACATGTACTGTGATTCCCGATATAGTGGGAGTTGATACTAATACAAGAAAAAGGTCCTTGGTATGGTGATCAGTGAACACGAATATTCCTACGACATGCCTGTTCCGGCGACATTCCTCGTTTGTCTCGGGATCAGCGAGTTGTTATACATCTACCATCTAGTTAGCTGCGAGGGCGAGAGAGAATTAACGAGTCGAAGTATCGTTTAAAAGGAAAATTTGTTTTCCTCCAGATACGGATTAAGGACTCCAATATTTAAGTGGAGGACTCGATTCTCATCCAGAGCTTGGCTCGGCTTAATTACGGGCTCTGCCTCTGACTCCTTCCGTGAGAGACCCAAGGAGCGCGTGTAACTGCTTCGCCCTTTTGAACGTCTTCAGGTGGATACTGCTGAGCTAAAGATGTTTCGGAAGAGCATATATGAGTCTCAACTCAAGTGCAAGCCACCTTCAGGTCGAGTGCACTCAAATCCAGAGACGTTCTTACCATAGAGCGGGAATTTATGCGAGTGAATGGAGGTAATATTGCTTTTCCTCTTGTGCGTAGACCAGTTAGCTTCTCCTTGGATGCTTCAGCTATTGCCTGGATGTATTCCGCTCGTTTTATCTTGAGCAAGGGTATGTTAGAACACGGTCGGTTTTTGCTAGCGAGACTCTCTATGACAAGGGCCCAAGTTTGCAGCCCGGTCGAGGAAGAAGCCTCAATTCACCATTTCCAAGTGATTCAGAATACATCAAATACATTACGTCTAACATTGGGTGGACTTTAATCCCCTTAGCTCCTTCCTGTGAGAGTGAGGTAGTAAATTCACAAATCCTTCCACTGCTCTCTATAAACCGTGTTACACTGATTGCTCAAATTTAATGTCTTAGCTGTCTCTTAACTCCCTTAATGCCTGCAAATGATGGTGGAGGATAGAAAATAGTCATTGCTTTAGTCATACTGGCATTTCAAATGCAAACCTTTAATCATTTCTTGTCATTGTTAATATTTTTAGATCACCCATATAAAACACTATGGCTAATTTAAAGTGTCTTTTTGTCCATCTGTTTATTTATCCCGCTTGATACTCTTTATGCCAAGCCGACCTAAATTCTACACGAGTGACAAAAGTCGACCCTTGGCATTTTTCGCGTCCCTAGTATTATTCCCTCCATCAAGAGACTCTCTACTTCTCACTTTTTTGACATCTCATCTCATCCATGCTCTAGTTTCACCTTTGGAGAATTTCGTCGGGAAGCTGCTTTTCCTCCTTTGTGGTGAGTGGCAACATTTCGCCCGCGTTCCCAATATCTTTTTCACCCTCCATCATCAAATCTACATCCCAAAGATCCATTCTTGTCATCCATCCACGCTGTTCAAATTTCGAAACTTGTTTATGCATTGATTTGACTCAAACTTTTTCCTCCATCGTATTGTCCCCATTTGCCGTTTCCGTCGTGTAGGGCAAGCATTTTTTACGATTCGAATCTTAATGATCTCCGCAGAGCATCATTCACCTCTTTCGGAACAGTGAAGGGTGTTATATTTTTTCCTTCTTCCAAACTCTGCAAAATCGTGTTTTTTCCTCTTATTTTTTCCCTTTATTTCTATTGATATGGGGAAGGCGAACCAGTGAAAAAAGATGTCGAGGTATCCCCCAATATCCCCCTTTGATCTTTTTCTCCCTGGCATCCATTTTCCCTTACGCATCTACTTTCTCAGCACCCCACGATTATGGGGTCCTCTTTTCTGGGAAAATAAAATTGGGAGACTCCTTTTGATAGCAACGAAGTATTAGTATCGTATAGTAGTAGCAAACCTGGGGTATTTTTCAGTTCTTTGCATAGCATTCCCCATCGTCTGGAGCCCCGAAGAACGGAACGATACCTTCTTTTTCTGCCTTCATTCCTTCCAATCACGGAAGTCTTTGAGCGGGAAAAACTTGGTCTCCGATGAATACGGGCGCTTGAGGGCATTTTATCCTCTCCGCGAACGTCCAGTCAGTCTGGAGTTATCCCATTGCAAGGCCTTTTCATGTTTACTTTAACGATAAATCAAATACTTCCACACACCGCCGCTGTCAAGTCACTTTCCCTTTTCTATCAGGAGAAGACTTTGGCATTTTTAGTCCTTTGGACATATTTTCCCTTCAAACCTGCACTCGTCTTGGGAGTCTGAGCCGTGGGCAGTGCCCACTGGGCACGTCCGCTAACCCAGGAGAGTGACCCAGCCGACTGGGAATGTTTCGGCCAACTTGTCCCAAGTTGGTGCAAGCCTCTGACAATGACCACACCATGGAGCATAAAATTTCACAAAATGTTTCCCAGATTTCACATGGGGTCCAAATGTTTCCTCAGTTAGTTCAACCATATTTATCAGTGGTGCTGGAACTTTAGGAGTATCATCAGCCTCTTCACCCTCTGCTTTTTTCCCATTTTTTCTTCAACGAAAGAAGTCAATGAATCCAAATCTCTGGGTCCCCTAAATTTGACACCTTCTGAAGGTATCCGGCGGCCCTGGTCTATCACCGATCGGCCTGAGGCCGGAACATTCCCAGTCGGCTGGGTCACTCTCCTGGGTTAGCGGACGTGCCCACGGCTCAAGCCAGTTCGGCACTTCTGTCGGGAATGCAGCCGTACCCTCTTTCCTGCCTCATTTAAGGACTTTTCGGTGAGATAAAGGTCGCCCCCTCATATTTAAGGGTACTCGGGTTCCACATTGCCTTGAGGGCTCTTCCCTGACCTTCCGAAACAAATTCATCATAGGATAAACGCTGGTGGCAATTAATAATAATATGGCCTACCCTTCACCTTCACCCTGGAGTGTGAATTTTACACGCCTTTGGGCCTTGGCATTAGAGGAGTTTTTCCGTCACAAGCCACTACGTTCTTCAAATTAAACACTACCGTTTGTTCTTCTGTGCGACGGTTGTCATTACAAAGACGACCGCTTGCCAATGTTGCCCCCTTTACAGATTTCAGAACACGTAGGTGCCAGAGGAAACGGCCTTTTATTTCTTATTTTCGTGTATTATCACAAGTAAACTATGGATAAATGGAAACAAAATATAACATCCATTTTATCTAATTTTACCGAAAATGAGACAATTAGTTAGTATGAAGATAGCACAAAATTTGTTCAGAAATTTTATTTGCCATTTAGAAATACTTCTAATGCTCAATTAATGCATGTAAATGAGGATCAATACTCTCAATTTAGCTGGAATAAAATCAATGAGGTGGAATCTGGCGTGACTTACGAGCTGAGAGTACAGCTTTTGACTACTCTTCTTTTCTAATTTCATCCTCTGATCGGCCAAAGCAGGAAGTATTAGTGAATCCCATTCACACCTTGGGACCGCATGTGGTAATTTTTAAATTATTTTATTTTAGGGATCATTATCAAGGGTCAACAATCCTATGATTGGTTTGATGCAGCCTTCCACTCGATTCTTCTATCAGACAACCTTTTTATTTTAACGTAGTTCCTCTCTTTCACATCCTTTACGACCTGTTCTATATAACTCATACGAGGCCTGCCATTTCCATTCTTCCCGTTCACTTTTCACATCCTTTACGACCTGTTCTATATAACTCATACGAGGCCTGCCATTTCCATTCTTCCCGTTCACTTTTCCCTAAACGATTGTCTTCATCAGGCCATCGTGTCTTGAGATATGGCCAATTAGGTTGTCCCGTCTTCGTTTTATAATTTTCAGCAAACTTCTCTGTCTTCCCAATCTTCTTAAGACTTCTTCATTTGTCTCTCGGTTGATCCATTTTATCTTTATCATTCTTTGGTAGCACCATATTTCGAATACTTCCACCCTTTTTATCTCCACTGCTGTCATCGTCCATGCCTCACTGCCGTAAAGGAACATGCTCCAGATATACGTTTTTATGAATTGCTTCCTTACTTCCAAGCTTGTATTTCCAGCTGTTAGTAGACTCTTCTTTTGATAGAATGCCCTCTTTGCCTGGGCTATTCTACTCACTATTTCTTTCTTGCTTCGTCCATCGTTGGTTACTCTGCTTCCCAGGTAACAGAACTCTTTCACCTCTTCCAGTTTCTGTTTTCCTAGTTTGACGTTGGTTTTGGCCTCTTCTCTTTTACTGCACACCAATATCTTAGTTTTCTTCTTATTGATCTTCAGCTGATGTCTGGTCATTGTCCTTTCCATGGTTGTTAGCATCTTATTCAGCTCCTTCTCTGTCTCTGCGATGAGAGCTATGTCATCAGCGAATCGTAGCATGCTGATTGTTTCTCCATGGATATTCACTCCAGAACACTTCTCCTTGACTTCATTGATGGCTCTCTCAATGTAAACATTAAATATTACGGGAGACAGTGCACAGCCTTGTCTCACTCCTTTCCTTATTCTTGCTTCTTCACAGCTGGGTCCAGATTTAATCACAGCTACTTGGTTTTTATACAAACTGTGGATAATTCTTCGATCATTGTAGGAAACTCCAATTCCTTTCAGAATATCAAGCATTGAATTCCAGTCCATGTTGTCGAAAGCCTTCTCTAAATCCACAAATGCAATGAATGTCGGCTTGCTCTTCTCCATTCTCCGAATTGCTCGATATTCAGGAACAACTCTGCTTTTCGTTCTATTCTTCTGTAGATTATCCTTGTCAATAACCAAGGATGTGTCGTCAGGCTTTTAGTCCTAAACTTTTCGCATTTCTCCGCTCTTTTCTTTTTGGGAATATGAATGCTGATGTTTTTCTCGAAGTCCCTAGGTATTTCTCCTTTTGAATAGATGTTGCAGATAGTTTTGTAGAGATGGATAAATGTCTTTTATCCTACATTTTTAATTAATTCTGCTGAGATATCATCAATTCCAGAGGCCTTATTCATCGGAACGTCCCTTACTGCTGCGTCATTTTCCGATCTTAATATTGATGCTCCCATTTCATCATTTTCGAATTCGCTTTCCTATTCAATCACCTTCGTCTTGAGATTGTTTCCGTTGTATAACTTCTCCAGATATTTTTTCCATCTCTTCACTTTGTCTTTATTTTAAATCAAAAGTTCTCCATTCCTGTCTCTTATGGCATTGCATCTTGCACTCCGTTCCTTGAAGTGGTTCCTCACTATCCTATACCCAGCTTCCACCTTTCCAAGTGCAACGTTGCTCTGTACATCTTCGCATAAATTCTTCATCCACATTTCTCTAGTTTTCCTGGCTTTGCGACTTACTTCGTTCCTTATTCTTTTGTAGCAAAGCTGCCCTTCTTCAGTTTTCGTATTCTTGTACTTTCTTCTTTCTTCAATCAGCACTAAGACTTCTTCCGTGATACACTGCTTCTTCTTAACAAATTTTTTCTTCTTCCAAGAACTTCTTTTGCGGCTTCCTGTAGTCCACATCTAATGTTTTCCCAACTCTCTTCTACTGGTTTCTCAGTCAGGTCCTCTTCTATGTAGTTTCATACTGCTTTCTGAAATGCCAGCTGATGTTGAGTCTCCTTCAGATTTTCTACTTGCCAAATGTTTTTTACTGTTTTCTTCATCTTCTTGAATTTTAGATGACATTTCATCATCACTGTTGCTGTCGATTTCTTTACCTGGGTCGCTTTTGCAGTCCTTCACCTGATTCCTGAACCTCTGCTTCAATAAATTGTAGTCTATTTGAAATCTTTCTCTGTCTCCTGGCATCCTTTTTGTGTATCTTCTTCGGTTGCGTTTTTTAAACAAGGCTTGAGTAACAACTAACTTATGTTGTGTGCAGAACTCCAGCAGTTATTCTCCTCTTTCGTTTCGATTCCCCAATCCATATTTTCCAGTTACTCTCCCATCTAAACCTTCACCAACGACAGCGTTCCAGACTTCTAAAATAATTAGGTTTTCTCCTCCTCTTACCTGTTTTATTACTTCGGTGATATCTTCGTGGACGTCTTCTACTTCTTCATCTTCGTAGTCCGACGTAGGCATGTAAACTTGCACCACAGTGGTGTCTGTGGGCTTAGTTTCAATTTTCATCATTATAATCATCTCACTGTACTGCAGGAAGCTCTTCACACGAAGTCCTGCATTCTTCCTGAGCATTATGCCTACTCCAGCGTTACCATTCAGTGATCAAATGTGAATAATTCTGTAACTTCCACTCCAAAAGTGTCCTTCATCGGGCCATCTCATTTCACTATTTCCTAATACATCGAGGTCCAGTCTCTGCATTTCCAACTTTTGGTTCTCCAGTCTTCAGCAGGTCCGAAGTGATCACACGTTCCATGTTTCTACCCTAAAATATCTATCACAATTGACTGATGTACTCTCTCGAGTAGTCCCCGCCTGGAGGTTCGGATGGGGAACTATTTTATCTCCGGAATATTTTACTCGAGAGGGTTCCATCACGTCTTGATAAGAGAACAAAAGTGGAGCAGCTGCGACTCCTCTGGATAATAATGTGGTGGTTTCCTCTTGCCTTCCACATCGCAGTACTACAGCCGTTAAAGTAAATGTTACCACGCCTGTAGTGAAATGAGTGTCACTGTACCGACTGTGGTCTCCACCTTCACTCGTGTGAAGGAGAGCTGCTGCCCTCTCCTCCGGGTGATGAGAAGTCTAATTGTTGGCGGCCTCCGTCGTCAAGTCACGGCATCTTCACAGGTTTTGTGTTATTTAGTGTCCTACCTTACCCAGGGATAGGCCAAATACCCCCTCGGGATGCTGTCGCTTTTTGTCCACGAATGCTTATTCGAGTAGTAAACTCGCTAATCTCGCAGCTAACTTCTATATCCTGAGGTCGACCCACCATCCGCAACCCGGTGGACGCACTCGGTGGCTTTAAGCTCAGGCGCGAGATTATAGGGATAAAATACATAAAAATTTAAGTTGAATTGAAAAACTTTCACAAAGTCTCACCGCAAACCATCCATTTTAAAATTTTAAGCTTAGAATATGATCCTGGCACATCTTATTTCTTTTATTTTTCAATATGTTGCTTCATTGGCTCCAGTAAATTGTGGTCATGATCAAAATTCTTCAAAACATCATTTAGCTGACATCAAAATACGGACGATGAACCTCCGCACCTCTAAATTTTATCGTCAACAACGTCCATTTTACTCTCCTTAATCAAAAACCAAGTATAGGGGGCTCGCCAAAGAGAATTTTAAGTGAGCAAATATCCCGGATTGCGAAATTAAGATTTTCCAATCCCGTCTTCCGCAGTGGAATCCATAATGAAATTTTAGCATTTGGTAAGTGGGCTGGATATTGGGCATAAGCAATTGAGTGGAGATATTACCCCATCAGAGTGATCGTTCTTATATGGTAAATTTAACAGTGAAGTTACGTATCAATGCGGGATAGGGCGATTTAAAAAGCAAAAGTGATGTTTTTAAAACGAATACATATATTGATTTTGACATGATGTGGGGTCGTCATCATCATCAGTCAACAACCTTAAGATTTGTTTGACGCAGCTCTTCGATTCTTCTATAGCCTAATGCTTTCATTTTTAATAACTCTCCTCCTTTCACATCCTTTGCTACTAGCTCCGTGCAGCTCATGCGAAGTAGATATCAATTTAGCGGTTTTGTAACGAGGTCATCCGCGAAGCTCTTTTCCCTTTCACTTTTGCGCACTCTAGCTGAGCTAGGCTTACGTCACACCCCTAGACACATGACAACATACCCCCCCCCCATAAACTCAACTGCAACACGAGAATTCCGCCCGGGCATGAGAGCACAGCCCGAGGATACCATACCACCCAACTGCAACGTGTTAAAAAAAAAAAAGATCAGACCCGGTGAAGGGAATTATTCAGGTAATACGAGTCATATGATCTATAATAATAAAGACGATTTTATTTTTATTCTCAAATACCTCCCATCCACCCATCGTCACGCACTTACATAACTTTCCACTTCGCATAGGTAGCGTTAGACCGAGGTCACACCCCGGGACAATGACAGCATACCGTTCCAAGGTAACCCACGTTTGGATGACGTCCAGATCACTTCCGCATTCCTTCCCACAGCTGCAATCGCTTACATAATTACGAAGTCAGATCGTTCCCAACGTAATAATTCCCCCTCCCTATCCATCTTCTCGGACAATATAAAAGCGCGTTTGATCAATGCGAGACATCGTTTTACCGCCAAGTAAGCCGCCAAACAGTGCGCAGAATATATTCAACTGAACGGATCCCGCTGCTGTGGAACTTCTCTCAGATCGCCCGTGGTGCTAAAGGTCGCTAGCGAAGATGTCTCCCCTACTCTCCGTGAAAGCTGAGCTTGGTGGAAATCACCAACTAATCGTTCGCAAATTGAAGGATAATGTAAGCAACATATATGAAGTGCTCCTCCCATTACCGCTACTGGACAACAACGAGAAGAACGATCTTAATCTCAGCCTAGAATTCCAGGAAAAATACTTTACAGTGTTCAAACATATGAGCAAAACCATAAATATCGTGGGAAAAAGTGTAATATTCTCAGGGTTTGAAAATCCTGAAACAGAGGAAGTGGAGCGTTTCAACGTGTCCACGATCAAGCAGCTGAAACTCGAGGGGGATAACCTGGAGAAGGCCGAGAGACAAGACCCATCCATTACGTGCCACGTCTACGATATAAAAAAGAAGAAGAAGATCGTATATTCGGGTGTATTCGCAAATGGAGGAGGATCCGAGTTTATTTCAAAACGTGACTGTTTATCAACAGATGGTGACCAAACTGATTTCGCCCCACCTGTGACGTTTACAACTGGAGAAAAGTCGAGAATCAACTACCATAGAGTTTATGATGAACGAGGGAAGCATTTGGAAACGTATACTTTTATACTGAATGTTGTACCAACTGAATATACTTTGTTCTAAATAAAAAAAATCAAACCTATTCATCTAGTTATCATTTCTTACTATCTAGTCCTTAATATCAAGAGGAAGGGTTATTCAATAAATGAAACACATTGCATATAGGTTTTACAAAAATTTATTTCATTTTTAACATATTTTATTTTTCATACACCAATCTGCTAGCTTATGGCAGTTTTTTCTAGCACACTGCAGATTATTTTGAGAATGCGACTCGATTAAACAGCCTTCATTTGTCGCTAATTTCTTAAGTGAAGGACAACCGTACATTTCCAAATTAACCACGCAAATTCCTTTGGGAAGAAGACTGGTCAAGAAGGATGCCTTTTGAGCACCTTTCGTGAATATAAACTGATATTCCCTCGTATATTTAAATAATATACTCTCCAGTTCTGAATAATCTACATCCCCAGAGTATTCATTCAGACCATGATAGTTGTTCTTTAACCAATACGAGTCTTTCGCGTACAGCAATCTTGCTGGCGATTTGAAAAGCCATGTATTACAACATTTCGTTTGCACATTAATGATAGCTAATTCCTTGACTATGTATCCACCATCAATTTTAGTGAATCCTTGAAATTCGATAACGGCACTCATGACGTAATCTCTCAAACTTGCGAGATTTTTTTCATCTAACGCCAGAGGTTCAAGAGATTACAAGAGTTTCTGACTTGCAGAATTTTACCTCGTGCCAGAGGTCAGAAACCCTTTGCATACACTCATGTAATCAAAGTACAACCAAGTTATACCTTTTGATTACCAGACACATCATTCAACATGAGCACCACCTCAAATTTCAGTCTTTCCAGATCGTATTCAGTGTTATCGCTAGATAACCCGGTAGCGAGAAATTGTCTAACCTCATCACGGCTGTCCGAAAGTCTCCGGAGGAATAGATTTATCAGAGTGGAGAGTTTTAACAGCTTTTCCCATTCATCAAAATTAAGAGTAAATGAGCTCTTTGATAAAATGTTTTTAATGGACAAATGTCGCTTCCCAAAGTAATTTGCGTAGGACAAGCACTTCGAAGAGAGCTGATCTTTTAAACCAATATATAGATAATTACTCACTGGTTTTTCTAAATTTATAACATTAGTCCATTCACTGTGTGAAACAATAACACTTTTCTTATTTGCTTGATTAAATTGCACTACTGGTTCAAAGTCTCTGCCGGGATCGTAACCCACACAAACACTTTTCGATTTTACACCATTCAGATAATACACCGTTTGAAGCAGTAAATTATCGCTGTCACAAGATGATCGAGGAACGGGATGATGTCCAGACGGTCTCTTCCTTTTCACTGGCGGAGACTCCTTGTGCGATGACGACAGCATGGCGACTGATGCGTGACGGGAACGCACCAGGCTAGTCTATTATCAACTCTCCCATGCATGGGGGGCACTAATGACCTTTACTAAGGAAGCGAAAGCGAACAACTCGATGAACTAATTATCGATAAATTTATCTAAAGACGACTCTTCATTTTTTTTAAAATGTCGACTGAGTATTACTTTAGTTGGAGAGAATATCTTCCATTCGTGAAACTAGGCTTTTTAAATCGTTTGCTATGATGGAAAAATCGGAAGGATATTTAGTGGGGCAAGGTATGTCGAATAACCTGAGATTATTTTTACCTGCTCTGACTAAAGTGTTATTAAATTCACTGTATTCGTACACGGTTTTTTCACGGAAGAAATACAATAAGCCATTCGTGTATCTAAATGCTGAATGAATGCCTGAAGGTATCTGTGGAAATACTTTCTTATGTCGAACCTGATCTTTAGGTCTGAAACGACATTCATCCATTTCTATGATATATTCCTCATCATAAAATATCAACGTACGACCCGAGTACGTGTTAACTATTGCTTGTACTCTAGCACCTCGATGTAAACCGATATCGACATTATTTACAGGGTATCCTTCAAGTAATTCCATTACTGGATATTTCACCATGTAAATCATATTGTTAGCAAATATCGCGATTTCTCCACTCGGTCTATAATAAATAGCATCGAAACCCTTGAAATTTCTTTCAGGTAAGAATGGAAGCCAATCTGTAATGAGACGAGGACCTACAATGGCTCTTTTTTCTGTTTCCATATCCACGAACCAAAACCATTTTGCGTGAAAAATATACATCAAACTATTGACGACGAGAAATTGATCAACACTCTCGATATCACACAACTCTGGCGGTTGAAGGGGTCCATCGTTCCCTCCTCCATCTCTTTCCGTATTTTCCCTATGTACATTACTTTTTTCCGACGGATTCTCTCTCTTCTCACCTTCAGGAGGTGCGCCGTAGAGGTATTGCGCCGCTCGTATATCATCCTCATGTAACGTAAGTCGGTAATTATGATAGTTATAGTATGGGAACATCACAGCGTTCTCATCGTTGGAATGTGAGATGCCAAGCGTGTGTCCTATCTCGTGGATTAGGACCGCCAGTAGACTAACTTGCCTATCGGGCAATTCGACTTGATGCTTCCCCAAATACCATTCTTCATCTTGATCGATGTGGATTTCCAATGGTGAATCATGCCCAGTCGGATAATCCGCATGGCCTAATGTACCTCCTGATCCATCCAAGGGAGCAGGGCAGAATTCTTTTCTATGGTAATATTTATGAATGTTCCGCGTATTCAAAATGATAATATCTGGGCTATGAGAATCTTGTTCAAACTTTAAATTCATCGCCTGACTCCATATTTCAAATGCTCTATTTGCCACTTCTATGTAGGTTTTGTTCACCAGGGCGTAGTGCCATTTCACAACGCCTTTATCCCATTTATAATGAGACAACGAAAACCCGGAATCATCGACAACGCCGCATCGGGGTCTATTAGTTAAATTTAGAGTCATCTCGTTTAATTCACCATCTTTGGTTATATTATAATATTCTTGAAAAATTTTAAGAGCTTCCTTAAAAGCGGTAGGATCAATGTTAGCTAATTCGTTCTCAATTACGTTCAAGTATCCATAATGGCGTAGATATTCAGCGACGCAAAGCGTTTGATTGGTGCTGTTTTTATCCGAAATGACTATTTGCACCCCCAGCTCACTGAAGAGCAGAAATAAGACAAAAGCAATCATTCTATGAGAGTAGAATGATGCGTGTGTTCAATACCACGCAAAAGGAAATAATGAGCCCTTCCTTCAATACTGCTGTCGATTTTATAGTTGTTTGCTCATTACGCAATCGTTTATCATTAAAAGAATCATTTTATTAGCACGCTTTAAACCATTTCTCTTAATATTAAAATACCTCCACGCAAGTGTGTTAATCCAATATTCGAAAATAAAGCGTTCATCACCACTGACCTACACCCGTAATCTTATCCCACCGTTCTGACATATGTTAGGGGTGAATTCTCACCGAAGCCATCTCAACGCTCAATGATCTATAATATTACGTCTAATAAACTAATATTACGTCTTTTTTATAAAATGCAATGGTGGAAGATTGCTCGCCACTACGAAATGGAATTGGATCTCCGAGTTTGTTTGTCAAAAGAATTTCAATGCTCTCAATGTTATTTTTTTCGGTAGAAAATGGGATTGTATGTTTGATATTCACGGTTTTCTTTCGCAAAAAATATCATTAAATGCCTCGACTACCTCCTCTGATCTTTTTGCTCGTAAAGCTCTCGCCCACGCATATCTCGAAAATAAATCAATCACCGTTAAAAATATAACAATGTCCTCTGTTGAATTTTTTCAAACTTCGCATATCGTTCAGATCACATTGCCGGCATTCATCAATGTATGATACGATGTAACGATTTCTAGGGAATTTCTTCCTCATCGGTCTGTGGCGTGTGTATGCGTCTTTATTTATTTTATTTATTTATTTATTTATTTATTTTCAATTACCGCCGAAAACAGCACATGTGGCCTTTACATCGGGGTATTTAACATGTAACAACGGACGAGCACACACAACCATGTCCTGAGTGGTGAAAAAACCCACTCAGGCGGGACTCGAACCCGCGACCCTCGGGTTAGCAGGCGAGGACTTAACCACGCCGCCACCGGGGCCGACTTGAGAATCTAACCACTTAGACTTCTTGAGAATCTAACCATCTAGACTTCTTGAGAATCTAACCACTCGCGTATTGTCTTTCTCGAAATTCCAGTCGCTCGATTTAATTTTTCGACAGTGGAAAAGCCTGCAATGTTCTGGATCATTGTACACCTTCTCGATTATATCGTTATCCACTCGTCTCCGAATTTTTTCGGTTTCCTTGGTCGACTGCTTCGCCTCGGCATTGCTCTTGGTGACTTTTCTTTTTCGCTTCGTTCTGACCTCTTTCTTTTTCTTCTCTTTAGCTGTTTCGATAGATTTCCCACCGCGTCTAGTCTTCCCTCTATACGTTCCCATGTCTTATCCAAATCAGCATTCGCTCGTTTCACATCGGCAAGCGATTTCCTCAGTGCGCGGGTCTCCTCCTCCTCACTGTCCTGTGACTCTGAATGTGACTGGCTCTGACCAAAGGATTTCACTATCGGAATATGAATGGGCGATTTAATCTCGGAAACTGTGTTCAGATATTTATCTAGCACACGCTTGTACATGTGCCATTTGTCTATATCCTTTACACCTCTTTTCATCAAGATGGCTTTCATTTCAACATCTAATGCATTCAATCTCCTCTTCATTTGACCTCGCTCAAAAGCCTCAGGGTCGACTACGAGCATTTTACGCAAACTCATTTTCCGCCAATGAGGCTACCTATGACACCACTCAATATGGATCCGAGTAACATTGGCAGAAATCCTCCTTTTGTATACGAGAATCTTTTTTTTTTTAATGCTTATGCCACGCAAAGCCAAGTCTCTCAAAGTATATCGATGCTTGAATAGTTTTCGCTTTAGCCTATTATTTATCTTATGTCTACGTTCAAGCGTATTCAAACAGCATTCAGAGATGGCTTTAATCAACTCCGCATCCGATTCTCTTTACTATAGCTGAACGCAACTTTGGTTTGGTAGATTTTAGCACATGGAGCAAATGATTATTGTTCTACAATCTTTTCATCATGCACGGACATGTAGATTACTGTGACCCTGTCTTCAGGAAAGATTTTAGTACGGAATCTAAACCTTTTGCCCGCGTCCTGTCCGAGGTCTAGGACCAAATAACCGAATGGTTCTTACTTCACCTCTTGATATACCCTTTCCAATTACTGTAATTTTTCAATTGATATGATACAAACGGTAGCAATACCGCGTCTATTATCACTCGCAGTTTAATCAAAGTAAGCAATCAACTTACGAGAACATCAATACTTCAGAGACCAGAACTTAGCGTACATTATTACGCATACACACACGGAAATGGAACGCAGTTCACCTTGAACGGTGAACTCTTTCCTTTCATACCGTGCTCAAACGCGTTCTTTTGATGAATGTATAGTTAACATTCGAACTCAGTCGTTCTATATCTCACGAAGCAGCAGCGGTGAAACAAATGCCCTGCATTATCAAGTGTCAGCGTCAGGTGCCTGGAAGAGAGTGTCTTATATAAAGTCTCGGATTTGGTACAGCTTAACACTGGATGTTGGTGGGCATCTTGATCTATTCCTACAGAGAAGATACTCTCACAACCGATAGAACTATTGAATGGTAGTGAAAGTTGTCCAGTGTAAAACGTGTATTTGGTGTAGGTGTGAGTGTGAAAATAACGTGAAATTATGGATCACGCAATGGATGGTCTGGAAACTATTATATTTTTTATTTGTGATAATATACACTTTTTCGAATGCATTATTGGTATTATATTTTTTATATGTCTAGGAATGGAAATACATAATAATATCAATGATGGTGTTAATAATAATCAAACTACATTCAATATTACGAATGGGCTTTAAACCTTTTGAGAGATAAAAGGTTTGTGTACATTAAAATAAAAATTATACAGAGTCAATGCTTGTTATTTAATTCCTACCCAGAAGGCTCTAAGTCGGGATCATTACTCTCCTGAATAAACCTAATCCGTTCTTGTGACCTCATTATGATTCGAGCCCCCGGGGCATTGTATGATGGGTGATCGCCAGACCAAAGCGGTTGACCTTGGCTTTTTGCTTTCCGCTCGCTCCTCTGCGTACGTGAGGTTATTCTTGCGGATATTTTGACGGGCGACTCGCTCGTTATGTGATCTCATCTGCTACGGTACATATATGGTAGGTAGAGATCACTACCTGATACAGCTTTCAGAGTTTGATGGAAAGACTAAAAACGGTAGGTACTAAAAACATGGTGACAATTTTGTAGAATCAATAGACTCACCTATCCTAGTCACGCGACATTACGGACTAGTTAACGTTCGTTTCGGAGCGGTTCATCGAATATTAATAATGATATGTATGATGGTTAATATGTGCAGCCACTTGAAGACTATATATCAGACTGTGTATTGGACTATGCATTCAGGAAGGAATAAATTTACCGAGTTGATTACAGTGAGGAAAGAGTTAATCATAGTACTACTGCGTTCTTTTTTAGCTTGACTCTTTCGCTGGTATGGATCCGAATACTCGTGAATTTAAGATATAATCGATAGTCGACTCTACTGTACCGGATACTCTATTATTCTGGAATTTTACTATATAATTATTTGAATTTCCCGCTTTTTTTCAGAGAAGCTGATTGGTTGATTTTTAGATCATCTCCATCAATCAGGAGAAGCTTTTTTACTTAGCGATAGCATTTCAAGACGATGCAGAAGACAAAAAATAATTACCAGTTCCATACCAACTAACGAAAAGGTAATCTCGAAAGAGTAAGAATGATGAGTTGAACACCTTGTTCAAGACGATTAAGGAGGAGCCATCATTTTGGGCATGCCCGAAAACCTACCCTGATTTTAACATATATTATAGTTCATCGTTTTCCCTTTCGAATGGTGTAAAAATATTGCTATGTCATATACCATTTAACCAACATATATGGATTTGAATGTGAAGGATTTTCACGTGGAAATGCATTGTCCTTATGATAGTATGATGACCCCGAAAAAATTTGTTAAAAACTAAGGAAACGTGCACGATATGTTATGCACATAATATATTTTTCCTGCCCAGGTCATCGGATGTTTAACGTTAGTATTTAAAGTACATACTTCCGAGCAAGGAGACGGTAAGTTGCGATGGACATGGCAACGTACTCTTATTCAAATTCTGTTACTTATCATTTTTGTTATTATTATATAACTCAATGTAAAGACCTTAGTGCTGTTTGTGGAGTTTATTAAGTAAATAAAATATGAAATGGGGTATAGAAGTTAAGTAGACGACTTGAATTTAATCTTCATAATGCCTATGTATATCGAATTAATATCAGGCGGTACTCTTAGAAAACGTCTTTGTTAAAATTGATTAATTTGCGCATACTACGTTGGTAACTTTTTTAATGCTCCAAATTACTTTAAATCAGAATTTTCAAACCTATGAGTTCAGAATATTAGGAATTTATCAGCACCACTAATTTATCGATTTCATTTGCGGTAGACGTTTTTCTTAATGTGAAGGCATCTGTATACAGTAATGTAAATGCACCTATACATGTACGTACATATTCATGCAATCGCGTGTTTCGATCAGATTCAGATAAACATAAGAGTCCTGCAGTCTCCTAAAACTGGTGATTGATTGATAAGCGGGTGTCGAAAAATCGGGTCTCAGGCAGTAGCGAAAACTAAGATGGAAAGCATCTTAAGTATTTATTACGGTACCTTACCATTGACGATAATAGGAAGCAAACCTGTACATTGATCTCAATTATAAAATTAGAATGCATAACTCGACTTTATGGGTTCAGATAATTCACGTTTAATAAATGTTGTTCACAGAAATTCATTTTTTTTATTGTAAAGCTAATGGATTGACTACATTTTTTGTTTGTCCGTTTTCTGCATAAACATAACGATTTATTTATAGTTATAGCGAACACAATGCATATTGGAAGTTGAAGTCCTTAAGTCTAGTCCGTAAGTTATTAAAACTTTGAACTTTTTTTTTCATAAACCAACCTTATGTCGAGTAAGGCTATCCATTCTAAGGAAATAGATTCAATATGTTTGATTAAGAAAATGAAATCAATACGATTCCACCAAAAATGAGATGTCGAAAAAGTGATGATGAATTTGATGTATGAATGATGTCACGAACAAATGATTGAAGTGAAAAATAATGCAATTGATCACGAAAATAAACTGTCAAGATACATTTTAAAACGTTTTACAACCAGAAATAATTATTTATTTTCCTTTGTTCATTAATAAATATTGTAATCAAATTTTGAGAGGAAATTCTCATCGATAACGGATATATAGCTAGAAAAATATCTGGTTACTCGGAGAATTACTGCTACATGAATGATGTTTTTCTTTAAGTTTATTAATAGTCCCATTCATTTTATTACAGGTATTTCGTTTTATAACGCTGGTTCTCTTAGATGGCTTGACGAAGAAAATTGGTTGAATTATATTCTGAATAAGATTAATGTGAATTGCCAGGGTTGTTCTAGGACAGATCATTAAAGAAAATATCTATATGTATAATGAGTATAAAAGTCACTAGTAGCGACGACGTAAAAGTCTATTTTTAATATATAATACACTGCTAACCACCTCTGAGATACGAGGAAAGTGGTGACTCCGCACGGGGCATGTTCCACCGTCGAGTACCAAATTCTAGTTATTAAGTTAAAATAAGTATTTATCCGTTGGAATTCAAGCAGTATTATGTGCACCTACATTTATGCTCTCAGAATGCATGATGGACACTGAAATTACGTTACGCAAATATTCGTTGTTACACGCCCGAATTTTAGGGAAATGTCGAAAAACAACTACATTTATGTTTGGTCTGAAGTGTCACGCATGTATGCAATATGAATTTAGAACGACAATACCCTCTCTTCATTAGTTTAACCCCTGAACTTTGGTTAGCACACCGTAATATTTCTTCATAATCTTTAGTCAAAAATCCTTAGATTGGTTTCACGCAGCTCTCATATCACATAACCCTTTATTACTCCTGTGTTAAGGAGTTTTACACGTACTCATAGCATATTCCGAAATTTTATGCATATCAATGCCTGTTGGATCTTTCATTCTCAATTCAGTCAGGAACCTAATAAATGCGCTCGAACTTAACTCTTCTGAAAAATCGTTAAAAGAATACGTATTTCAACTCATCTAATGATGTTGACATTTCAAAAGACTATAAAACCGGTCATAACCTAGAGACGCGAGAGATGTGACAATATCTTGAATATGTTTTAAGGAATGGAAGGTGCTCTTCATTCACCATATTTAAATCATAACGTGGGGGAGAACTTTATCCATATATTGAAAGTCTCCGCATTCGAAATGCATTTATTGAAACTCCACCTAAGAAGGAAACTTGATAAATTAGATTTTTCTTTTGTTTGATTACGTAGATACTATTTTTATGTATTTCTCTCGTTGGCTCATCTTTGATCGTACGCTAATTCATATGTTAAGACTCAATTGACCCAAGAGATGATGGGTCAGAAAATGGTAATCTGAACTCTGAGAGTAATCTTGAGCGGAGCAGTGGTTGTTGGTCAGAGGATCACCAGCTCTCTCTATTATGGGGGAATAAGAAGCTTCCTCGGTGGTGCTAGATGTGACGTTAAAAATGTCGTATATTATACATTAACTGAGACCAACCAGTAAATGTGTGTTTATAGTGTCGAGACTGCTCAGCTGTCTTTCGTCCTCAATGTAAGTCCATTACGGAGGATGATATTAAGACGTTCGAGTTCGAGCAACCCTTTCTCTTAATATTAAAGATAAGGTATTAAGAAATGATAACTAGGTGAATAGATTTGATTTTTTTTTATTAGTTCCAAATTCATACAAAGATGTAGTTTTAAAATATAATCATTTCATCTTCGATGGCTAATACAAACTTTATCGCTCGGAGCCGAGCTCCCTTGACAGCGTCAGTAGTACCATATTTCACAAGAGACTTTTTATGATCTGTATAACAAATCGGTTTACATCCATCCATAGCTAGTGAACCACCACCCTTTGATATCACTCTTGTATATTCTCCTGATGCTCCATCAACGTCGGTTCTCCTTGGTATATCACCTCCTTTGGGTAATGAGATTGGCTTGTTTTTCTCATATACGTCCAACCAGATGACCGGGAGCTGCTCTTCAGCCTTCCGCCGTTTCTCAGGGCAACTGATGTCTTCGTCCACGGTGATATTAAATCGCTCAACAGCTCCGTTTCCATTTTGAAAGCCAGAAAATGTTACTTCTTGGCCGACGATTTCAAATTCTCGGTTTTGATGCCTGAAGACACAGTAATATGCCCTTTGAAAGTCTATAGTAAGCATAAAATCTGTGTTCGCAACCTTTAGACGATCTTTGGGGATATAAATCTCATAGATGTCCCCATCTTTCTGTCGCTCCACTCGCAAGTATGTGCTTCCCAAGCAGGCTCTGGGGATGTGCTGCAAGGCGGCAGGTTTATACTCCATTCTCAGAAGGACGTCTTGGTTGGTAGCTTGGAAGAAAGCTGATGTTTTAGCTCTGATTTCACCGCTCTTTTATATTGTCCGAGAAGGTGGGTAGGGAGGGGGATATATTACGTGGGGAACGATCTGGCTTCGTAATTATGTAAGCGATTGCAGCTGTGGGAAGGAATGCGGAAGTGATCTGGACGTCATCCAAACGTGGGTTACCTTGGAACGGTATGCTGTCATTGTCCCGGGGTGTGACCTCGGTCTAACGCTACCTATGCGAAGTGGAAAGTTATGTAAGTGCGTGACGATGGGTGGATGGGAGGTATTTGAGAATAAAAATAAAATCGTCTTTATTATTATAGATCATATGACTCGTATTACCTGAATAATTCCCTTCACCGGGTCTGATCTTTTTTTTTTTTAACACGTTGCAGTTGGGTGGTATGGTATCCTCGGGCTGTGCTCTCATGCCCGGGCGGAATTCTCGTGTTGCAGTTGAGTTTATGGGGGGGGGGGGGGGGGTATGTTGTCATGTGTCTAGGGGTGTGACGTAAGCCTAGCTCAGCTAGAGTGCGCAAAAGTGAAAGGGAAAAGAGCTTCGCGGATGACCTCGTTACAAAACCGCTAAATTGATATCTACTATGCGAGACCTTCCTTTGCCTTTTTCCCATTCTCTTGTCCTTCCTTGATTATATTCATCGGGCATTCATGTCTCAATATATGGAAAATTAAGTGGCCTCATCTTCTTTTAAATGTTTTCGGAATATTATCACATCTCTTTTTGTCACTAGGTCAATTACTTTTATCTTCATCAGTCTTCTGTAGCAAAATATCTCGAATGTTTCCAACCATTAATTCGCTGCTGCTGATATCGTTCATGTCACTCAGCTATGAAGAAGCATGCTCTAGAAGTATGTTTTAGTAAAGTTTTCTTTTACCTTTACTCCCTTTACCCCTCCCCTTTACCTCTATGGTTGGGTTGTTATTGTGGCTAGAGTACTGGCTTCAAATCCCAAGGGCCCGGTTGCAAATTCAGGTTGTGGTGACACCCAAGATATACGACTAATTTTTCAGACGCATATCTGGGGTGCTGTGTTGAAGGCACTTCAAATTCCAGAACTCTGTCCTTCGAATGGGGCATTACACCGTGGACCATTTGGCGCCTTCCCTTAAGAGTAGTTTTATGCCGATGCCGAGTTTCTGTCCACGCTTCTATCCATTAATTTTACTGCTGCAGTGGCTAAAAGTGGACTGGTGGCAACATCGGCAGCATTCAAGTAAACCTGATAAAAACCATTGACAAAACACATTTTACGACAGCATTTTTCATTATTTTTTTCGTTGAACATTTACGAGTTCAGTAACATGGTTCCATTTCTAAGCCTGTCCATAAATTACGTCATGTGGGAAGGAGAGGCGATGTGAGCGGGCCAATAGCTACGCACTATTGGCAGGGAGGGGAGAAGGGTTCAGCCATAGCGCATTAAATTGAGAAAAAATGTATGGATAACAATTCATTCCTTGTTCAAGTTATAAATATTATTGATATATAAAATAGGGAAAAATAGTATCCATATATGGGTCATTCCACCTCAATTCAACAAACATTTGTCCCATAGGGTGTCAGATTTTGGTGGACAGAGGTGGAATGACCCACATTAATGAAGTATTAGTAAATAATATTTATTTTATAATTTGCATAAAGAGAGGGTTCATTTGCAGTGCCATGTGATTTATTATAGTCTTAGAGAATGCTATTGAGTGGTGGGAGGGAGGTCCAAAGAGTATAACATCAGAGTTACGTATAATATCGTATCGTTACCTCCTTTCTTGAAAGAAGTAGAACATTTGTTATAATTTGTTTTGAAAATTCCATGGTGGAGTCGTAAAAAATATCTCAGGTGGGTTACCAGCCGGTAAAAAAAATTTCGCTAAAAATTAAATGATAAGACAGTGTATCCTGGGAAATAATTAATTATTAATACTTTTTAAACCATCAAATGTTGCATTCTCTGTGGTTTTACTCATAGCATGAGCGTGGAAAAAACGAATTATTAAATTTCTCGGTCCGACAACGTCTATCTCTTAATTTGTCACTTCTGCTTGCACGCCTGAAGGAGTGTGGGAATGCAAAGATGAATATCAGTGTTTTCTGCACTTTTGGTGGCAAGAATGGTCGCTTCTAAAATTCGTGAGTAAACTTTCTGGCTAACTCTACCCCTGGACTTATGCGAACACTATTAATGGAAAATTTCTCCATAATAGATGAGTTCGGAGACTTTCTTAGTGGAAATTCGGAGAGTCGTAATAGATATGCAGTGTAATGCCTCGACGTCGGAGCACACTGGTATATTTACATAATCTATCCATTAAAGTACCCCGTCGTTACCTCTTTACAATAAAATTCAATGCGTTTACCTTGTAAATCGTTAAAAGGAGATTTTGGTTGGCTATTTATTATGTTCTTTATCCCCGAAACTTTTTCCCTTGCGACTGGAAGATGGAGTTTTCTGAACTTCGTAATGAGGTTATTAGGTATTTTTAGGCTCACCACGGAAATATGAGGGAGGAGAAGGATGGGGTGCTTTTGTGACAAAATCTTTTCGAGCGTGAAAAATGTCTTGATGAACAGGGATAATGATGATCAGAAATCCCATTTCCTTGAAGACGCCTCTTATTGCTATTTACTTGATAAAAGTAAAAAATGCGTACTCGACGGAAAATAATCTGACCTGCACGTTTGGCCATTTTTCTTTGATCTCCTTTTCGTTCTTCTCCGTTATTTTACTTAGGGCGACCTGACACCCCATTACGACACCTCCCAAGGTGTCTGCGCTTTAGTGTGTTGAGATATAGATAAATAGGTGAAGGTTTAAGTCAAAATTTGTATGGTTATTTCTAGTCCATTTGAAGCTTAACGCTGTGAATATGTAACACGTGTAGGAGGCCTTACTCTTAATTTTTTTTTTACACAGTCTCTGCAAGATATTTCCAGTATCACAACGAGCAACTGTTAAATACAATGAAGTTAGTCGATGAAGAGGATCTCCAAAAACGGGAGTCAAACACGGGCTTTAAGGAAAAATGTGCCATTAAAATTGAGAACCGTTGGGCGTAGTGGTCTGCGTATTTGTGGAATATTGGTGCTCTGATCCTATATCAATTTTTGTACGCTTGTTACATACTCGTTATCGCCAGCACAACTAATGATACTTTTCATTTTTAAAGCCCGAGGTCTTAGAGAGTTTTTCTTAATCTTTACAATATTATTCCATCAGTGGTTGTTTACAAAAATTTTTCTCCGTTACGTTCCAGAGAAATCTGGAACGCAACGCAAGTAATACTTTATTTAATATTTCAGGGCATGATACCGTTGTCAACAATTAGACACAATGCTTATACTCTATATGCCCATTTCTATTAATGCAACATGTTATTCTAAAAACAATAGATCTATTCCTGTATACGAGGCAGGTTCAAAAAATAGGTCCAATCTCATGCACAATCATTATATTCATTCATTCTTTTCAGCACCAACGTAAAC
This sequence comes from Platycnemis pennipes, assembly GCA_933228895.1. Taxonomy (NCBI): domain Eukaryota; kingdom Metazoa; phylum Arthropoda; class Insecta; order Odonata; family Platycnemididae; genus Platycnemis; species Platycnemis pennipes. Next base: position 99,288,983 of record OW121847.1, read on the forward strand.
ATGGAACTAACTAAACTCATCGAACCTAAGATTGGTTTATCATATCTCTCCCCTTGAATCTCCTAGCGTCTACCATCTCCGTATTTGCAAGGTATTTTTTTTTACATGCTGCACTAATTTCTCCATATACTCTATGCGAGGTATTCCCATGATTAGTCATGTTAAGTCATTTTCCCAATTCACGTTTTCCTTGCGGATTTTCGCCATCAGGCCACATGTCTCAAGATATGGCCGCTCATATTGTTTCTTCTTTTTTTAAGGTTTTCAAAGGACTTCTCTTTTCTCCCGTTCTTTTTTGGAGCTCCTTGTTTGCAACTAAGTCGAACCATTTTATATTCAACATAATTCTGTAGCAGCATATTTCAAATGCTTTCAGATTTTCCAGCCTCACATCTCTGCTGCTTTCAACATAAAATGAGTGGAAATATTTAGTTTAAATTAATATTGTGAAGCATTTTACGATAGTATATTTTATGTCTTTAAAACACACATTATTACTTTGCATGTCTTCAATTCTAGGTAGAATTTTCTACTAAGCTTGTGAATCAGTTTTATTCTGAGTGATTTATTAGCTCTGCGATGTTTCTTTTACGTGCTGCACTATTTTCTCCATATATTCCATGAGAGGCCTTAAATACTGAGGTCGTTATCAGCTTAATGTATATAAAATTAACATGCCTCCATTCTTAGGTAAAGAAAATTAAATGATAACCTAATTCCAGCGATACTATTCTAGTAGATAATGACACTTATATATAAACTAAAATTCGAGATTTTGTATTATCCGTAGCTTATAACCCTTGTATCCTAGGAATTAGAAACCATAAAATACTTTGTGGGGCATGCTGGCATCATTTTCATTTTCCGTAAATCTAATTGACATAAGTTCAACTTAAATTATTCACCTTTAAATCCACGGTTAAATCATCAATTTCAATGCGTAAATGGTTTGTAACCGAGTCCTCAGGTGGGAGTAAGTTGACCCCCTATTTTGGCTATGGTTATTTATTTGCTTTTTATCGTTCCATATCAGAGGTTTTTGTCAATTTTTCTGTTGATATGTAATCTCCAAATTAAATTTTGATCTCATTTAGCCTCGAAAATGTTTTCATTCGCCGAACTAATACTGGAAAAAAATCACCATTAGCGTCATCGTTACATAAAATTTTAAATACTCAATAGGAGCGAAAGGGGAAATGACTTCAATGCACACCAATATATCACCGCATATCAACCAACCGATAGCCAAGATAAAAACGCATCTTTCCCTTTAAAATCAATTTTTTCTTCCCCACCAGCCTCGGAGCGGACTCCGGTTTTTCTCTCCTCGCTGGAAAATTTGACAGCAGGAAAGTGCCAGCTTTTCAAATAAAGCCAGTGTACGCCTTGCAACATCGATGGGAATGTTAATAGCTTGGAAAGAATAAAAGAAAATGCACCAGAGAAGTAGTGGCAAAGCGGTTGTCATTCTCTTCCCCTAACAGCTAAGCTGTCATGCACACGTAACCACAGGGAAAGATGCATCATGTCCATTCGTCCAGTCTCTGAAAATCACCCCGAAACCTATTTAAAACATAATATGATAAATTGAAAACCACCACGGGAAAGTGCGAAGCACCATTATTTGTACGAATATGAAACTTGGTAAATCCTTAAATGTCGTCAAACAACAAAACGTAGGGAACTTTTAATTCAACTGTTAGTCTTTTGTTCGATTTTACGCACTTTTTCACTACCCCAGTTGAATAAGTGGTAAAATCGGTTTTTCAGCATATTCTGCCATTTTTTTGGCATTAAATTTATTTTTTACTGTTCTACAGATAACAATTAAGAGCCATAAAAAATAAAATGACGTAAAAATCTAATTCTTATAGTGAAATACAGTTTTCAGTTTCAAAAAATTAAATATTCCATAAAATATCCCTAGATGGAATAAAATTTTGTGGATTTGAGAAACATTCACCTTGATAACCTAAGGCGCATTTAAAGTTGACTCTCATATGAATTCATGGAGATGATAGTCCTATAGAAGGAGGTTAGAAGGTACTGGAGGCAGGATCGAAGCTGATCTGTGAAGCAAGGTTGGCCACATTGTTTTTACATTGGTTGGCCACATTTATTGCAAAGTCTATCTTGAGAAAGTAAATAAAAGAAATTAGCTATGAAAACTGACAAAGTATTGGTCGAAATTCACCGTCCTTTTACCTGTATCGTCTTTTAACAATCTGTAAGATGATATAGGTAACAAAGTTAATATCTGAATGAAAAACTGTTGACAAATTTCACAACTTACAGCGTCTTCATTAAAAATTTAGAGAAATAAGAGATCAATAGGGGACTGAGAACTTTCTCAAGTTTATATGTTCAAGTTATATAATTCAAGACTTGGATGACTAACAATCGCAAAATATTACCTCGGTACCCTACAACAAAAAATATTAAGACGGAAGGAATTACATATAAGGTCTTGAAAGGCATCAGTCATCATCATCGTCATCAATTTTTTAGCTATTCGGGTAATTGATGTAACGATGATAATGCTTCGGATCATCAGTATTAAACGAAGTCAACTGTCATTATTTCGTTATGAATCCTTTCCACGAAGATACATCGTTACTAAGGAATTAATCAATATCAAATAAAATGCATGAAGGCTGAAAACGACTTTCATTTGTGTCTCAAAATGAAACAACAACTTCCTTCCCGAGCTAGAAACGGAATGGTGAGGAAGGTACCAACAGCCAAGTAATTGGTAACTTTTCCAAGTACACATGTACACTTACAATCCTTCACACACAAATCTCCCAAATTTAGAATAAATTTGTAAAAATGCCCAGTTAGGGGAGTCAGGCAACCCTAACTAGAATGATTACGCTTACCTGTGAGATGAATTTGTCACATTTTAACTATAAATGTGGCTTTATGCTTTCCAGAGTTTGATATGCGAGAATTCTAAATAAAAATTGCGAATATAATAAATCTAAGTCATTGCTTCGAATTTCATATGAAGGTTTCACATTTTTTTATCAAAACTTCTGATAATACTGTCTCATACCTGTCGTACAGTACTTTCGGACAAATTATTTCCAATATCAAAGAAATATGGCAACATATTCCAACTCATCTTCTGACCAAGTTTTTTTAATCCAATCCTTGCGAGACATTGATTTCATTGGTATTTTGCCAGTGATACAAGATCACCAGAAAGAAAGAAGGACCGGGATGATACCATAGCCGGCGTGCAGCCCTGGGCGATGCAATGGTGTCCAGTCTAACTCTGGAGGGTTTATAAAAAGCAATCAAGCAATATTCGCAAACAAAATTCTGAATATCTGTAAACTTTTACTGTAAAATCAGTTTTTGTTTTGAATTTCCCATAAGTAGGGACACCGAAAAATGGTAAATAAAAATCATCAAAAGCGGTGTTTAAAAATGACAAATACGGTGAATAAAATCGTTTTAAAAAGGTGAAAGCTGTGTTTAATGTTGGGAAAAAGGAGTCTTAAAGGAAGGGTTTTTTTAATATTATTAATAAAAACTTCATACCAATGTGAATAAACAGTTAATAGTACATACATTTAAGATCCAATACAGTAGTTATGGCTACCCTACGCAACATAAAAAACACAGTAGGCACTCATAGAATGACTTATGTTTTGGGCGCATGCATTCTCCAAACTCAGGTAAGCCGACAATAACAGAGTGGAGTAGTGGACTGCAGGTAATGAGGTTCGATTCTTACGCTGTTTAAAATTTATTTTCAACCATTGAATAAAAAACTTTATATCCTTCATTTCTAACCTTTGTGTGTGGATACTGACTTTTTTGTACTTCTATCGCTTCAACTAGATTTACAAATGCGTCACTCAAAAATACACTGTGAAGTTAACGTAATGATTCCACGATTTAATTCTGTTATCCAAATTTTTTCCAATCATTTCCTTTCGCCAAATTTAATCATTTTTTTGACTTATAATTTGGCATGAAATTTCTGATAATCTACTTTTTTTAACTGCCTACTAGCATTACCCTAGGAATACAGCACGGCTGTAATTTTTTTAATCGCTTAATTTTTTTCTCGCACATCCGGGTCTATGGAGAAAAAGGTCAAGACGAGTATTTTTTATTTTGTTTTCCTCGTTTGTGGCACGGAAAAAATCTTCTTCTCATTTCGTGACCCGAGTTACTTAACCTCTCCATCTACCATACGTACATTCCATTCGCGGGGCGCATCGATCACGAGGCCGCGAGATGTTAAAATCTACGATCTGGATCTGAATTTTTACTGTACTCGGATATGATTTCAGTAGCGAATGAAATGAAAGACCCGTGGCTCTTTGGATCCGACCCGACCATCCTTAATTTATGAGTGGTATATTTGTAAATCTAATTTAAACAACAAAAGTATAATCAAATGAGTATTCAAATGTAATGGTTTGAAATTGAATATGATAACATTTTCGATGCAGTGACTGAAAGAAAAAATTAAACTGCGATTGGGATCGAACTTCGCACACTACACTAGCTCTCGTTGTACGGCTGATCCCGGTGAATGTAGGCCACCCGCATGACAGCCTACGGTTTTTTTTTTTCTTTTTTTTTCCCTCTCGATACCGGGGTAATGGGGGGGAAAAAGTCATATTTCTTAATTTTGCTTCAAGTTGCACGGGAACATTTTCATCTAATTACGTGACCGAAGTTACACATCCTCTTCTTGTCAATATCTACCGCACCTACATTCCATTCACGGGGCACTTCGATCGCTAAGCCGCGAAAATTTAAAATCTATGATCCGGATCCGATTTTACTCCGTGTCTTTGGACTCGAATCCGGAACCGAGTAAAATGAAAGATCCGCGGATCTTTGGATCCGACGGATCCAATCCGGCCTTCACTAAAGAAAATATTTCATGCTACAAAAATTCGGCATTTGCAAAATATCTCAAATTTCGTTAAAAAATCGCGTTTCAAAGTAGACATGGTTAATTTCGTGATTAAACCCTAAAGTCGCTTATTTCGTGAATCCTGTCGCAAAAAACGTTTCGCGAAATTGTCATGTCCCTACCCATAAGATTTCAGCCTACGAAAGGCGAGTTATAATGCAACCATCTATTGGTGAAATTAGCTTTCGGCGACAGTTGCGATTTAGGTGAAGCGCCCAGTCCTTTAATTTCTGTTCGTGGCCTGTGGTAACAGCAGTGCATAAGACTGTCTTCATCCCTTTTTGGAAAATTTCTGAATACCTTTGTATATCTAATTTTCACCTTCCCGTTGAATTTCTACCGGCACCTTCAGCTAGTAACAATAACAGTAGTTGACAATATATTTCTCTTCCTTCCTCCATTAGGCTCCGTGACATTTTCATATACCTCCTCTAAGTGGTAAATGTAAATTTGATCAGAGTTTTATTTTCCCAAGCTGGTCAGAGATGCCACAGAAATAATCAAATGTCCATCAAAATTCAACAGGGAGGATGGATACTCACTCGCCTGGACCTGGAATAGACTGTTCGTACTACAGCTAGAGGAGGCCAATCGGGACACAGAAATAATCTAAATCCAAGGGGGTTGTGGTTGCAACCAACAGGATCATCTCGAATGCTTAACCAAGGAGTCACGCGGTATAAACACGAATGCTTCGCAAATTCGGCGTGTTAATTCGCTGATTAAAACGTCATTCATTTTTTGCACTTGTGTTTTATCTCACAAAATAACAAGCAAATGTTATTGTTCCTTACGGTCTCACAAGTGTTACAGAGCCGCACAAAAATGAGAGAAGGAGAACGTACGTAAATTATACTGGTTTTTTGCATCCAATATCTTGTTTTCTCAAATGGCACCTATAAGGAAGGACTTCCTTTAAATGGAGTAGTATTAGGTTTTAATGTGCTTAAACTTCTTAGGCCGTATTACATCGTCAGTCTACCCTTAACTGCAAATGGCCTTAGCTGTCAGCTGCTCCCCACCAAATAAATAACTAACTAGTATAAATTACTCTAAGCTTAATCCTTACACAAACAATACTTTCATACTAGAAATGGGATTCGAATCTTCGGCCTCCATATTTTCAGGCTGACGAATTTCCCGCTTGGCAATCACGGTTGACTGGAGTGTTTGGGTTTGAAGAGCCGTTATATTGGTAAATGAATTGGCGGCTTAAATGGGGAGGGAGGTCCTCCCTCTCTTTCTCTCTCGCTTTCCATTAGATAAATTTCCTTCATATCATTAATTAATGTTGAGAGTGATTAAATACCGGCGCTTATTTGCTTGTCGATATCATACGTGTCTGATGTGGATTCGTTCCCTGCTTACACATCCTCTCAGTGGCACACATGTTTGTTCACGGTGGTTGCTTGCCAAGGCTGAGAGTCGTAGTCCTCCTTTGGCGGAAAATCTTTCTTAAATGAATCTTGAGGCACTGTCAGTTTCTTAAATCTTTTTCGTTCCTTGTATTCCCTCAGAGCGTTTCTCCATGTCTCTTATTCATCTTGCAGCTTTTATATGATATCAGCATCACTCCATGTTCAATTGTCAGCTGTTTAAATATCCTCATTTGAATGTGATAATTATTCGAAGTAGAAATTGAGGTGCGTCATGTTAAAACCTGTTGTAATATAAGCGATAGGAGATCATGCCTAGGAATTCTTAAATGTGCGTAATTTTGACTTAAGATCCATTATGCGTTTTTTTTAACTGTAGCAAGTAAGCAATATGCAGAAGTAGTGTTGATCATAAAGCAGTATTAGTGTGTGTGGTGGAATTGGGGTTTATTTCAATTCTCGACAGTTAAAAATTGGCTTATTTGTTAACTGCAAAAGTGCAATATTGCAGTAATAGTTGATTGACCTACGTGTACGTGATTCTATTTCAGGCTTCTTATGTTGTTATAAATTCTGCAATAACATTATTTACCAATCACGCAAGTTCAAGCATGATGGCAACAATGGGGTATTTTACTCGGAACGAAATCGCAATTTTGTACACGAAATTGTTAGATGGAAACGGAAAACGAATTTTAGTGAAACTATTAATCTGCTAACCACAGCCATGTACTAATAAATTAAAAATTTAAATAAGCAAAAGGTGACGCCCACCGAAAAAGCTGCTTTGATTACATTGACCTCATTTTCCTCCCGTTTTTGACTGCTTTTAGGGGAAGGGAAGGGAGTGGAGGGGGGTTCTCGGAAGGTCTACTCGCACAGATCCTGTCGCAATCGCTCCTATTGGCAGAGTTAGCTGTGTCCCCCCCATTGCGATAAGGCAAAGTAGCTTCGCGGGCTCAGTTGTGATTGGACGAAGTCGTTATACGTCAGAGGTTGCACCACGCCCATTTTTCCGAAAGGGTTAAAACCATCAATTTTTCGCCTCTTACAACTCAAGAAATAATTGACGGATCCAAAAACGGAAAAATACGGGTCTTTTTATTTTACAAACTCTATCAGATTCGAAAATAAAAAATATGTTAAACGACCCCATCACTATCAAGGTTAAAAGAAACAAGATAGAACACTTTCAAAATGTATTATGCGTACGACGCGTTTCAGCCGCTAGACCATCATTAGATACATCTATACAATCCCTGATGCGATATATTTACCCATTTCATGAGTGGGAGGGGAAGTGGGGGTTAAAAGGGGGGGTAGGCGGGAGTAAGACGAAGGCCAGGGTGTATTAGTGGCGAGTCTTTACGATGGTTAGGGAATCGGATAGCGAGGTAGCGAGTGGGTAGTGACTTTTGAAAATTTCTAATTCAGTACATTATCTTTCTCTTATTGCACAGTTTATAACTGCTCACGAACTTCCAGTCTGTGGCATTTCTTCTCCATGGGGAGAATTTCTGGATGGAACGTACACTGGTGTCCTTCGTTCAAAACATGTTTGGTGACAAGTGAGGTCGAGTCCCCCTTCTCCCAGTACTTCCTATTCTCTGCCACATGGGTGGCAAGGCTGATATAATATTTCCTACAATTATTGCACTTGATTCTGTAGAGAGTGGGAGAAATTTTTTCCTCAGTAAGGAACAAAATAATTCTTAATGTCACCGGGTTGTAGAAGAAAATTTATATATATTTATTTCAGAAGTGCAGCCGCCTGCTTATAAGAAATTTTGCCAAAATTAGGCGATTTGCTGCAATTTCTAAATTAGGACGGAGTTACTGTGAGGGCTCTTTAGTTATTTTTTATGTTTTTATCTAATCAATGAGCAGATTTTCAAAATCGCTCCCCATTCCTTGCCATCCCATTCCTTAACCGTGGTAATGACCAGCCACTAATACAGTATATTAGTAATACACCCTTTACTTGTTCCCACCCACCCCACTCTACACCCCCCTTCCCTTCCAACTGCTGAAATGGGTATGTATACCCCATATCGAATTGAATAGATGTATCTGATGATTGCCTAGCTAAAACGTATCGTACGTATAGTAAATTTCTGAAGAGTGCTATCTTGTTTCCTTTCATCATCATAACATTCCACTGCAACTCGCCGGAGTCAGTTTCTTTCAACTTCTGCCACTTATAATGGTCCCTTCTGCCCACACTGAGCAAACAAGATCTGATTTGTGGAAAAATAGATTCTAATCAGCTTCATACCTTTCAAATCAAAATTAGGCCTTTCTTCTCTCATATCATAGGGACCTCTAAGTATTAACCAATTTGCCTGAATTTTATTTCATAGCTTTCTAACACTAATTGGAACAGGAGCAACCATGTGGAGCGGGTGTTTAAAAAAAAAATTTTTTTGAACCACCCTAATGCACATTATTATGTTTTCGCAGAGAAAAAGCATTACCCTTGACCGGGATATCAAATCCATTTCATTCGATTTACATTCGAGTGCTTCAGTCAGAAAGACTTTTCGCTGTGGGATTCTAAGTGAAGGAACAAGATGTTTTAAGACAAACTGCCATACGTATCGCACAATGTTGCAAAGCAGCTGTAATTGTGCTCTATGAGCCACTGAGGATAAAGCCAACGTTAGACTGTAAGGTGATCATATTTATATTCCAAATGATTATTGCTTAACTGCTGCTTCCTGCAACTTCCAATTCATATTATCCTCATTTTCTTATTTTCGCCTCTGCTCTTAGAGTATTTTACATCAGTGAGAGAGCAGCAACATCAGTGCATTTTTTTCTCAGCCTCTCTTTGATTTGTGATCCCCTTTGGGTGCATGTAGCCAAAAAGGGGATGGGACTTCCGACAGGGATAGATGAATGCTGAGCCAGGATGTGGGGAGGTCGTGGGGAATAGATTAAACGACTGCCTCATTGAGAGACGAGTCTACATGAAGCGGGATGAGGAGATGAAGGTGGGAGTGGATTGGAGGGGTCCGGAGTGATTTGTGAGGCGACAAGCCCTTTGAAGGGGAAGAATTTTACCCCGGATGTCAACGCCGAACGGCACTACGTTGAAATGGTTGGGGCGCAAGATTGGCTTTTTCGATTCCCTTCCCGTGTGCCTTGCAAATAACATTTTATCTCTTCGTATTTCTCTCTCAAAAATTGATAATAATGAACTAATTCACATTACATATCAATAGTTGGTGATATGGAGACAGAGGAGGCGGTCTGGCACCCGACAGTGAACAAGAAGACGCTGAAATCTTTCACGTTTCATGTATTTTCATTCACTAAACAGCTGTTAGTGGTTGGTATTTTCAATTTTAGTAGTAACTTGAAGGCATATACAGGTACATAGAGTAACTTGCAAGTGGCATTGGTTCAGGTGAATTGATATGGAGAGTAAACATAAAACTGGCTATCCACATCGAATCCCTATATATGAGACATATATGGTATATATATGGCCATATATTTCCCATATATGGTCCGTATATAGCCATTGGTCTAATTTTTTATATATTCCATTTATATTTCCATATATGGTCCATGCATGTGAGAAGTATTGGTTACATGTATGTCCCATATATGGGAAATATATTTCCCATACATGGGACATGGGTCTTAAGGTAAAGAGGGATACTAACTAGATAGGACGCAACTTGAGACAGTTGAGTGGGTTGATTATTATGTTGAAGTGCTCCGTGCATGGGAGGATGAACTGAGGGTGTGAACCTCGTTTAGAATATCCTGTGCTGCTGCAGAGATCGGGTGGATAGGGTATGAGTTAAAACGTCTGGCACGATTTGGATCTGGATGTGAATTCTTCACACCAACCTCGAAATAGATCGCATAAGAATAACATTGGGGAGTTCCACTTTGTTTCATTTTGACTTATTCTCTTACACTATCTTTATGGTGGCCAGTATAATCAAGAGGATTATTTAGAAAAATGTATCATGCAGAAGGTAATAATAATAATAATAATTATTATTACCTTCTGCATGTAATAATAATAATAATAAAAGGTCTTTATTGGGGCGGGATTGAGACAAAACTGTCCCTTCTGCCATCTAACCCCTCGTCAATATAAATACATAAATAAAATAGTGGTCAATACCTAAAACAATTACAATCTGAGGTAAAAATCTAAAACAAATCAGTAAAGAATACACTTATAGGAATTAAAGAATGACAAATTAATACAAAATAAACATATATACACAATATATCAATATTACATATCTAATAGTGTGTGAAAGAATTTACAATGTGGGAAAAACGTGAGGATTATTAAAGGGTATAATGATTTAAGGAGAGAATGAATGCTGGAAAAGAGGATCTGCGTTACAAAATGTATAGGAGCATTATATTTTAGCGTGGCATATGAAGCAGGTTTGGCTATTTATACAGAGAATCATCTACGCCTAAAGATTATCAACGGGTGACCTTTAAGGTGATGACTCAGCACTTGGGTCAGCCCAATTTGGGCAAGAACATGGCAGAACTTAGAAGATTAATCAACAATAATCATGTAATCTATCAACATCATATTTTTACATGCAACAAGAGATATAATGATAGTTAATAATGAAAACCTGTCAGGCATATATATATATATATACACAAGCCACGTCCATTACATTCATTAGAATCTATGATGTACTATATTTTCTATAGTTTCTATACTATACTATAATTAATAATAAAAACCTGCTTGGCATATGTATACACAAGCCACGTCCATTACATCATTAGAATCTATGATGTACTATATTTCTAATATTCGGTTACAGATACACATTTATAAATTAATTTTCGTTCCAACTTCTTCATAGAACACAGGAGTAGGGAAAATCCCAAATAATGCAGATCATAACTGCCCGAAACCAATCTTGGGTCTCAGCTGATTTTAAACGAATAACCTTTCAGAAATTTGAATATTTTTAACCATCATGGTGAGAAAACATTTGACTGATTTTTACTAAACTCGTTCTCATATCCTCTAAATGCTTTATCCAACTTTGATCAAATTTCGGCGTTCGAACAATCGCATTAACCGCTTCATTGATGCTGATGAAGTTAAGGCCTCCCCACATCCTTACTCTATTTTCTGTCTGCCTTGCACATTTTTTTAAGCACGCGAAGGAAAACTTCCTCTCTGGGAAAATTCCAAATTGATCAACTTTTTGGAGGACTTCTTCAACATTGAAGGGCAAGTTCGCGGTGGTATCCTTTCCCAAAGAAGTTACCCAACGTTCTGCCATGCTCTTGCCCAACTTGGGCTGACCCAAGTGCTGAGTCATCACTCGTTTCAATTAAACTGTGTTCATCACCACTTCACCCTTTCCGCGTCGTAGATCGCTTAGAATGGTGTCGCCTACCGTTAATGAAAAATTGAACCGGTGTGAAGGAGCTTTGTGCCTTTCGCTCTGACGACTCGCACCCTTCACGCTTCAAGGAGCCACACGGGTATAGCGCAAACTTTCGAGATGAGCCGCGAAACCTTGTCTCCAACACGACTTGGAAGCTTCCTTGGCAGTATGTACATTGAGTTTCTAGCCACTCTTAACAATCGCAAATATAATTTCCCCTGCCATGCCGGTTGGTAATATCGCGCATGATGTGAAAAAAGAGTGAGGATGGAAAGTTGACTACGTTCCATGCATTTTTTGTTTTTTTTCGAAAGAGAATGTAATCCAACTTTGAAAGCGCCTGTCGTGAACGAGTTGAATTGGAGAGGTTAACCAGTCTGCGTGAGTGAGTCAAAAGTTTTGAGAAACTAATCATTGGCATTCCACGTAGCCAAAAAATATTCATTGGCTGTGGAAAATAATTCATTTCTGAGCAGTGTTTTCGGTTCCTACGCAGCTCTCGCTGAGCGTACCGTTGAAACATTATAAGCTCCAGAGAGGTTGATGCATTTTTTCCAATATTGTAAAGTTCTTTTCTGAGTACTAGAATCGGAGTTTGTGTAAATAAATTGTCAATTTTTGCAGTATCCCCGTTCGATGTTAATGTCATTTTGCGATGAGCATTTGGTTTGCACGATTTTTATTTTGGTTAAAATAAAACTCTTAATCCTTAAATTATGGTCAATGAACATTGGTCATGGAAGTTTCACCGTTTGCTAGAATACGAATGAATGTAATTCAAATAATTCCACATACATATATTCGCTTGCTCCGGAACAGGCTCCTTATTCCAAGAAATTGAGAAGTGGTACGAAATACTCCATACACACTTGATTGTCTGTGAGAGACTGCATAAGATAAGTTTTGCTAATGACTCTATGCGTAATGCTAGGTAATAAGTCTGATATATTGCCCCGTTCTTACAATATACGCCTCCAAGGAACGGTAAATTACATCCGGCAGGAATATAACGACTGTATACAAAGGAAATCCATTAGTGTTAGAAAAAATTTGATGCGACATCAAACGGCAGAAAAACGCATTGCTTTCATTCGCAGGCATCCACTTTGTGGATCTCAACACTCAAAAATAGTCCTGGATGCGAGAAAAACCAAGACAAATCGAGATTTCTTAGAAAAAGCCTCAAGATCGTTCAAGTAGATGAAAGCAAAAGAAGGAAGAAAACCTGAGAAGTTGCCAGAAATTCTAGAAATTTATCGCGGATCACGAAAGAATGCATCCCGAGGAGGAGAAAAGAAAGGGAAACGGATTGTTATTTCGTAAGGGGACCAAAACCTCCCTTGAAAAATACACTGTCGTGAAACTTAATAGCTTTCTTTGCTCATTGCAGCGCTTAATAGCAACGTCGACTGCGCGTCATGTCTATTTTCTTCTCTGTGGTTGAGCGGTGTAATGTTTTACCCCTCATTTTTCTTACCTATCTCTTCCTCATACCCCATGTAAGCTCTGGAAGTTTGACTATATTGTATGGGATTATTTAGGAGTCCAATATACCCTAATTATATGCTTCGGGATATTTGTTAAAATTTTTTTTCAACCCTCGTCGCAGAAGAAGGTTAAAAGAAAGAAAAATCGGTTTCTCTGACTGACTGACCTTTTTCCTTTCTCCAGTCCCATCGTAAGTGTCTTAGATGTCCCCTTAGATAAATACGATAGTGTAGCGGTTTACTTTGTATATACGATGGTTTACAGAAGTTGGAATCTTATACAAGATGCGGAACATGAGTAGGATATGTAATTCTATATAATAATCATAATATAATATTAATAATTTATTATTTACTTTTTTATACAGTATTTTTACAATATTTATATAATATATACAATTTAATATCACACGTTTTTTACATCACATTTTATACAATTTAAGGTAGCTTTTTTAGGTTACCCCAAAGATACAAGATTATCTGTGCGGGGGTAATCAAAATTACCGTGCAAAAAATTGAAAAAAACAAAGAATATGTGTACAAGTTGCAATCAGTGTACCGTCAATCAAGTACCATCAATAGGGTGCTAAACAAAATCATCCAATTTTTGCTCTCATGATGTCAGGGGGTAAATATTGATTGTCAGTATGATAAAAACGTGAGGTTCTTCAACTATCACAGCAAAATACCATTATGGTGCGTGGTAAAAGGTAATTACAATGAATTGCACTGCTCCTGTACGAAATCGCATAGTGACCATGTAGCCGTTATTACTGTGGAGTGCAATTAATAAGCCTTGGGAATGAATATGTGGGGAAATCAGATTTCAAGCTGTTTTACCGCACCCTCTAGTCTAACATAAGCTACGAATAAGCATGTAATCCATTCCCGAAGAGAATTTCAAATCTTCATTCTACGAGTTGCCAGACTGGCGTGTTACCGGCCTTTCTGCAGCGTCCGGGGGATATAAGCGCCTTCATATTCAATACGGCATCTAATTTGAAACTTGCTGGCAGCGGTAGTGAAGTCGTAAAAGTGCATAATGAAACTCAATAGTAATACTCCACACTAATATAATGATGGTCAACCCGGGTTTCGGCAACTCAGTGCCATTTTCAAGGTCATGCACTGAGTTGCCGAAACCCGTGTCGACCATCATAAAATTACTGTGGAGCATTACTATTGAGTTTCATTATGCATATTAAAAACTTCCACAAAGTTACGCCTGAAACGACTTCTTTTATTAAGTCGTAAATGCACTGGTTTGGCAAGTCACTGATCGTGGGTTCTAATCCCGGCAAGAGTATGGATGTAATTTTCGCTTTTTAATCAAGATCTTAGGTTAAAATGGTGCGTTTACTGTAAAAAATGTATCTGATTTTAAGTTACAAAAACGGTCATAATTTCAGATGCAACATTTTGAAGACAGTATATGTTGAATTTCAGTACTATTATCTTGTCTAAAAATAAGGCAGGTGTTGGACGGAAAATCAGACCAAGTGGGAATTATTTTAAGATAGGCCTATGCTGAATTTCAGACCAGGGCTCTCTTAAATCCAGCATGGGCCTATCTTAAAATAAGCCCAGCGTAGCAATGCGGGTTGCTACTGAAATTAAATACCCCGATGAAAAGGCCACATGTGCTTTTTTCGGTTGTGGTGGAAAAAAAAAAAAAAAAAAAAATCTTACTTTGATGAGATGTCTAATTATAAATATTAAATACATATTTAAACACTTCACTCGAAAATGAATCAAAACCCTAATTTATATATTTTAACACTATAAAAATGTTCTACTGACTTAATTAATATTCAATAGAGCTAACGTAAGTCATAGAAATTCCATTGGAAAAGGTTTATGGGCTGAAATGGGAACACATTTATATTGATTTTAAAGATAATATGAAAAATTGTACTTTTATTAGAAACAAAATAATCCATGCAAAGTCTTCGATATCACAGATGTGTGACAGTATCTACAAACCAAGGCAGCAACTGTCACTTGATGAGGGCGACTATTTTTTAGTTCTTATCAACCCTGCCACGTAGACAAAATAAGGAAGCTTAGTCTCAGGATATGTTATTCAAATACCCCTAGCTCCCTTCTGCAAAGAAACCAAGTATCAACGCCACATTCTCACACCATTATTTCAAGGATCAGAAACTCATCATAATAATTCATCGCACGAAACTTATTTCACCTACTTACAATGAAATTTGACTAGACTTCGAATTTGACTTCTTTACGCTTCGTAATCCTTGTTGAATTCCATCTCCCGGGTTACGCTCCGCCCATCAGTCTCTGCTATTGGTAGGTTAGCTCCAATTTCGGGGTCAACCAAGGCTTATTATCAGCCCGGCTGATATGAATTTCAGATAACAACCACCTTATTTTCAATATGCAGCTGTTAAGTTCTTATAATAAGACGGAGATGTATCTAATTTTTACTCATATTTAGTCTAAAATTTAGACCACTACCGTAAAATAAGACTGCGTTTAAATTCAGATCGCACTGAAAATCAGATAAACTTTTGACAGCGTTATGTATTTTGCCATTGTAGCATAATAAATCCAATACTTCTATTAATAGTACAACAGCTGTCCACTCTTGACGCTTCGTTCACTATACATGCCGTTCCCTACTACCTTCCTTCTTTCTCATGATCCTTCAGGACCTTTGATGCACCTTTTTCAATTCAAAATATCGCCTGAGTCTTTCTTCTTCATCAGTGACATCCCCAATCCTTTCATCGTATATTCACACCCCAAGAGAGCCCTTCCGATCTTTGGCAAGGCTCCCGAACCCTGTCCATACCCTTCTCTCCTCTCCCTCTTTCAATTCTGCCACCGTCATATTATTTATCATAGGCGTCGCCCTCCTAAAAGTCAAAGTTTGGTCCCAGAGTGGAACCTTGCGGGACATGAAGTCGTAAAGGGTTTGAGAGCTCAGTTCGGGCCTCCTCCCATCAGCGAAGGGTGTAAGAATGGAGAGGACATAGGGACCATCAAGGTGGAAATCGATTGTTACACGTTTGCCCCATCCGAACTCGATTTCCGACGCTGGACGGGATACATTATCAACCAATCGTGTCTGAGGATGCTGATATTTTCCCTGGAAATTGTGAGCATTGCTTACACTTACAATAATTAGCCTGGATTTGCTTGGGTGGCAGATGTCTTTGACAGTGGCTGGAAATTTCATATGGAGGTGACATAAATTGAATCAAGCGAGCGTTTGAGTCTTTACCTCTAAATAGAAGCACATTTTGTGTCCAAATCACTATCAACGATAAAAACATTGCGAAAAATAACGAAAACATTTCAAATTATTCTCGCGTACTGTCTTTTTGTTCCATGAGTATACATAACTAATCATCATTTAGCTGTAGTAATTCGATATGGTACAATTTCCGTGTGACTTCAAGTGTAAAAATATATTTACCACCACAAGATAGGTACTCTCAGGCAAACATCGTATCTTTATGCAGAGCGAAGTTATAATTGAAAAAAAGTTTATATATATTCCTCAAGGTTCAATTAAATGATAATGTTAAGCACTGGAGCAACAGAATCTTTTACTATGCACAAAATATGATGTAAGGGATATAAAAGATTCTTGGAAGTATAAATATCGTTTCTTACAATTTATAGATTGATGTTATTGGAAACTCCAAAGAAAAATATGTTAGTCACAAAATTCTCTCTAGATAGTGGGATTCACGATATTTTGTCTTCCATCAAAAAATACCATACCGAACGGTGAGATTTCAGGGAATCAATTCCCGATCGAACTTTTCATTGCTCATAAAAATGTTTGGGGAAGGGAATTCTGGGCGTTTCTCCATATTTAAAAGCATTCGAAGTGAATAAAAGCGGAATAGACCATCAACACCACCAACAGTACATATTCAAGTCAAATACAAAGAGTTGGGTAGCTGGAGACCATACCCATGGTTCTTTGGGCCCAGCCAAATTCTGTACCAAGCCGTTTTAAGCAGAGGATCGGAGGTTTTCGCTACAGTTAGTGATGGAACAAGAGAGAGAGAATTCTCACTCACGATTCCCATTCCCTTCCTCACGCAAGAGAATGTATAGCTTGGAGGTTTTTTTCAAATAATGGGGAAACTTTCTATAAATAGCGTTTGATGTGATTGCCTAGACTTTCTGGTTACTGAGGTGCCTAAGGCTAATTTTCAGGAAAGAACACGTGGTAAATACTTATACGGTGGGGTGGGAGGGAAATAGAGCTGAATTACATATCAATTGAAACATGGTATAACTTGTTAAAATCCATCCGAAAAGTCGGAATATGGAAAATTTATCCTGATCGTACTTCAAAAATGCGAATTTTTACTCTTATAATCGTCAATTGACCTTAAAGAGGTATTGATGAATGTATCAAAGTTTAAAAAAGTCGCGAAAACTAGTAAGAAGTAGTAGTAATATTAGCAATAGTAGCATCCTACGAGAATTTCATGGCCTAATATCCCTTCCGCGAAACATTCCCATTTGAGATTCCGTCCTCCAGCGGTTTATCTTTGCTGAGCGCTTATTCGAATTCCAGATCTACCATCCCTGAGTTGTCAATATGGTCCCGTCACTCAACCCTGATGCTCTCCGGGACGGATGGATTCATTCCATTCCATCCATCATCGCGTCCCCTTTTTCCCGCATTAATACGCACATCCATGAATTATTCACGGCGGCTGGAGAGCGGCTTAGAAGAAAGTTTTTTCTTGTGCATGTAAGTTTGCGCCCGTGTGTATGCGAGTGCGTATCTGTGCCTTCATGTGCCTACGAATAGATGCAGGTGAAAATTGGTTGCCGGTTTGTGCTTGGCTTGCAGGCAGGCCCGGATTTCGCTTGATGGATTCGTTTTCCTTTGATGTTATACAAGGTGGCAATGGAACGCCTAGCAATGACGGTGACGCTACAGAGCGCGATTGTCACAATATGTCAAATGTTTGTATCTGTGAGATGTCTGGCCCCGAAGGTAAGGGTTTTACATAATAATCAGCATTTCAGATGAAAACATATTTATGCGATGAAACTTAGAATTCCAAATTTTCTTTAGAACCCTCTTTAGAACCCTTTAAAACCCTATGATCCTTAGATTCATCATTTTTAAAAAAAAGATAACACGTGCGTGGTAATAAAAATGTACTTTTGATTCTTGAGATTTATACATACCGAGTGATGTTTCATCCTCTACCACAAACCCTGTAGGTGAATTTCACGGTATGTTACAAATGAAAAACGGGAAAACTCTTGGGTCTATTGTTACGATACAGTATCAATATGGACGGTGGAGTATTCATAGCCTTAAAAACATAGATATAAATTCATTCTTTGGTAAAAAATTCTGATGATTCAGGGACAATTAGGGAAGAAATAGTATAGTGAGAAATGTATTAGGTACATCTTGATAAATAACTTTTATCATTTGCATGGTAGAAAGGGGAAATTGGAAGCGTTACGTAATTTAGGGGTCAGATTCTCACCAAATGTTTTATGGCGCTATAGGCGGTGTCCAAAAAAGTGAAATTTTAGGCTTAGGTATGTAAAATATATATTGCTCCTTAGGTCATTTTGTCTTTTTTTAGAAAATGGAAATCGAGCTATATGTATCCAATTTTTTTCCTTTTTCTACGCTCACGTTACTCGATTTTTTATTATTTATATGTGGATAGGTGACGAGAAACTTGTGCCTTGGAGCCATTAAGGATAGATGGGAAATGGGAAAGATGTAGGAATTTTCAGGGATAAAATAGATTAGGTGGAAAGAATTCCGGCTTTGGCATAGGTCTGCTGTTAATTAAATGCTCCAAGGGATTTAACAATGGAATGGCCGAAAACAGAACTTGAAGTGCTCTGCTCATTGTGTTGAATTTGTTTTGCGCACGAGGAAGTCACTTTATATTTTATTTCCTTTTTCATTAGGACCAAAGCAAGGAAAGGTCTTCCCGTCCGCAGCATTTCGTTTCTTATCACGCTCCATTTTAGCTAATGGATCCCATCTCCCACTATATTGTGTTGGACCCTTCCTCTTCAATATCATCAGGCAAATTCTCTCTGCTCTCTTTCACAGCGCACCTTTTACTCCCGATTTCGACTCTTCTGAGGCTCCTCTCCTCTTTTTCACATTCCTATCTTGCAGGTAAACCACTTCTTCAAATTAGCGCACGACTCGCCAGAGGTGGTCGCGAATTCCATTGAAGTAGCTCCCGACGTCTCTCCCACTGTCCCCGTTGAGTCGCTGCTTGACGGGTCTTTGACCGTATTAGCCTGAAGCCTCTGGGAGGCAGCCGGAGGCCTGGTTTTCTTGAGAGCCTGCCCTGTGTCCTGCTTCCTAAATTTTCCGGCGGGAGAGGAAAAAAGCCAAGTTAAGAGCTAAACAGTTATAGTCTACCATAGGTTACGTTCTAGTAGGTAATCCACGTCAGATGAATTTACGCTGGTACGGAAAAACGATTTATTCTCTGTCGGGAAACCTTTCAATGGACCGATCAATTTCTCCATTCGGGTGAAAAATATCACTCTGGGTGAGCGGTGAGTTAGAGTGAATGCTATATGCTAGATAAATAGCACTTTTCGGGAATTTTTCGAACTGAAGTATACGAATCATTTTCTTACTAAATTATACGAATCAATTTACAGTACTCTCGTGCTCAAGAAGGTTTCAGGTTTTTTTCAGGAATAAAGCAAAAAGCATGAAAAGACCGAGAATTACGTTATTATATGTGTTTAAAGGTTTTGCGTCGATTATCCAGTATCAAATAAATGGCATACCGATTTAGAAATATGTCAGCTTCTTATGGCATAGATTTTTCGATTTTCATGCATGCCTATACTAACCAAAGTGATTGATCAAAAACATTTCTTGCTCACTAAGGCTCAACCACAAATAGAGCATTAAACGCAATTTTTAACGTATCAGAATAAAGGTTATGTTGGCTTACAAATATCTCAGGAAAAGAAGCAACTATAAGAGCATGATGAACTGAGAAACGATTGAATGTAACATGGAAGAGAGCATGTCATAACCAATGCTGTATCTCATTTCAAGTTGCCATTTCATTCATGCGGACAGGCGCTGTAAAATCACGGATTTTCTGAAAGTTAGCGCTTTAAAGATTCTTCAAGTAATTTATATCTCTGAAACCACATTCCATTACATTCTGACACCTCAGAAGGGGATCGAGTTGGTGCGGTGGCTAAAATACTGGTTCCCATACTCATTCCCATAGACCCGGGTTTGAATCTCGACTGTGGCAGATATTACTTTTGAATATACCTGTTAACAACAGTTAAAGACTCTCTTTTATATTTACTGTGAGCCAATCGTAAATGAACTTCACCAAAATGTATGATGCTTGGTGGCTTGGGCGTACATTCACGAATCTAACTACTAGAATAATTGATGGTTTGACTGGGATAAATGAATAACCTCAATGACCCAATTACTTGAGGAATTAGGCATTCAAACCATTTTTTCCAGTCAATCATCGGGTGTAGCGACTCTGCCGCAGGGCTCAGGACAAGGCTCTTTGATTAAAAGAATCAAGTCCTGGAACATTAATAATTATTATCAAATGGAAACCTTGGAACCTTGAATTTTCTTTTCCGACCGGGTTATAGCGGCTCTTATTTCAGCTCATGTCCCCAGTATGCCTTCAAGATATTTTTATTGTCTGACAATAAGTTAGGCGTTTTCTGCTTCGTAAATCTCTTTTCCCGGAAACTACCATCCTCTGCTCCCGCAAAAATCGCAGGATTATGAAACTTTCTCCAAAAACTTCGACTTGATGAACGCACTGCAAAATTAATGCGGGTAAAATACCCGGATGAACGTTATGAAATTAAGTTGGGAGACAGTAATTAGGATAGCTTTTTAAAGAGAATGTGGGACAAACGAGAATATTTCTCATGCAGGCCAAGGTATAGTCGCATAACCATAAGGGGTTGAATTTGGTGGTAAATCTTCTACGATATCCAAGGATACGGTGGTACACAATCTATTTTTACGCTCATGAAAATGATTGACGTTGGTCACGCGGTAGTTAGAAGTCTTCGTCTTATCGTAATGCGAGACGGAATCTTTTTTGGCCTAAAGAAACTTTTATAGTTTTGATCAACCAGTTGAGAATTTTGCAATAATATTTCAAGTGCGGATACAAACCTGCATTATTGGTCAGCTTTTACTGCCAGGATGGCGCAGTCTAATTGTGTTAATAACCGGTAACATCATGCAGTGCTATGTAAAACCAAGTAGGTATATGGGTATTGGTGATGGGTAGACATGAGGTGAGTATGGTTTAGGAGAAAAAATATCTCGGTTGGGTGGATTGAGGGATGTTCGGGGTTGTTGTAAAGGTGCAGTAAGTACTTGTAAGGGAAAACGAGTACGAGGAATGGAAAGGAAAGGAAACAGGAGAGGTAAGGGTGTGATAAACTTAGGGTAAGTGTGTTGGAACCTCCGCCCGGAGTCTAAGTTGTGGGTTAACCACAAGACTGGCAAACAATTGATTCCTCCCAGTAAGTTGCAGTGACTGTTTTATACTGAAATGAGTTGACGAACTTAAATGCCTAGGTGTATTAATGAATGAACAATGGAAAAGACAAAAAATATCACAAAAAGTTGTAAATTGTAAAATTAAATCCGATTTTATTCGAGATAAGGGCATTTTAAGCTTTATGTATAAGGTCTATTGTGCCTTTTATAATTTAAGGATAAATTATTGCATGAAAAGCTGGGGTAATTCTCTCAAAAATGCATTAAATGTGCAAAAAAAAGCTCAAAAAGCATCGTACGAATAATAACCAGAGAAGGTCATCGTTTACCGTCTTTGCCAATATTTGTGGGTCCGTTTATACTCCCCTTAAGGCAAATATACATCTACCAGGCGCTAAGGCTATTCTACATTCCCAGGGGAAACAACCCAAGAGTCTTGGATAAGCCTCACTCTTATCATCTGAGGACCAACATTTCTTACGTTGTATCCAAACAAAATAAATTCCAATTCAAAAGAGGCTTTCATTACTTGGGGCCAAAAACGTTCAATAGCTTGCCACAGAGAATTCAAGTCAACACAAAATTCTAAACTTTTTACAGCAGGTGAAACTGGCTATTTACCAGAGAAATGAGTACAGAGTTTATTTCGATGTTGTTCAAAATATTTGTTCTTTTTTTACAATGTATTACATTTCTGTAATGTCTATATTTTTCCTGTAATCGTAACTGTAACTGCAATTTCTATGAGCTGTTGTATAACTGTATATGCAATTTCCTGTAGCAAAATTTTCTTTGTCCAACCGGAGACAATCGTTATGCAAGAATGTGCGCTAGTATTGATGTATGTTTTGAAGGGGACCCCTCCAACAGGCAAACGCCTTAGGGTTCACCTTTAAGCTCCCGATCGTAATTATTTTCTTGCATTTTTTATAACCTGTTGGAGCAATAACCTTATAATTATTCTTAACTGTGGAAAGGAAAAAATATGAAATAAAATGTGGAATTAGATTTGTATCAGAAAAGTACGTTTAAACTTTGTTATAATAACGGCAAATAATGAATAGGCTCACTATTTGCGCAAAAGAAATAATGGAGAGAACATATGTAATCAATTTCCCCACAGATGTAATTGATATTAAGTGTATGCAGTAGCAGGGTATCTCCTGGGCCTATAGGATCTGTGATTTCAAGAAAATTTTGATACTAAATAAGAATATTATAACGCTTGAACTTCTGTTATGAATACTTGAAAAGAAATCATTTCCATCTGAGCATTGACTTTCCGTACGTCCAACGAATACTAAGCTAATGCTTCTCCCTAAGACATCTCATTTCAATATGAAAAAAAAACGTGTGAACATAAAAAGAAATATATTCCATCCTTGCAATCTTTCAGAAAGTAGGACTTGTGAATTTTGTTCGAAGCTTTCAACTTCCGTGAATTTATAGGGCGAAGAAAAATGAGTGCAGGAAGATGGAAGAGACACTATTGTTTATTTCAATTGACCAGTACGCCAATGAGCCTCATCAATATTTACTTCTCTCCCCCTCGATGTCCATAACGAGTCCGTTTTCCATCCTCACCACGCTTCGACTCGCCGTATCAATGGATCCCTGTGTCTAAAACCTCTGTGTCATGGAGATGGAAACCGGGAGTTCAGCCTTCCCGTCCGGCAATTGTATCAATCACTCGCCATGCTTTGGCAAAGAGAGAGGAATTCGTCATTTTTCCTAAGTGCTTGGCGCTTCTACTACAAAGCCGCATTGAACCACGAGGAAAAAATATGGCAACGGTAGTTCAGCATTCAGTGAATGAATACAGTGGTTTTCGACACCCAAATTGGCAGCGAATATCAGGGGATTTTTTCGCCAACCCACTGTCAACAAGTTCTATCCTGCATATGCAGTAGCTGTATTGGGAATGTCTGAAGGATGAAAATGGAACGGATTGTGGGGAAACACTTGATAACATAAAATTAACAGCCGAAATAAAGTTGTATCGCCTCTGCGTAGCACTAACTCATTTCCTAGATATACTCGACTTTCTTTTCTTCACTTTGTAATTTTGATTGCCATAGTTACCCGATTACATTCTGCTGCCAGTAGTAACTTTGAAAACAGTTTAATTAAATTCGAATACTAACCTTAAAAACTCCATGAAATAATATTATCTCTCATGCTCGGTGAATTAATTAAATGTCAGTAATTAGTCACCAAAATTTTCACTAAACGCCATCTCCATTTGCTTTTTCCCGATGTCGTCTAAGAGAATACCGTAGATAATTGTGTAATTGCGTTTTGAAGTAGATTAGGTAGTCCATGGATAACAATGTACAGGGGCAGAACCATACTGAGCGGTTACGGTCGAAATCATTTTAATAAATAATATGCAAATGTTCTCATCCTCTTAGCTGAGTGGCGCATCCCATTGTAATTATCTCGTCCGTGAATGAATTCCAAGAAAAGCACGGAAGGCCAACAAACTCATGATAGAGCAGCTGTTTTCTATAGAGAATAATTAGTGCCTGAGGGAATTCGTCATGGATGACTCCGGTTATCCTTTAACATTCCTACAATAATCTCCCGTGCTATGCGTCAGACCAATCAGAAAGTCTCACTCTCTTTTAATCCACCTATTTTCCTTTTGCTGACTCTCTCTTCCTCCGTTTCCAATTTCCTTCTCTTCATTTCCTTTGGTCTTATCCGAGGAATTGTGGAAATGTTCCTCTCCGTGAGCTCCTTCATCTTAGGACCGACGGCCAATAAGTGAGCAGAAGCCGTAAGACGGCGGAAGGTGACGTTGACAAGGGTCTTTTGGAGGACATCTCCTCCCACCTTACTTCTCACAACTTTTCCCGGGAATCCTTGACTGTGCCGTGGGATATTCGTGCCCTTGTCAGTGGGTTAACTTGCCATCTCATTTGATCCCTTCAGTGGCTAAAGGTGTGAACACGAATGAGTGCAAGTTATTTGTCGCACTAAGAAATAGCAGTAAGTTCAGCCACTAATGAGGGAGGGTAGTTAGTTACATGAATGGCGGGAAAAAACGGATTTTACTTCTGAATGTAACCTCTGCTGGAAGCCAATCACTAGACATTGAAACCCATTTCCACCCAGAAAAAATTTTGTTTGCGATTTTGAAGATTTTTGGTATTTTACTCAAATGGTCACCTAAAGTACTGATGCAAAATATTTTGGTGATATATAAAGTAGTTTCCCCAGAATGACCCGTAGCCACATGGCGACGCTGGGCGGTAATGGAGTCAATATCTCGCGTGCTGCAATTTACAGATGTATGCCCAAAAACAATAATTAAAGGAGTGTGCAAACATAGTTTGGTATTTAGAGGTAAGTAAAATATTACAGTTTCTATACAAATATTTAATTTCTTCGATTAATTGCATCTTATAGCAAAATAAAAAGAATGTTAGTCTTTTATTACCAGGACAGTGGTAAGATAACTTTTTACTCGTATTCCTAAGTAAGATGGAATATTTTGCAAAACCGAAGGTACACAAAAAAAAAGTCTTCCACTGAGCTACTTTAGATACAATTAGAACAGTATATTTATTGGAACTATGTCTCAGTAAAGACCTAAGAAATAGGCCTATTTCTAAGGCCTGCACTGAGACATCCTAGGCTTATGGCAACATCCTAATACCACATATAAGCTTGTTCGTTTGAAAAAGTAGTAATCAAAATTAATTTCAGTGCATCTCAATACAAAAAATTCCGCAAATTGAGCAATAAAATACATCGAAAAAGTTTGTCTCAGTACTGGCCCAATATTTAGGCACTTTTAGTACCATGGCATGTAAAAGTGGAATAAACGTCTAACGCCAGACACTCGAAGTTATCTTTTAAAAACCATGCATTAAAAAAAGTATTTTCCTAAGTTTTTGCGCAGCAGTTTTGCATTGCTTCATATGATAACTTTGAAGCACGAAATGGAGAGTCCAAGGAGACATTTGGAACAAGTATTTCACATTAGGCTGCTGGAGTACTCGCCAGGAGACCGTAACCTCCCGTTGTCCATTTTCTGAGCGACAAAGTGATCCAAACAGTCAAAATGGAATATTGTGAGCGGTATCGCCAACCGTCAAACTACGACCAAGTCCCCGAATTTCTGTTTTATATTGCAAAAAGTGAGTATTCACTATGGTATGTAGGATTTCAATTTTTGGCTCATTTCTGCCTGCTCTGCGGCTCATATACAAGCGTTGAAAACACATACACCATGCAGCCAAAACAAATAACGGCCACCACTAATTTTCGGCACCGTAGATAGCAATGTCTTGGCCCATAAAGTCACTTCCATCCATTCCGCGGTTGTACTTTTCAGTGAGATGTGGTTTCTGTGCAATTGCGTCTTTTTGTGCTTTTTTCAGTGTCTTTGTTCCTTACTCTTTTTCGTGGTCGCAGATTTTTCTCCTTCGAAATGAGAGTTTAGCTTCTTTTTTTTCCTTTCCACCGAGTTTCATGTTCATAATCTACGACTTCGGGGTTTGCTTCACTAGAAACTTGGTCTGGGTCACCTTTCTCTTTTTATTCAGCTAATTTTGCAAAATGTAATGAACCGTGAGCCAAAAAGGACGACCTGAGAGGTTATCAGCAAATCCAACCGCATCTTCATCACCGAATTCTTTTCCCGAAATACTCCTTATTTCTGGATGTTTGATGCAAAGGCCTTGTATCAGTGTCATCCTCCAAACTTTCTTAGATATCTCGAACTGTCAGATTCATGGGATAAAAAACGGGAAACGAATACATGTATTTCTACGTAAATACCTTTAGTTATTTATTTAAACAAGTTACCCGCAGTTAAAAATGCTTAAAATCCCGTAACCCTGATGAAACAAATTGATTTGGCAACTTGCGTGAAATGAGCCCGTAACCTCCCAGCGTAGCCATATGGATACGGCGGTATTTACTCTTCTACAAAAATCGTACTATGAAACAATTACGCAAAAGAAAGTGAGCACATGATACCCCTATCCTTTAGGAACAAAGAAACCCTACTTTTAGTTCACAACCAAAGATTTCACAGCAAAAAGTTACACATTTAACTTCAGCTGGCATCCATTTTGCTCCTCTGACGCGCACACGATATTTCACGCACCTAGATTCTCGCCCCGACCAACTTCCAAATCATAATAACACATGGATCTGGTGATCGTAGTCTTCAACTATGCAGTTTTGACAAGTTTATTAGGAGAAACTTCACAGTTCATCCTGCAGAGCGTCATATACTCGGCACGTCAGGGTGTAGCCATATGGCTACGGTGGGCGGAATTGGGGATTGATTTTACCCATCACTCAATTCGATTCTTTTATTGTCAACTTTTTCACATTTACATAATTACATTCGTTTCCACCCTCAATTATAGTGCCTCATATCTCATCTAAACCTACCGTCTTTATTACTCCCTTCACTTTTCCTTCGATAGTAGTCTCCATGAGGCCAATGAATCTCAAAATACACTCCAATACGTAGTTCATTTTTCCTCTTTAAGTTATCATCCAACTTCTTTTTTCACCCACTCTTCTCATAACCAGTTCCTTTGTTTTGATCCATTCATTGTATCTGCACAACGTGGTTCTGCAGCGACATATTTTAAATGCTTCCAGTGATGGGTTTTCTGCGTTTTATTCCGTTCTGACCTCGATGCAATAAAATTTCATCCTGCAAAGTTTACTCCTCCCCTTGAAAGTTCGGTCGGAAACGTTATATTGTGTTAAGAGGGAATAATCTGAGGAGATAGACGGTTACATTTAAATAATTTTCATAAGAAAGCTACCCATGGAATTAATCAGGATATGATGCCTGTTTCAAGTGTCCGATAATTTGCCGTCAAATTAGTAATAATCAACAAACTTGCATCTCAAGGAAGCATTTTTCAACTATCAAGAATTTTTGTTTCACTGAAACCTTTAAGCCGAAGCATTAAGCTTTTGTTTAACCGAAACCTTAAAGTCCTTTTATACCGCGTTACTCACTTACATTACTCTCGCGTAGGTGCTTTAAGGTGTAATCTAATGGATTCTCCACTGGTGCGCGCCGCGTAAACTTTCGGCAGGTAAGGCACGTGAGTACAACGTCAACATCTTGAGAGGAATGAAGACGAGGAGTAGCTGACGTGATTACTTGCTTGGGTAACCAACCTCGGGGCGGGAAATATTGTTTGCGCTCCGTCGTCGAGCGTCTGCCGTTTGAATGTTAGCGTAACTACGTTACATGTTACGGGGATAATGATGGATGCACTACGGCTAAAATAAATAGAACTTGTTGATTGAACGAAGCTGCAACCGGCTGGATGGAAATATAGCATGATAGAGGAATCAAATAGAGCGAACAAGAGAAAAATGGGACAAAGACACGTAATTTGTACGGGAGACATAATTCTCGTGATTAGTATGTGAAAAAGTTGCTCCAAAAGTCCCGAAATTGCACAGAGTATAATTAGTGCCTTATTTTACAGCTCTGTGATATATTTTAAAAATAAACTCCCTTATTACTCTTCACTGAGGTCTCTCATCACAGCGGCTTGTAATTGATGAAATTTGCCTCATTCCGCGTGGTGAAAATGCAATTTTCCATCAAAAGTCCTCATCGTAAGGGTATGCTAATTCCACGAGGCGGTATGAATAATTTATCGGGTGATGTGAAGTGTGACAATTATTATAATCCTAATCTAAGCTGGAATTTCCAAGTTCGCCGGTCTCTAGTGCGGGCATGTATTTCTCTCTTTGGTCTTCGGAGAAAGATCTGCAGGAAGAATAGAAAAATATTCTGAGTTTCTGCTTGATCTCAGGAAATTCAGGCATGAAGTATTATTGCCCTCACCGGAATGGACCCTTATATGGCTCGGAAGATAGAACATTAAGCTGTATCCGGCTATCCCATACATAAGAGAGCAGAATAGGCAGCATAGCAAAGGGATAGGTAGGGGAAATATTTTAGAGTAGTCTTTAGTGCATGATGCATGAGTTAACAACCAGTCCCTTATTAATATGTAGATACTAACAATCTAGTTGCCCAATACCCTATGGTAGCATGTTTGAATGTTTATAGTGCATGCTTGATGATATTCACCCCCTGCCGCACACCCTCGCGGTGGCTTTCAGGATATCGTGTACATGAAGATGTACATCATACGTACAGTGCCCATAGCGAAACGTGGCCCTGAGCTTAACAAAGGGAGAGCCGTATGGAGAGTATTACAAGAATCTTTTAACTGTTCTGAGTATTTCTTCCGTTGAACGTGACCTAAATCTGCAGTCATTTGGAACATTTAATTCCGAAACGGAATGGACCGACCACCCGATTTGCCTTCTCCATTCTATTCCAGCCTTACTCCCTCCCGCTCTAATTCGTCTTTAGATAGGGTTTTGTAACTCCACCGGTAATCTCATCAATTTAACTCAATCATTCCTCGAGGTGAGAGACAATTTAATGAATCCTACGCGTTGGATGTGAAGTCAATTTGAGAAGTCGTGAAGCCAGATACGTGATTTTGAAGAAGGAATACTGCCCATTGCAATTTGAATTAATTCAGTTGTGTATTTTTCCTGTAATATTCTAGGGATCGCGAGTCGTAAAGTGATACTTGGCCTTTGATCTTTGATTGTATGAGGCTTGAGAGTGGATTCCTAGTTGTGGTTAAGTATGAGAATATCACTGCTAGTTACTAAAAAACTGCGACCATGTCCTAAACTTCAAACGCCATCATTAAATAGTGGAAAATAAGGGGACAGCAGATTTGAACTTTCCTCCTCCAGTACGGTAGAGTTTGCATAACTGATGTAATATTTGGTGGCAAATATATGCTTCGCTAAGTCTGGAAAGTATCCGTTGCAATGTAAGACAGTCAACTTATTGGACCAGAGTCTTTATTCTAATCTTCTTATGGTGAAGAGGACCATGATACAAATGGGTTGAAATTAGTTTTTGTGGAGTAACTCAACTTCAAGACCGGCAGGAGGATATGGCAGTTTAGAGACTCAGTTTCGAAAGATAAAAAAAGCACTCCGGGAAGAAATATGAAAGCAATTTTCGGAAAGAAGTTAAACATAAATGAAATCCCATGGGATAATCCTTTATTAACAATTTCAAAGGTTTTTTTAAGTTGATTCGGAAGCCCAACGACAAAGACGGAATGGAAGTTAAAAAAGAATTCTTCAAAATTTCAAAAGGTAAGCCGAGATCTTTTAATGTTTCAAGTTAACCCTCCAGTAATTGGTAAAAGCAAAATAGTCTGCTATTTCAGGTAATTCTTTTGGAAAAACAGTAGGACGTAAATGAAATTAGGCCATATTTTTCAACCACCGTCTGAATTAGAATTTAGTGAAAGCAGATCGCAGAATGTTCTCTCCACCCTTCTTGCGCTACCAGGAAAACGCTTGTTTCAGCACGATTATCCACCTATATTTGAGTGGCGTAAATTATCCTAGCTTTCGTTGTCTTCCCCCATTACGTGAAGATTACACATCCATGTTCAATAAAAAGATCACTGGTACAGTTTCCACACTTAAATCCCTTCCACACCTCCACAGCACATGCCATAATCAGGGACTCTCTGATGATGGCATAATGTCCCGAAAAATATGGAAGTGACTTATGTGGGGAAATTCTACCAGTGGTCTTTTTATTTAACATGTTTGTCAATCTTTTCCACTAGGTTAGTGCCGATACGCTCTCATACGACGATTACATCTTCACTTCCACCAGAAATATCTCTCTTTTCTTCATGATTAAATTATAGGGTGGTGATTGAGCACTATTTGACTCTCGGTGGCCCTAATGGCAGTGTGTATAAGCATAAAGTTGTGGCATCAGAGATCCTCATAGAGATTAATGCCATTTATCATTAAGCCCTTTAGCATTAAGTGCCATTCCTTACATGCTTTTGATGTGGCAACTTGCTGAAAGTCACTTACGTTCAATTGATATGCAGTTCAACGTAAATACGCAAACATGGGTGTAGCCAAACTTCTATTTCATGGTCAACGATGTTTGTCTCCTGATGACACCAGAAGTATATGATCCCCATCGTATGGGCACTTGATAGCAGGGAATAGAGCAATATAGAAGCAACCTTGCCCTCTAGCTGCATCAAGTCTACGACTCCAAGTTCAAATGATGGCTTCTGGGAGAGGCTCCACGGTATGCTCACTAAGTGCATAAATGTGCTTTTTGCAAAATGCTCATGCTGTCGGCTGTAAAATTACTGCTGCTGTATAAATCACTAAAGTATATTGTCGCATGTTATTAACACGTAATCTGAGTATGCTATGAAGTTTTTTACGATAAATAAATTTGTGGAAAAATCAAGTTCAAAGGCAAAAAGTCAAGTACATGGCTAAATAATTTTGAAATCACTAAAGGACGCAAAAGTGAGCCCGAATGTCGAAGAAAGTGGATTTAATAGCAAATAAAATATTATTACATGCCTAAATCTTCAGCCTAGAATTGAAAACAGTTTGCTTGAGAATGTTGAAAAATATGATGGTCAGAGGAGTATATTAAATCACAGGGAGATGAGAGTGGTAATTTTGGAATACACGTCGAAAGGATATTGAATTCCAGTGTAAAAATATGTTATTTTAACATTGTTTGACAAATGTTAATTTATCATTTCATTCAGTCTTATTATTTATTTTCAGACATACAAAGAATATGTATATGAAAGCATCATCAATTCGAGCTTATTTGTACGAATGATGAACCATTTGTATATCTAGTTGGTATATTTTACTACTGTTTTTGATGCCTTCCATATTTCTAATTGTATCAATTGGTAGATTCTTTCATAAATGTGTTATTACAATCAATTCGCTATATACGTAGTAATCAAAGCTAGACTAATATTCAATTTGGCTATTTGAAATTTAGGTAGTATTGTATTTTAGGGATAAATCTTGGCTACATAAAATATGTCTTCAAATATGAATTATTCATTACAATTAAAAGCAGAAAAGTAACGTTATCCAGCAAGACAGCTGTTCAAGCTATCATCCTCCAATTTCATGGTCGACATTGCTTACTGAAACATGTATTGTATATTTTCTAACATGTATCTCTCTTAAAGCCTCACTCTCACTCAAACAGGTTCAGCCATCTGCCATAAATACTTACATCTCGTTACTGTATATCTTTTGAGCAATTTGGACTCATGTTTCGGATCTGATCTTAGCATCGATGAAAACGAATATCACAAATTCTGCGCTGATGAAGTCATGTCGCTCCTTACCACGTGGTTCACGGAAATGATTAGGGATATAGGAAACCCTGGAACTACTCCAAAGTTATAAGTATCTGACGTATCATGCAACTTGGTGTAAAGAGAGATGAAGAACGGGGCTGTAAAATGGTGGAGTTGAAGAGCACGAAGGTCTTTATTATACTAAGAGGAAGAAGTGAGTCGGAGATATGCGAAGGAATCTTAAAGTATTTTATTTCGCTTGCTGACGGTGCGGATTACATTACCCTGCTGAAATCATTAAGGATTAAATTTAACCGATGAATATCTGTAGGAAGACACTGAAATAGGAGACTCGAGTTTGGCACAAGTTTCGTCCCAAAGAGCAAAGAGACAGAAAGGTGGCCAAAACGTTTATCCTGCTATTAATGGGGTCATATGCAGCTGAAGGTCTTTGCACGTGTTCACATGGGTTCAGTGAAGTAACTATTTCTACCATCTGCTAATTTCGATAGCTTTATTAAGTGTAACCGTGGGCATTTTTGCGATTTCTTTAATTCATTAATAAGTCAGCAGCTAAGTGTTAAATGTTGACTTTAAAGCTGAGGGCTGATTAGTGCTTCAGATGAGGAAAAACGCCCGACTGAAAAACGAAATTTTAATTAAAACCCGGGGAAGGGAGAGTGGGATTTAATTCATTCGTAATTATGGTAATTATGCGTTAGGCTGCCAAATTTAATGAATTTATTCATTATTTTTTCGTACAGGCCATAATTATTCTTGATTCGTATCCTGGTCTTCGTAAATTTTAGATCGAATTTCTCACGAAAGACCAGGGATATCGCGTCCCATCTTTTGGTTTTAACCAGACGCTCTTCACGCAAATATAACGGCTTCTTTACATTGAATGTACAGCATTTTATCGGTGAATCATAACTGCTTTAATACCATGTATAATTCTGGGTAAGGATTGCGGTAGCTTAAATCGCTAAAGAACTCGAATCTAAATTAAAGAATTCTGAGTTTTTATTTTCCGGTCAAGGCGGATGAGTTTTTTTCAGCGTGGAATAATGCAGTGGTTATATAGGAAGATCCGCTCAGATTATTCGCGGTCTCTTTGATTTGTTGTATTGAAGGAAGGCTAGAGAGAAATGTTTGGTGGGGATTAGACAACTCTTGACAAAAAGCCATGTCATAGGTCTCCATCCCTCCTGCTGAGCATTGTGCTTGAAATAATCTCCACTCCGGTAGGAATCCATTCCATACAAAAACATTTCTGCCCTTGCCGGAATCCAAAGAGAGTCCTCAAAGTGGAAGACAGGTCAGCCTACCACTACACCAGCTTGATTTCCGTTGGTTATAGGGATGTAAAATGCTCATGACACGTGGACAGTTTTCCCTTAAAAGGACGTCAAATGAAATCTTGTTTTACAAATTATATGTCAAAAATACCATGTATTTTAATAAGGCACATAGCTTTGCTCTCAGAATTTTTTCGCCCTTTCAACATCGTTTAAATGCCATTTATGGCGGGAGCAAATCAGTCCAGATCTTTAAATGTAAATATATCTAAATTTCTAAACCGTTAAAAATCTCTTGGATTGTGTATGGCTTTAAAGAAGTTATGCTTTCCTGGTATAATGCTGTATATTCAACATTGAGAAGCATTACTTGTATGTGTGTGAGAAGCGACTGGTTAAAGTCAAATGGACGGGATATCACTGGTCTTTTATGCGTAATTCGACCTGAAATTTACGCATATCAGAACACAAGTCAAGAATGATCATGGCCAACTCGTTAAAAAAATAATAATGTGTGTATCGATTAAATTCGGCAGCCTCTCTAATGCATAATTATCGTATTTACCAATGAATTTCATCCCACTCTCCCTCCCCCGGGTTTTAATTAAAAGTTCGTTTTTCAGTCGGGCGTTTTTCCTCATCCGGGGCGCCAATCAATCCTCGAGAGATTCACGAATATCAGCCCTGACTTTCTCTTCCTCCGCGCACACTCCCCACTGGACCGTGGCTATATTTGAAGCTTTCCTTATCTCGCGACCTAGCATTCACACGTCCCATTAAACGTCCCTCACATTGCTAAGACTTCCTCTCCATTCCTCCCTCCTCTTCTCGCCACTCTCCCATCGTCCCCCTCTCTTTTCTCTATCTCTCTTTCTCCCCCTCTCTTTATCTCCTCACTTTTCTCTCCTCGTCCATTTCCCGTCCCTCCTCCCCCGCCTCTTCTAGGACGCCACCCGCTCAGCGAGGACTCCATTGTTGCCCCTCAATCACGTTTCATCAAGGGTCCCCCACCTCATACCTGCCTTTTCATCCGCCCTTTCTCCCTTTCTCCGCGTCACCTCTCCCCTCTCTCCTCTGTTTGTCCCTCTTCTCTTCTTGATTCGTTTCTCATCCAGTGGTTGACGATGGGCGGACCTAGGACCGGTGTCACTGCGGAGCCGTCTCGGTGTGGCGAAAGTCGAATTTGTCCGTCTGGAGCTCTCTCCTGTAAAATAAAATTAAAAAAATAGGTTTTACTGTGGATATTTATAACGAGTCTCGTTTCATTGCTTTCACTCTCCTCGGCATGGAACGGAATTCAGATCAGGGAATCGACTCTGGAGGCCGTAGGAATGAATTTTTTCCGTCTTTGATCATGCGGACTGATTTCTTTCCACGTCGTTTCATTCCACAAGCATCTAAAATAATTTCCTGTTGGTGTTTCCTCCTCTTACTAACCTACTTATGGTATAAACTAAAAGGTTTTGGATATTTCTGGAAGTATTGGAACAAATTTGTCCAATTCTGTGGTGTGTGTGTATCTGAAGTCCCGGTTGAATAAAACCTCAATGGCAACGCCTCATCTGCAATGACATGCCTACACCAATTTAAGTGTATTGACATATTTTCATTCGAGTTGTGGGCATCTAGTATGTACTTAAATCGATATTTTCAACTAAATATATCCTTGTCGATATTTGTGCATCAACATGGCACATTTATACGTCCACATCGATATTTATGCATTGACATGTGTCCCTTGATTCGTTTGATTGGAAATCTGTGTCTGCAAGTTCCTCTGTCAACATTACTCTGCCGACTTATTTTATAAATTTGATCATTCTATATACCAACCTACGAGCTAACTTAAGGATTTTTACTAGGGGATGACAGGTGGACCAACAATCATTTATCATACACAGTATGTCCCAGTTTCGTTAAGACTGCTTGTTTTAAATTCCATACTGCAATGATATCTCAAGGCGAGTTGCGTTGTTACGACCCTTGAAGTTTCAGTAACAGCCGTGTAGAAGTTCAAAGCGCTGGTATTGCAGAACAATGAGTTCTGGCCGCGAATGCAACAATATGTGTCTAACACTCGTCGGTAAATGGCGGTGGAGCAGCGAAGCAACATCGAGTTTTGTGTTAAGTTTGGAAAATCAGCCTGTGAAACGTTCGATATGATCAAAAGTGTTTATTGTAATGATTACTTAAGTCGTTCAAATGTTCTTCGGTGGTATTCTCTATTTCGTGACGGCAGGGAGGACATGAATGACGCGCCACGTGTATCATAGCCGCGAACAAATAGCACGAACGTGAAAAAAATTGCCGAAATAATTGCATTAGATAGATATTTTTCTGCACTAGAAGCTGTCAGGAATACCGAAAATTATAGTGCACAGAATTTTCACCGTATTTTTAGGTAAAAGAAAGGTCTGTGCGCGGTTTGTACCGTACGCACTATCAGGCGATGAAAAACATGGAAGACACCGTAAAGATCTGTTAAAGGCAGCCCAAAGTGATACTGATTTCCCTATGATTGTAACTGGTGACGAGATATGGTGTTTCCAGTATGAGCTTCTTACAAAGCGGCAGAGTGCTGAATGGTTGAGCCCACAGAAGCCGAAACCAAAGGAATATCGCATGCAGAAGAGTGGTGTAACGACAATGCTAACACTTTTCTTTAATTCCAAAGGAATTATTCACTAAGAGTTTTTAGCAGAAGGGCAAACCGTTAATTTTGAATATTATGTCGGCGTCCACCATCGTTTGTGGGCGAGAATTCGCCGAATTCAACCCGAATACCAAGAGGTAGGTTCCTGGTCGCTCATCCACGACAACGCCCCAGCCTACAAAGCGAAGATTGTACCTATGCGAGTTTTTGGCTAGAAAAGGGATCACAGTCCTGGATCACCCACCAATTTCGCCGGATTTGGCCCCAGTAGACTTCTGGTTGTTCCCCAAACTGAAGTTGGCAATGAAAGGACACCATTACGACGCCATTAAGGACATCCAAGAAAATTGTACTACAGTCCTAAACGTAATTCCAAAAAAGGAAGACAGTGACTGTTTTAAAATACTTTTAAATCGATTTCAGCTCTGCATTAATTCAGAGGGAGACTCTTTTGAATAAATACAGTGATTTTTGGAACATTTTCGTTGGCTTTTATTTTTCATAGCCACGGTCCTAACGGAACTGGGACTCACTGTGTAAAGGGCTCCTTAAGTGCCTCAAAATCCTATCAAGAAATGACAGTGAAAAATGGTGAAGCTTTTACGTACTCCACAATAGATTGCTCCTCTTTGCCTTCCTTTCCTTTCTCTCTGTTCACTTTCCCTTCCTCCCATCGATCTCTCTCAACGCCCTCCGCTTCTTTCTCTCCCTTCCAGGGATACTCCCGGCTTTCCACATTTCTCTTAAGAGCTCGTTCGGAGACAGTTCCTTGTGGTCATCTCAATTCTCTGTACACAATAGAGCCTTGAATGGCCGGGTACGAGGCATGACCGGTGGGATTTCGAATTCTCCGAGGGAGACTGAGTGGACAAGAAAGGGAGAGGTGCTGCCAATTTGACAATACAACTGGAAAAATCCAGATTAGCAGCATTCCAAACTCAAGAGGCGTTAAGGATCAGGATACTTAGGGTGAGGATTTTTACTGAAATGACTTTTTTAAGGTTTTTACGGAGTTCTTTTTAAAGAGGATCAATTGAAATGGAAATTCTTGGCATTACACGACTGAATTGGATCAAGATGAGACATTAAATGGTCCTACTAACAGACAAATCTACCAGGAAAATGCGTATTGTGCCAGAGTTTTGTTGTCCATTGTTGTTTTAGATGGATGCGGTATCTATTGGTATATAATTTCAAATTTTTAACCATTTTTGCACCAATAATTTATTTTAATTTATTTGATGAGACTTACTTTGAATTAATATAACGACTGATGTAACATCCTGACAGAAATTTGATTTTTTATAGGAACTTTATGTAACATCAT
This sequence comes from Platycnemis pennipes, assembly GCA_933228895.1. Classification (NCBI taxonomy): domain Eukaryota; kingdom Metazoa; phylum Arthropoda; class Insecta; order Odonata; family Platycnemididae; genus Platycnemis; species Platycnemis pennipes. The sequence goes on from OW121847.1 coordinate 99,326,179, forward strand.
TGGTAAAATAATTAAAGTACGCTACGTGATTTCTTTCTTTATGTAGATTTATATCGATTAAACTACGTAAAATTGTAATTTACGTTCTGGTACCACATTGGAATTTATGAATTTCTGATACCACATATGACCTGGAAAAAAAGGATGATTAATTCGTGTGTTGCAGTTATTTTTCTTTGCGACACCAACCGTATTCAACCTTCAGTACCATTCTCACAACTGAGCAGGATGCCACGCCCTTAATTTAAAAAATAGCATCTCCTACCCTTTCTATCCATCTGCTACCTCTATCTTCCTCCGTCTCTATCCCTTCCACTGAGGGGACCTATTTAGAGAGGAGAGGGATGAAGCTAGACGCCTTCTGCGTATCCCAATAGAGCGTCCGCAAATCTCTCCTCCGGCGGGTGGTCAAATGGAGCGATAGCGAACTCAAGGGTCCTTCGTCCCCTTTGAATGGATATCGGGCTGTCTACTCATGCAGAAGTCGGAATCCGCACTCGCGTGGATTGAGGAGGCTGAATGGTCACCGCCTATGGCTCCACCATCTGGAATATCTTGGAGAGAGGGCAGGGGTGAATAGAAGTATATTTTTGTGCGTAGATTGGTTTGATGGATGAGGTCACGGCGTCTCGTCCTCCACCCGGAGCGATTGCGCAGATAACACACGTTACGGTGCATTTTTACGGTTCACTGCATCGATATTTGAGGAAAACATAAGGAGACAAAAACAGAGATATATTCTATAAAATCGTACAGATTCGCATATGAAATAAAAAATGAAGTAATTAACGGGTTAATTCTGTCCATTAGTCATCCCATGTTTTGGTGATGGCTTGTGCTTGGACCATCACCAAACATTGGCAAGTGCCACAGTAAAATAGTCCCGCACTGTATTTGACGTGTTCCGTGAGCCTAAAAGTAAAAGGTAAGAGTTGAATTGTTTTATGCGTTTTCTAGCAGGTTTAGCCTAAGTTCTGAAACATTGGCTCAACAATTAACTCTATAAGGACCTGTTGTATTGTTCCATGAAGTAAAAGAAAATTATTTGGCCACTTTAAAAGTTTCACTTAAATTTTCGTCTTTAAATGCCCAAATAACGACACATATTTGCAGGCTAGAGAGAGAAAAGTGGCCCGTGACATACGATGCCATGTGAACACTTGTGAAAAAGGGAAGATTGATTTCAAATGGAATACACGAAGTGACATAGTTTCTTTCAATTACTTTATATATTTTTAGCGGCTCGTAAAGTACCTACCTATCCCGCATGATTATGGTTTGAAATAATAATCTAAGTTGTATTTAGCTAAGCTATCATTTACTTCTTCAGTAAATGTAGAGGTCAGAACGGAAGAAGCTGAAATTTAACAATGTACCTATGTAGTACCACACACAGTGTACGATAGAAAATAGCCCTACCTTAGTATGTTACCAGGTAGACGTCAGGTGGCTATGGCATTGATATGAGATAGTTAATGCTCACTTGCAAACAACACTGATATGTGCGTGTACACTTCTACAGATCACCGTGTTAGCCACCTCTAAGGTGTGTGGCAAGGGGTGAATCATCATTAATCATTCAGTGTCAGCATTATCTAACTAAATACGTCTACTTCTACAGATCAAAATGCGACACTTACGTTGAAAAAATGTATGTTTTGCTATGTTTTGTAAAATTCAGCAAGTGTAGATGATAAGAAGAGACGGAATAAACAGGGATACATCATACTATAATCCGTTTGATCACTTTCGCCACTATATTTTTTTTACCTTCGATCTTTTTACGTCTCGAGTATTTATTTACACCTCCATTAGATTGAATTTTCAAAGGTAATTCATTCCTATTTTGGAAGGTCTCTCTGTCTCATATCCTTGCAGTGTGTTTGTGCGCGCCGGCGGGACATACCTGTTTTATTTTCCTTTTACCTTTTTATCTCTGGTTAACTAAGTTTACTTTCGTGTGAATCTCCCTCTCTTTTCCCACTCCCGCCTTGCATTATGCTTGCTCGCTCGCTTGCTATAGAGTAGGTGGTCAAAATGGTCACCTAAAACTGGTTCTCTTTTGAAATGGAGTAGCTTTATTTGAGACTCAAAAACCTCTCTGGTGACGGTCATTTCAGTTCAAGTTTCAACACCCGCACATAATCTTTAGTCGACCTTGAATTAAAGTGTTTCCCCGTATCACTCCTGATTCCCGGGTTTCGGCACCAGAAAAGGTTTACGAGTGCGGGACTGTGGCGTATAGATGAGTTTCGTACGCACAAACGTGACAGACAAGTTGAGTTGACGGCAGGAAAAACACGGGGAAGAAGAGATATGCAAAAGGGAGAAAAAATAAGGAAAGAAATATAAAATAAATCGTGAAATATGGGGCAAAGAAAGGGAGAAGAGAAAAGGAAGGAAAAAGAACACTTACGCCCGCTTGCGAGACTGAATTATTCCGCACACCGCCAGCTGACTCGCGCTGGCGTGAACTCCTCCGGCGATAATGGTGATAACTCCCCGAGGAAGAGCGAGACCAGACTGCCCTATCTGGTCTTCTGTGAGTTCACCAACTTTCCCTCACTTGCGGCGCTATCTTGAAGCACACACACAAAATAAAAACGATCCGAAAATTCAAGGCGGGAGTGGGAAAAGGGAGGGAGGTTCAAACGAAAGTAAACTTGGGTAATCAAAGATGAAACGGTAAAACTAAAATAAAACAGGTCTGTCCCGCCGGCGCGCACGAACAGAGTGGCTTTCTGAGGAACGGGAAATTGTAGATGTGGTACTACCGCTGGAACCTTAGTATTTGTATAAAGTTAGGCCTCCTTCATGTAGGTGATGTCTTTAGGTCAAGGAAAATGTTTCTGTCACTAGTAGTGGATGAGGTTAACGCGTCTGGCGTGAAAAGACGCCGGGAAAAGAGTTCGTTACAATGGCTCGTTTGAGTCAAAAATTTCAATTTTTCGCTCCGGGGACCACAGGTATCGCCACGTGGATCCGTGCACCTAAGGACCATGTGGATAGAAAGGTATGGAAGGGAAAACGAGGCGATCAACTTCGGATCAATTACCTACAATGTTCGAAAAACATTTTGTACTTTTCCCTGGTCAGGCGTTTGTTAGAATATGCTACTGGATTATCTACTTCAGCATAATGCATTGTAAGTCTTCACAAGGGTGTGTGGAAAGGGTTTGGCCATCACCAGACATGCATCATAAATAACAATAGAATACTAATTCTGGCTTGCAAAAATGTAACATTTCATGTATACACTATTTACATGCAACTGAGAGAGGCAGAGTTACCAAAACAAATGAGGAAAATAGTTGTCAATAAGAAAACACGTAAAATTTTTGTAAAAATGACTGTAAATAGTCATTCTATGTAAGTTAATGCAATGGCTATAGGTTATTCAGTAATTTCTACAAATAAATTAAATTATTTTACTATATTTCGCATATCATGCCGGTTTTAATACTGTTAAAACATGCTCATGTTAATTTAATTACTACATTCTACTTTTTACACCAAATTTTCCGATACCTACTGTCCCTATCTGAGCGCGGAAAATACTTTTGAACTCTCTCTCTCTTACTTTTTATCTATCTAATTTTTCCTTATGATAATGTGTTATAAACATTATGTATTAATAAAATCTTCAAAGAACCTGTCCATTTTAAATTTCTGCAGGATGTTTAATCAACACTTTTACCTGCTATCTAGCAGTGATTTTAAACAAAATACTTCAAAATTTCGATACAATGCTTGTCCTATAGTGAAACCTTATACCTTATCATACCTAGCACACCATCTATTTCTGTGATCAAGCCTAATTTACTTTTGATTCCGTATACTCGCTACACATTCAAGGTGGGGCCTAACAAGTGAAAAGTAGCATCACTTGCTTACCTTCTCGTTACATTCCTTTAGTACCCTTTTGATAAATCTTTGCTTTCTCCTGCCTCGGTCACAGACGTATCTTTTCCACGATAAATTTCTAGTAATTATAAATCCTAAGCATTTAAGGGAATCAAAGATTTTAATTATGGTTTTACTAATGTTGAATGGTCACTCTGGTGAATTATTCCTCCTCCTAAATTATACACGCAGCTTCAATCTTTTTAGGCTTAGTTCATACACATTTATCACACCAAACTTGAGTTGAATCTCTAACCTACCTTATTTATTTGACATATGTCTGTAGAGTACGACTTTATCGGGAACGTTCTGAAAAATTGTAAGCTTATTATTCACTACGGTGTCTATAGCGTTGATGTATTAAAATTAAACAGGAGGGGGCTTATTACCCTTCCCTGAGTAACTTCGGACGTGAGCTTATTGATACCATCTATAACGATCCTTTGGTCAATCTAACTTAAGAATTTCTTAACCCAACAAATGAAGTCTTTATAATTAGCAAAAATTATAACTTCAAGATTAATTTACCATGTGAAACTTGATCTTATGCCCTTTAATATCTTAGGTAATCACATTAATCTCAGCGCTGCTTTTGCCAGATACTAAAATAACGTGCATGAATCAAGTTAAAAGTGTCTCGTAAGCTTACAATTATTATATTAATACGTATATACTAATAATGTAGACGCACTTGCTCCGTGACTCCATGTTAAACCCCAAAGAACACCTGGCAGTTAACTATGTAGTATGTAACGTTGTGGCTCTTAGTTGCATGAGCGTTGTGTAAATTTAGTAACTCTTTACCCCATGCCACACCCCCTCAAGGTAGCCTTCAGGGTACCTAATGAATAGTTGTGGAAAAAAATCACTGCTCCGAAAATTGGCAGGCTTGGGATTTGATGCTCACTCGAACTCTCCAATATATCTGCCACCTGCGGTCGGAGAGGAGCTCACGTATCCACTCCCCTTTCATAGACTTGGAACGGTTCCTTTTACCTCTTCACGTTCTTCGACCGGAACCTCTTCATAGTCCTCGCTCGGCGCAGTTCTTTTGTTGAAAATCCAGCTAGGTTCACATATTCTCCTCACCCCCGTGTTAAGCAAAAAGAACCGCTAATCGCGGCAACCTCCCCGCCTCCTCCCCTCCCCCGATCATTCGGTTTTTCTCTCCCTCCGCCCTTTACGGTGATTGCCGAATGCCCGTCATTCTTGTTTTCCTGAACATTGTCTTTTTTATCTCAACATCCTATTTTTTCCCACCTCGCTATCTTTTGCAAGCAATTTCAATCTCCCCATCTGCCGCGAGAAAAGCATGATGCTGCCACACTTTCGATACCATGGGTGAGACTCGTGTAAAATATAATATTAGTATTCCGCTACTCCGTTGATTTGATCCGCTTTTCCGAAAAATTTTCTCATTGCAACTGTGATATTTAGTACCGAAAATAGTCAACATTTAGCTCTCAACTCACTCTCAACCTACTTGTACTCAACAATTGCCGTCTCCGGCAAGGGGAGGTGGATGTCGAGGGGAGGAGGAAAGCTCCACCTCAAATATTAAAAAAATATAGAAAGAATCAATATTTGTCGTGCCGAATATTTAGACTGAAAATGCTCAATCAAAACTGGTAAAGGATGCAAGATAAATCACTTCTCAATCATTCGCTTCACTCAAAATCCACAGAAAATCAAGCATGCAAAGAATTACAAATCAAAGTAAAGAAAAGGAAAAACTCACCTTTTTGGGCTATAATAAAATAAAATACAAAAATAAATGCAAATACACGGTTTTGTATTCTTTATGGAATTTGTAAATCTTGTCAGCAGGCATCCTACTTTAGTATTATTTTGTATTTTCCTTTTATGGTGTGTTATGAGCAATTGATAATGTCTGTTACGGACCGGTTTGAGTGAATGCTTGCGAGTGGGTATTGCTATTGTATTCATTTGTTTCTCTGTGTACTTTATTTTGTGCGTATATCGAGTGTGACGGGCAATTGAGACATTATTAATTTTGCATAATTTTCCAACTCTGATGGAGCCTGCCTCTCTCTTAAAGTATGCGTGCTACCCCACTCCTCTATTACGCCTTTATAGGGGCTTGGATGTCCTTCAACAAGCTCTTTTATGTCTGTACCATTATAAGGTTTCGGCTTTGGAAATAATTATTACACCTATAGCTACATTCTTCCCACTACGCCGTTTAAGATTGTCCGTCTGCTAATAGTTCCTCAATCCATTTCTGTAATTGATTACAAAGTACACACCATCCTTGCCCGAGGGTTGAACCTGCAGCCTTTGGGTAGCTATGCAGGTGCTCTACCGACCTCAGTACCGCGGTCCGCTCCTACTCAATAGTTTTCTACTAAAAGTAATTCATAGTAACCTTCTCACATAAAATATTACCTGCGGTTTTTAAGTACATCACTCAAAATAATGTGTCAGTGTATTTTTTTAAATTAACTCCGTTTTTAAGTCAAAAGCCCAATGTTAATTAATTCAAAGGAAAGTACCTAATGATGACGGATTTATGTCAATGCACAGGTGGTCCCAGCTTTGTTTTTTGTCGTTTTATTGATATGTTATGTCACCAGTGATCCGCTACTTCGTCATCGTGATCAACTTGATTTCATCTAATCCGTAAAGACATGCTAATTCTTTATAAACTATGATATTTAATATAATAAATATATACAATAAATTATAATAGCATGAATGAATACTTATATTAATTACATATTTGATTTGGCATCTTGCGTCGTCAAGTTTCAAGAGAAATAAATTTTCTCAGATACAAAAGTCGTAGCGTTGATCACCTGTGAAAATTGTGCCCTGTACCACTGTAAAAATTATTTAAATCACATTTAGAAGATCTATGCATAAAGCATCCACGGTAGGTGGTGTTATCTTATCATGTTCCACTTTAAATCTTGATTTTTAGTAACCAAATATGACCAAAACTAGGAAACTCCCTGCATTTATATCAAGGACTGCATGATAGCTCTGTGCATAGAGCGCAAGGTAATGTGCAGGAATAATTCTGTGTTGAAACCCAGGAATAATATCTTTGACACATGTACCTGCCTAAAATAAAGCAGATTGAATTTCAAATACTTGATCTTTCTGAGGAGCCATCAGCATCACAATATTGATTGGCTCCAATGCCGTGTTATGTGAATTTCAAACAGCATTCGGCATAGTTGTTGGTGAGCCCTGATCTAAGTCAACTAGGTGGGATTTCTGGTATGACACTCCGCTTACTTTGGCAATAAACATAAAAAGCACATTTTAAACACTTAAATATTCCATAAATCAATGAGATTTGAAGTCAGTCAAATGAAGTCTCTAGTATGACCTTTGCTCACTCAAATAATTCAGTACCTAACCATGATTCATCACTTGCTTTGTCTTTATTCCTCCACTCCCACTGCTGCCAACTCTATAATTCATCTTAATGAAAACCACAATAACTTTCACCTAAAGCTTTCGAGGTAACTATGCCCGGAGAGATATAGTGGAAGGGTACCGTACACTAACAGTCAAAAATATAGCAGTATTCCACAAATATGTTTATGGTAGCATAAAACGTGTTTTAACCGTTAGGCAGGCATCAAATACCGCACACTTCAGAGAGTTAGATCTTTATCAGAGTAGCTTGTAGCGTAAAACGCAAGTCCCTGAAACGCGTTTTACGCTACTATAAACATTTTTGTGGACTAATGCAATCCTTTTGGCTGTTTGAGCAAAACTCTGGCATTTCCGAGCATGTGTACTCCATTTTCCAAAAGAGAGACGGATTGAAGGAAAAGCCTCGTCTCTCCACTTCCCCCAAAGCATTCATTCCTACCGTCCATTTGTTCTCGTGCCCAACACGTTCAAGGAAAGGAACCATGTGTTTCCCAATTTGGTCGCGGCTGTTCCCAGTGCCTCAATATTTTACTCCACCCTCCTTCACCTTTTACTAAGTTCCTTGTGCATGAGGGTATATTGTGCCCTTGCTTGCGGCCATATCCTCCGAGCACCCACTCGTGTCCGCTTCGGCAATCTAATTACTCGCTATAATTCCTCCCTGCCTTGAAACTAAGGTCCAATCACTGCTCTCCTGCATGCTGCTCCCCAAACTTACCCACTGAACAGTCCTCAAACACAACTGCTGTGTGTTTCCCTTTACGCAGGCATATCTCCTGAGGGATGGATAGAGGATGGGGATAGGGAGCGTTTTCGTAAAGATCATCACAGCCGACGAGAAAAATCGTTATTTCGACCTTTCTGAAGCTTTTTTCGTGGCTACTACGGCGTTTCCAGTTGGGATCTTGGTATCTCGCGAGGCTCAGGTTGTCGCCCTTCTCTCAAATATCACCACAGACGCGACGGAAAAGTGGCATTCTCCATCACCTATGTGTTTACCGCGTTAAAAATCCATGGGTCTGAATCAAACATCATTCTGCTCTGCCATAGCACTTTCGCAGATATTAAAATGGGACTCGTGAATATAGTGTCTTGTTAGGCAAAGCAGCGAAACGTGAAGGAAGATAACAACTTGTATGTAGCATTGAGTGAAAATATGGCAGGAGAGACCGCTAATGCTCATATACCTACATCTACGTAATACCCTGTGATCCACCGTGAGGGTGTGCGTCAAGGGGCTAAGATCACCAAGGATTCACCATTAACTTGCAGCTAAGAGCTACCAAGTCATGCGGCCATGAAACACACCCTGTAACTAATAGTTAGCACCACAGACTATTCCAACAATATTTTCCCTACCTGTCCCTTTTCTATGCTGCTTCTTATGGTCTCTAATGGTATGCGGAAGAGGTACGTATCCATCAATGACTATGAATCACCCTAATTGGAAGCTTTATGAAATAACATTTTTGCAGTCAGCCTTGGTAGCTAGCCGCGGCAAACCAAATGCCAAATGTCGCGGGTTCAAAGGACCCGCGTAGGGTGTGAGTAGTTGCGGTTGCCATGGGATTAAGATCTTTGATCAAACGGTGAAATATAACCCCAGCCGTAGGAGCATCAAGAACCCAAGACCACTACTGCGTTCATTGCAACGCAATAATTATATCAATTAATATCCGACTTTAGCTTAAGAGCTTAAGTCCTGAAGAGAAATGAAGCAGTACTATATTTCGAATTGGCATTTGTGTAAAAATAATGAAGAGTATGACAACGCACTCACCTTCAGGATTTAATCAGCGCAATATCAGTTTATCTCTGGAATCCTAGAATTATTTTGTCTCGTGAATGCCTCATTATCATGGTGGCATCTCTGCTTCTTCCCTCCTTAAGTAGCTCTTTAGCTTTATTGTTGTTCCTTATAGATTTGCATACCATCGTTTTCCCTTTGCATGCCGTTTATGTAACCATTCTTTCCCTTTGTCTTTAATGATACTCCAAAATGCTCCCTTCTGAGACCCCCTTAAACATTCCACTACCCTTAAACGCATCCTGACGCCACCTTTGCGCCCATTATCATTCTTGACCATCCAAATTCAAATTTACTTTGTTTACCTTCGTTTGTACCTACCTAACGCATTTTTTTTCATATTCTGACTGCCAGAACCTCCAATCGTCATTTTTGTTTCTCTTTTCACATTTCTCTCCATTTAACAAGCCTTAATTGTTTCGTAACAATTCAATCGATCATGTAAACGTTTGCCAGTTTCATCATCCTGACCTTCCTCTTGGAGTCAATTATTGGGGAGTACTTACAGAACTTGGATTCGACTCTCGAAACGCCATAAACACGAGCCGTCTTAAATCAAGATTTCCAAAACAGAGCTCATCTTCTCTCCGGTTCCCCTAAAAACACTTACGACAAGCCTACATCCCTTCCTTTCTTCGCCCTTGCCTCCACATAAAGACAAACACAGCAGTCTAACGATGCGAGAGACAATTAAGCGCAGGCAATTATTTTTTAATTCAGCGACTCTTTCCTTCCCTTACTTTCCCTCTCTCTGTCTTTTGACCTCTCTTTGCCCTGCCTTATCTTCCTTGCCACACCTCCTTCCCTTTTCCCTCTCCCTTCGGAAAGAATCCTCGCAGAATTAGAGCATCCTGCACTCCATCCTACGATGTCTCTCCCTCCTTCTAAGAGCTCCAACCCTCGGAATCCCTATCTCGACTCTCTCAGCTGGTCCACGCGATTCTCCATCCCTTCATCGCCGTCCAACTTTCTTCTTCATCTGGCCGAAAGAACCTTTCCTCGCCCAGCGGGAGTTTTTATCGCTCCTAGACTCCCCTCCCAAGCCTCCCTCCCTTCTCCGTCCACGCGGTCGGTGGTGCGGTAATTTCCACGAGCCCCCACGAGAGCTCCGCCTGCCGTGATCGCCTCCACTTCGGACCCAAGTCCGGACCAAGACTCTCTGCTGAGGGCAATCTCTCTCTATCCCTGGGTGCGATTCAATCTCCCACCCATGGCACGGCAGCACCATGATGTGACCCGCCATTTCCTTCGTCTTTTCCTCCGAACGACTTGCCCCTCCTCACCGACAGCAATCCTCTCCCGTAGGCCAAGGCGAGCGAGCCCCGAGGCTGCTTCCTTCCTTGTCAGCTTTCTACTTTCCCCTTCCTAGCTTCCTTGATGAGCGAACGCTGGAAGGAAAGATGTAATCGCTCGGTCAACTGTCGTTTATAAGCAGCCGTTTCCGAAACCGGTACAATCTATAGATTGGTTTCAGAGTTGAGCATTAGAGATAGAAGTTTTGTGAATACTTGCAGTGGTGATGATGATGTCAGACTCTCAACTGTTGAAAAGTTGGTGCGTATCTACGCCAAATCACCACTTGGGAATCCCGAAAGACCTTCGTCGTTGAATAGATCGTTTTTCTCCTGCTTTATCCCACGAACGGAATATAAAAGCATGTAGTTCTACCCAAAAATATATCTTTCCTTCCGAATTCATTTTCATTTCCCTGTTTATTCTCGTTTCCTCTCCCTTCTTCCACGGATGGTGGCTCTACACCATGGTTCACTCGACCTTATAGTATCTCATGGCGTACTACCTAGAAGCAGGTAGATGGAGATATGTCTAGCAAATCGTGAGAGGACGGCCTTTATTTCGATTGTGAATGGAGACTGACGGTGGATGCGTGAAAGCATAGGGGATAGATTGACCACACCTGCCCATTTCCTCGTTGGTGGGAAGCAATGTTAGGTGATGATGAAGTTTAGTGACTGCGGCGGTGTGGTGGACTTGCGAAGAGAGGTCAGAGTCCCTCGAGGACGAATTCCTCCCTTAACTTCCCTGGCATTTTATGACTAAAGATCAAGGATGAAGCTCCATTTTCGCTCCAGTATTCCCACTACTTTTTCTGATATATGTACCGAGGAGGCAGTGTGTTTTCACCTTATTCAGGACTTTGAAACTCTCTCTAGGAAAAAAATTTATTATCTTAGTCATCGTTATGAAGTGAGTAATTATCTGATGAATGAACCGGACCGTAGGGTTTTGTAAAAGCGTTGCCAAGGACAAGTATTTTTCTGGAGTCCTCGAGTTGTTCATCGCAGGGATGTACTCATTTAAAGGAGTTTAATCAGTCCTTTTTAAATTACAGATGAAGACAGAAGATGCTAAAAAATTAACACTGTTACGCTTTTTTCAGGTAATTTAGCAACCATCCACGCACCTATGTACAAGGCATGAAACTGATTTCCTTAAAAATATGAGAATGACTTTCTGCTGCCAATTTGTGAAAATGTTTTGATGAAACATGGGTTTATTTATGTGAAATTCATTTTATTAATTAATTGTGAGAGATTTAACCTTTTGATGGAGTAGACTAATGCATTAAATTAATCATATTTTTATTTTTGGAACCAGGGGAACATGAATGTACTTTTTAAAAGGTATTATCTTCTCTTGTTGTTCATTACTTCTGTGTACCTTGCGTACCATTTTAAGTGAAGTTGCTGATCATACATATTTCATTCTTACTCACGAAATTAAAATGAATTACTACGGCAGCCTTCTGTTGAATCATTAAAACTTAAGGGCTTCCATAAAGGCCTTCCTGTCCAGCAAATTTAATTCCACATCAGCTTACACTGAACTCATGAAAACTATTAACCAGTCATTTATGCCACAACGACCATGGGGCAACGTAATTTTTATTTGCAGACGATATTATTGACAACAAATGCAATTTCATCTCAACCAAGTTACTTTCTTTTTAACTCAAGCTGATATGAGTACAGGGAAGGTTAAGAGTCATATAAAATTAATCGAAAAATTAAATAGAAAAAACAAATCGCAAACCTATTGCTTAAAGAAATTCATTACAAAATAAGTACCAGAGAAAGCATTTATGATATCCTCACAAAATAATTTAGCTTCTTTTGACTTGAAAAATAAGTGAATTTCTACGTCTATGAAGCACTTCAATAGTGAATGAGGCAACTTTGTATTGTTTTATGCTTGGTAATGAAATTTTAAATTTCTGTGATAAATTTAGTTTTATTCTTCGTCATAATTTTCAACAGCTTTAATATCACTCGTGCATTTTTTGTAATATCATTCTGCCACTCATTTGATTATTTTTTCCGTAGAGGATTTGTTACCGATCTTTTTTGCCCCTAACTTGAGCCCTTTATATTTTTCCACTGAATTTGAAACTCTTTGGGGTATTCGTTCATTCATTCTCTTGATTTTCATTTCACTTGGTCTCGTCCTGTTAGAGTTTTGCGAGACCAAACAGAATTGAGGATGGACGTGGTCATTATTTACGAAGCCATAGAGTAGAAGTTAGCCCACAGCGAACGCACTTCTGCATTCCCGAGCCTCCAGTTTGGCTCGTACGCCTCTCGCTGCTCTTTGTCTTTTTATTACCAACGCTCCGCTCTTAGTTTATGTCTGTTTCCAGAACAAACCCTCTTTCGTCCCCTGCGCAAGACTCCAAATCTTGTATCTAACTCTCTCTCTCACTTTGCCAAGCGAGTCGAAACGCCATCTCTTGACCTTATGATCCTGAGGCTGAATCCTCTCCTTCCGGAAAGCCCTTGTTGCGTCAGCACTCTCTCCTTTTCCATATTCAACGGTTCCCCGCCTCTGTGGGATTTCTGAGTACCAGTACGCAACAAATACCTCCCGTCAGTCCCTTCTCCTCACTCTTTACCCTCAAATTTACTCCATAAAGATCCCTTGAACTTAACTCCCCTGTCCCAGTTTCTCATTACGTTGATCTCGAGAATAACGCACGGGTGAAAGTTAGCGTTCTTGTAATCTATTGCTACATGTTTCACTTTTTACAAGCAGTAAATTTCCATTGTGTGAAGCAAATGAATCGCACTATTTCACAGACTTTTTATTTATTTGACGCTTTTCACTTGCTTGCGGTAACATCAGGTTCAAGATGCCGCACGCACTATTTGCGTATATCAGCGTGTAACGCGAAAAAGGTTGAATTCAGGAGGTTTTTTCTTTTCACAATTAAGTTATTTTCGATAAACGAAGGAATACGTTCACAATTACCGGTGCAACTCAGCCTGAACAGTTATTATATAATAAGTATTTAACCTATTACGTTTTCTGATTATGTTTCCCGGACAGTGCCTTGCCAATATTAATTTTGCTCTCGAGATATGTAAATTTCTTACTTTTAAGTATCGATTTCATCTAAGATACCCTGTTATAACCTTTTCCTCTATATATTTTAGGCACTGTTAATAGGGGAGAGGTGACCAAAGCATATTTGCGTCGTGAAGGATAGGTATGGCAGATCTAGGAGCAATGCTAGCCTTCGACTGACTGTATTGTCAACGCTCGTTCATCAGCCAACCTGCCCTCCTTGATTAGTAGGTACTCCTTCTTTAATGGCCACATCAAAATCTACTCTATCCCTTCACCATTCCATTCACAAATGCAGTTGTGGCAACGGAAATTAGGTACTCCATGCCCTATGACTTCTATCCAGATTCTCCATTGGATATGATCTGAACTTCCTGAACCATGGAAGTACAAGTTCCTGTAAGCCTAGCTTCATTCTCCGTTATTCAATGCCATCATCAACATTTCCTAGTTTCCCCTACTCGCCTCCCCCACCCTTATCATCAAACATACACTAGGCACATGCGCTAAAGTTTACTGGTACTCCGTACCTATGAATATCATCCGGCTCACATATTGCAAGTTTTTTTCAATCCAACATGCAGTGTAGCATTTGATATATTCTGCAAGTATGCATTATTCATATTATAATTTCATTCAGAAATGCTTAAATTCTATGCTGATTGAAAAAGAAATCCAACATCATAATTTCGTCTATGTTATTGATATTTATCCCCACCACTCTTATGTGTTCTATTTCATTATCTTTTTTCGGTAATTTTATTTTATGAAGGCATCATGGCGTGAAAAGTCTAGAAGTTTTTATGGACACGAATTGTTTGGGGAAATAACAAATATTTAAATCCGTCTTTTCTGCGGTGAATTTCTCTTATCATATCTCTGTGGTTCTGTCTGCCAGTTTAGACTTGACATTCAACTTGTGAATGATTATGTAGATCGTGAAAAACTGACTGAAAAACGAAAAAAAAATAGATTTTTTAATCCCTGTGGTATCTTTTCGAGTTTGGCTGACAGTGAGTAGCACAGGATTAGAATAGGTATCATCGGCTAACTAAGCCTCATTCATCAGTTATTAAAAGTGAATAGGTCATACATGGCCCCTCTATCAGTAGCAGTGGCTAAAATTAGCTGCTATTTACAACTCCCAATTTGGGTTGGGTGCAAGTGCTAGCAAATGCCACTAGTAAAAAGCGTTTTTCCACATCATTACTCCAAACCGAACAACTGTAATAGCTTCATTGCAAATTTCCCTCATTCACGTTATTCCTGAATCCGTTTCAACGTCAAAGAATTTGTGGCAAAGCCCACGTTTACGGAGAAATGTGGAAGACTCACTAGCGTTGTGCGAGTGCGTGATTTTAATAAGACCAAACCCGGGGACTACTTGAGTCGGGATCACGAATAGCGCGTCGGTAATTAACCGCATATGGGAGCGGGATGTCATCCGCCGTTTCCTCAGCGGATGGCGTCGCCGGGCGGCATGTTGGGACATTTTACGACGTTCATCAAGCCTAGACGACGCCCGCGCCTCCTTCATGACAATCGGCTTCATTTCCCACGACGATGCACGACCCACGTGACTAACCTTATCCGTGATATCACCCGGCTTCGTTCCATCTCAAGCCCTCACTGATGAATTACGCGGAATGCTCGCGGGGATACTTATCTGTGCCCGAGGCGTGGCCTCATTCCGAGTGTGTGCTGTCCATTATCTGCGCCGCGTTTCTTTCTCGTACCGGATAAATTTTCTTCCTCTATCTTTTGCTACGAGAAGAAGAAGTAGAACATAATTAGGTCAGAATCATATTGGCTGTGCATGCAGGTCATGAGTGGCCGGACATTTATATCGGCCACCTTGCTCGCAAAGTTATGAAAATATATTTTAGCCATATAAGCTATCGAAAATATCACGGTGATATATTTTTCGCTTGAAATGTGTAAATGCATTGAACAACACCATCTTGATCAGTAATTTCCCAAATTATTTGCGCTATAATGTAATAATATTCACTGGTACGAGCTTTAAGATGCGAGAACTCTTTTGTAAAAATATGAAATACCTGTTTCTTACAAGGGTAAATTTTTCGATCCAAACTAGTTTCATCACTAAAATTTAATACAGGCCACCCAGTGAAACACAATTGATTGGTTATCTGTAACCAATGATAAGTCTTTATTTAGCTGATAAATAATGACGAGAACGGGAAAGGAGAAGGGGGAGGGGTGCGGGCGGCGTGGGTCGCACGAGAGCACGAGGCAAGATACGTGAAAACGGACAAAATTGTCTTCTCTTTGTCCACACAATGATGTGTTTACTTAAGGGCTACAATTTTTTTTACTTTTATCATTTAGACCCCTTGGGGCACCCCTTACACTTCAATCAAGAATCACGAAAAACCGAGTTTTACACTTGCCAACGAGCACTCTCCATATCCGAACACCTTCGATTTCGAAAAAATGAAAAATAAGCAATAATCTAATTTAATGAGGTTGAGCAAGAGGGGGTTATAGTGTGTCACATTAAGGCCGCGAAATTAAAAAGCTTCCAGGAGCCAATTACACGAAAGTTCAATCATGTGGAGTTTAACGGGTAGATCTGTGGGAGGGAGAGATGAAATAATAGAAACTTTGAAACAATTGCCAAAAGAAGAATCATATTTTGAGTCATGTTTCGTGACAGGGAGAGAGGAGTGCGGAGAAAGGTTGCAGGACTAATGGTGATTATTCATTATTCATGATATTTACTGAGATCTAATTTGGCTTTTGGTTTTCAAAGTTAATTTTTCCTTTCTATTAAACCACCCTCCATTCCTTAATATCGTCTTATATTTCATTTAATTAAAGTTCTAATTATAATAAGCTATCTAATTGAAATAAGCTTCGAAAGCAGTTGACTGCTTCTGGTAAATTTGTCTTCATGCTATCGTTACCATTAGCAAAATATCTCGATCAATATCTCTGCAGGATAAATGTTAGCAAAAAAATATTCGCAATTAATCCCCGTCAAGCGACTCCGTGTGACGATTCTTTACATCTGCGTCCCATTCCTCTTCACCCTCTCCCCTCCTCCGTCTCTTCCCTGGCGACGACGCCAATGATTCATAGACCTGTCGCACTCCACCGTCCATCCGTGCATTAACTATCGGCTGGAGGGTTGTCTGCCTCTCGCCTTTTACGCTCCCACGAGCTTTTAGGTCACCGCGTCTAACATCACCTCTCGGAGTGACGCTACTACTACGACGTCGTCTATACCCTTCGTCCCACACTCTTTTCTCCTTAGAATGGATTTTAAATATGTGCGTGGGGAGGGGCGGACAAAGAGTCCGACGCGTTTCTGAACGATGGGGAAAGAAATCGTCGCATATTTCGTTCGGTTTGTTATTATTCGAGGGAGGCGACTGACAGCTGAGGTCATTTCTGCCTTTAAAGGATAGATGAATGAGTGGGTTGAAGCATGATTTTTTAGAGATTGGAAGAAGTAGAGTAGTAAAGAGTAGAAAGAAAGCCGGCGTAGTCAATTGCAGACTCGTGCAGGAAAGCCAAAGGGTTCACAGTTTCAATGGATGGAGTGCTAAACTCGCGGCGTTATAACTAGTGATGGGAAATATTACTCTTTTAGATGAGCTGACTCACCGCTCACTTCGGCGAGCAGCTCGATCAGAGTGACTCCCTTTAGAGTCATTTAGATCGGGAGGGGAGAGTGGGGGGAGGAAAGGAGAGAAAGGTAGTCGTTTGTAGGGGAGGAAAGGAAAGAGGGATTGGCGGCAATAATGAAAATGGATTTTTAGCGTTACTGTGATCTACAAAAATGTATTTACGAGAAATAGCAAAACATTTGCATAGACATAGTAACACTATTTTTACAAATTAGATTTTAAAAACAAAATCTGTGACAATTTTCTCCCTGTAGGCCGTTTCGAGCCGAGTTTGAAATGGAATGTATAGACTATAAAAATAATAATAGTTCCTTTGTACACATTGTACGGGTGTTTTGCAAATGGCTTTGATTGATCTGAAGATAAAGTAATAAGAAATAACTACGCCTTCTTCGTCAGATGAATGCAAGTTTTCCGTCATATTGATCGGATTTGGTGGAAAAAGTTTGGTAAAATAATCCAAAGAGGCTAAATTTGTTTGATAAATTTAATCATATCCTCCAGAATACCGAACAAGTTTGTTAAAATTAACCGAGAAGGCTAGTTTTTCTAGATAAATTTTATCGCACAGTTTGATAATTTTCATCCATTTTTTTATCCAACAGCCTTGGTAGAAATAACTTCAATTCAAAATTCAATAGCAATTCAAAGGTCTATATAAACTGAACTTTTTGATAAAATTTCTCAAAATATGATAAATTCAATCAAAAAAATTTTTTGTGTGCCATTTTATTTCTATTATCAGTAACAATTTGGCCTGCTTTAGATTTCATTAGTCATTCATTTATTACTTACTCAGCATCAAATTTGCTGTAAAAGACTTGGAAACATTTCATATTATACGATCGCAAAGGACTTCCTTTACTCGTACCACATCCATATGGGCGAGTTTTTTCAACAATGTAGCGTAAGAGTCACAAAGATCACGCATAAGATGACGCCTCTTAAAGGAGGTGAACTCGAAGACTTATGAACTGTGAGCTCAAAGACTGCATTGAGCTGTGAGTTAGAAAAATCTTTCGAGTGGGCGCCACGAGCTATGTGTGGTGGTGGCGGAGGAAGTCGTGACTCTCTCATTACGACTCTCATGACTAGTAGCTCAATCTACAGAGGCGCTCTTTTGAGCTGTCTCGCTCTCACATTACCCATCACTAATTATAACCAAATGACACACAAATAGAGTATTTTTTACAACTAAAACACATTCACTTCTGTGAATGAAACCCACGTGTTTCTATTTATTTATTCATGTGTCATGAGATGAAAATTGAAATGCCCGTTTCACAAAATGGAAGGCCTTTTCCTCCGCGTATAGACAGCCAGCTTTCCCTCTAATGTTCTCTTTTCGTACAAATATCCACTTAAAGGCAAAATGCTTACAATAAGTATGCTTTTGGCTGCTGTTGCTATTTAGATTTGATCCCCGAACTATTGATTGACAAGGCCTGCGGCACTGATTTTCGAAGCCAGGAAGTGGCTTATGTTTGGACAGTGGGTGACTTTGAATCTCCTGTTGTTAACCGATAACCCATCAAAACTCGTATTATTCGTTCCACCATGCATAGCATTCCTTCGCGCTTAAGTTTATCAAAAAACACTCAATTTGGAGTGAATTCAACGGACCTCCTTTCGATCCCAACAGTGTTAGCGTCCATAATCGCATAGATATTACGTTGGTAGCAGATTCCTTTACTTCCCCTCGCTTGCCTTCAATTTCTCCCTCCTATGGCTCACATCCACCCATATCCCTTGCATTCCTTTCCTGCAGAGAAATCACTTTAAATTTCCCGTTAATCTCTGTAATTAAATGCCATTTCCATACCCAGCAAATACTCAGCATTTCACAGGCCAATCAATGAGAGACGGGCATTATACTCGATCAACGTGCGCATATTATTTCTTCCTTTTGTTCATTGTGGTGGTCCCATGAAAGGGAAGGGAAGATGAGCATAAAATTTTGACCTTTGACCCATCTCCCGTCATTTATTTCACGCCCGGGGAAGAATTGAAGATTCCAATCAATTCATCAGTAAAGGGATGGACTAGTGAATGTGACGTTTTAAGTTTTTTCTTCCTGTCCCCTTGTTGATGCCGCGGCTATCCATCTCGCAAGTCAAAGCCTTGACGCAAGGGATGCTGTTTCTCGCTCCTCTGTGCCGGACACGGCGCTTAAGGACATTCCCGATAGTATCGCTGACATCTCCTGGTGATCAGTAATCTTCTCTCTGATATCTATATCTGTATAATTAGAGATCAAATCGTGGTGGGAGAAAAAAGTATTCGGATAAAATATTTTTTCTAACGATCCTTTGAAATTTATAATCGAAAATCGTCTTTCCACCTACTACACAATCTGTAGACCATGGCCTACCGACGTGCATCATAGACGTCCACCACTTTCTTGAATGCCTCAGACAACTCCACATGATATAGGCGTTACCATGTCTTCCGTTGATGGTACCTCAATCTACGCCTCAATGCCATATTTCGAAGACCTCTCTCCCTAGGCTACATGCGTAATCATCCCACAATACGGATGGTTGCACACGAATCAAAATACCATATACGCATATTAAAATTACTGGTGCGCTTAGTTACTCTACGGTATTATGTGGACAAATATTCTGCAGGTATGGGAATTATAGAACGTGTATCGTATTAATTTCATTCAATATGAATATCATCGTTGGATATTGAGCGGATGTTGTTTTGCATCATATTTTATTGAGGATTGTGTAATCTATTGTAAGTTCTAAGTACGACTGACATAAGGAAAACTACGGCCTCAGGAATGTCTTTACCAATATACAATAATACCTACAAGTTTCATCTTCCAGTGTTACTTTGTGGAACTGCATGTTATAGAAGTAAGTGCATAATTAGGTATAACCCACAATTTAAATTACTTTGCCGACCCGGTTTCGACTAACAAAGCAATTAACAAAGTACACACTGTGTTTTTGTTTATGATGACGTTGCAAGAGGATAATCGGATCGGTAAACACGTAAATTGAAAATGCTCGTAAAATGAAAATGTGGAGTCTACGTACCTACTGACAACCAAAATATAATTTGCACTTGAGTCTAAAGTGTATTTATGAAGTAACCACAATTATACAGTAATTTTGTCACAGTATTTTACATTCATTCATAAGCACTTAAACATTTTAAGTTACTTATATTTTAGTTAATTAGTTAAAACTTTCGCAATGGATGCCTATGGCATTATAGTTTTTGGGCAGCTCCGCTTTATCGTAGGTCTATACCAACCATATATTTTGTGGTGGAAGCCTATGATAACGCAGCGCTGCCCAAAAACTATAATATAATTATATTTTAGTATTTTTTGCGTAAGTAACTGTTACTTTTTGTATGCCAACTATAGTGCGAAATACTAAATTGTAACAAAAATTTGGAGTAAATAGGGATTATTGTAAATTTCAGCGACAAAAATTGCGGTAGATTTAGATATTCTTAATATATTTTTTTGTTACTTGATCAACACTCTTTTTACTTTTCAAACTCTCGTGTACCATATTTTGGCTGACAGTAGCTCTTTCAGTCATTTATATGCAGTGCTTTCCTCAAGAATACAATGCTCTCACGTAAGTTCTTAAGAAACTTCTTTAAAAAAAGTTAGTATTTGATGAAATCCAATTCCAAATGCTGCAAATGCGAATGTAGACTGTGAACAAGGTGAATTGAACTTTAAATGAAATAATTATTTGATTCTGCTCGACGTCCACCGATATCCCATTCCAACGCATTTCATTACAATTAAAAGTGGGTTGAATGATTATATGAATCTAAAATGCTATTATTTATGCACATTTAAATGTTATAACATGTTCCAGGCAATATTCGAGAGTTATTTCAATGCAAATTGGTGGAACGGACCTTCTTAAGCCTGAAAACTTGCAACAAATAGATTCTACGTTATCATGCATTCGCATAGGAAAAGTTATAATTTCACATTAGCATAGTTTCTACAGGAATAAAATAAACCTTGACCGTAAATTGAATTCTGAACCCCTGATTTTCGGCTAGTTTCTCTAAAAATTGAGGCAAATATTGGTAGAGATCCGGGCTTGAAATCAGAGGGCTCTGACTTCAAGTCCCGTTCAAGGTGAATTTTTTCCTTGTGAAAATGTTTTTTGTGCATTTCAGCGATTGACTCAACTAAAGTATTCGCCGCTAGTTTGAAATCCATGGATTGGTTATAAATTTAGGCTTGCTATCGAGAAAATATTTGTAGTGAGGTTGGAAATAAAATTAATATCTTTTTTGATTTTTCAGTTTGTAAAAAATATCGATCATTTGTTTCAGCAAAACCTGAGATGAGGACATTTTAGCTGCAAGGATTAACTCGGCTGTTATTGTAATGAGGGAGGATATAGTGAATAAAACTGGTGGGCTAATTAAAGCCCCATTTGTGAAATCGCAGAAGAAGAGCAATTCCGCGTGCAATAACATCGTTAGTCACATCGTATTATTTGACCTTGACCTCTAAATAAATTAATATAGTTAGATTTTTGATAGATTTTACCCAAAGATTTTCAATAAAACCCACCCAATGAAGTGGTTCTTGGGAATAAAGCTAAAGCGTTGAAACCTTGGCTGAGGTTTATTAAAAATCAGTATGGAACACAACTAGCTTCATTAACGCTAGGGATGCGCTTTCACAAAGTTACGCCCGAAGGAGTAGAAACTAAGCTCTAAACTCCGCAGGAAACAATGACGAAGAAAGTTGAAAAAAATTGAGCTTGATATTTTCAGTGGCACCTAAAGAGGTAAGTATGTCAATAGACCGCAATTTTCCTTCCTTTGAACTGCTATAAATAAGTCATTACTATGTCTCTCCGTGTACTAATTTATGCCTTTATTCAATGTTCCCCTTGGTTTTCATAATTTTTATGAGAGTTAAAGTATCTATAAACCACAGTCATTCCGCGGCGAGCCATTGGATATAATTGGCGGTCTGCACGGAAGGGACTGAAGAGTTCACGAGAAAATCTAAGTCAGTCGACCTCCACAGAATCATGATAGGATAAAATATTTCGTTCTTGTTTGGCTCCAAAGATCCCAAAGATGACTTTTCACCATACGTTTCACCAACCCGTGGAACATTTGACGAAGAACAGAGTTTTTTCCTTAGTTTTCCTGTCATAGATTGATATTATTACAACTCTAAATGAATGCGTGAATGAAACAGAGATCATTTAACCAATGAATCTAAAAAATGGATTCACCATAACTTTAAACGATCTGTTACTTCCTCACTGAATGCTAACGGTGTAAATATTTTGGAAACTCCACATAATCAAACTGGAAAATCCAAGCAAACGCACAGTGGGCTCAAATCGAAATTCCTCAGATAAAAGTCCGAAACCGCTTTTTTTGAGATAACATCTTGAAACTTGGCACATGTACACACAAATGATTGATTATTATGGAATGGTAAGTCATTTTTCGAGAAGATTTTGTCCTTCCTGATCACTAAGAGGCTGACTATTACTTAGTATAATCCCCTTAGAAGCTCCGTGCTTAGTCACGGACACGAGTTGCATACTCATCCGCATTATACCGGCACATTTTTTTCATAGCTATTCCCTGTTACTTAAATACAGGTGCCCAAATACAACTAAATTTCGAAAAAAGCATTTTTTTCGAAAATCATAAAAGTTGAGCAGATATAGGAGTTATTGAAGGATGTTTATGAAAAAAAATCCTTATGAATTGTGAATAAGGTACTTATCTTATTATATGCATAAGTTTCACACATTTTTGCCCATATTTGATTGCTATTACTGTACAAAATGGTGGTCTCATTTTTTTTGCACAAAATTTTACATAAAGTAGACAATATAATCCTCATTCGGAAAATGGTACCTAGGATACTTCATCGGAGTATACATTGAAGATATTTCTAGGTTTTTCCTCAAAAAGATATAAAAGAATTTTCGACGCCGAGAATAACGTCGATTTTTCGACCACGCGTCGCGGCCCGCTTCCGCTCAGCGGGACCTGGAAATACCGAGGCTCCGTTGGATTATTCATGTTGAGTGGATATTAACTCCTCGAATTTAACTTTTACAGGCTGTATGTATGTATGCTGTCACTGATTTATAAAGATTCCATGCTGAAGATTTTGAGAGGATATTGGCTCGAGAGAATAGATCTGAGCACTCTTAACTACGTTAAATTTGTTTTTATTTGGATAATTTTCGGAATCATTTTCAATCACAACCACTCTTAGTAGGGCAAGGAGAGTACCTTCAAAATGCAGGAAAAGTCCTGATGCGCTGACGGAGATGTCACCTTAGAAGGTTTTGTCCTTCCTGATCACTAAGAGGCTGACTAATACTTAGTATAATCCCCTTAGAAGCTCCGTCCTTAATCACGGACACGAGTTGCATACTCATCCGCATAATACCGGCACACGATGCGGCATACCCCGAGGGAATAAGTATAACCGAAAACATGTGCGAAGTAAATCTTCAATATTTATTAAATCGCACGGTCTCATGGGTACTGCAGTGCATATCTACGGCGCAAACCTTCAGCGATGAAGTTAATTGCACTTTAATTTGCAAGTACGGGTTTGATGGAAGTTCGGGCCAGGCACAATATAAACAACTGTGGGAATGAGCAGATTCGTTAGATGAATTTTTATTCATGAGATCCCTAGTGCCACTTACTTTGGTAAATGATGCTTCAAGTAAGAGATTCAAGCATATCTTTTTTATCTTAGGCCAATCCGCATATAACATTAACGGGCAATATTAATACTTTCCCTGTTTTAGCTGAGAATATTTGGGCAAATCCTCGGCCGTCGTCCACCAGATTTTGCCGGCTAATTTGTCTTCAGTGGCTCAAAGAGACGAAGGAAATTGCCAAGACAGGAAATAATAATATGCAATGGAAGATTGACGAATTATAAAATTGAATTTCGGGATGTTATTCATTGTCCTATATGCCGACCACAGTCCATAAAGTACTCATACAGGGCGCGGAAATTTCTAATGAGGCAATTTTTCCCCTAGGCCAACTATCCGAAGAGGAGGCCCACAATAAGGACGCCAATAAATTTCGAGTAAGATTTACGTGGATACACTCCAGGATGGTCACCAATGAGGACCTATTCAAAAGACATTTGATCAACGATCATTTGAAGAAGGATCCGTTGCTTTCCTCCACCAAATCATTGACTGCGAACGCTCATAGGAGGCTTCCGAAGAAATTACGAGGACCATTACTAATAGAAGACCAAGAAGAAGCATAGAATCAAACTGCGATGAAGGTTACGATTCGTCCGAGGACTAAGAATTTTGCTTGAAGCAAACAATCGGCAAAGAAAGTTGGGTCAAAGCTGTTGTAGTAAAGAATTCGCGGGGATGGGTGAGTGATTAAGTAAAGGATAGTTAAAAGGCGATCGCATTTTCAGGAGCCCGCTACCAACCACTCTTTCCTTAACCGCTTACTTACCCACCCTTGCTAATCCCTCAGAACACCACCGACCTAACTTCCTCTGCCGACCCTCCACCCTCCTTTCATTTTCTCCAGGTATTCCCTTCTTGGATTTTCTCTTAATTGCCTCAAACAGACCTTTTCTCACCCTCATATCTCTCTCACGGAGCGTATCGCTACACGTGAGAACAACCCATCTCCTCGAACTGTATCTTCGCCTTCTGAACAATTTCTAGATATAAACATTGTGTGTGCTTTCAGAAATTTGTCAACTACCTGAAGATGACTCGGAGCTTAAACTAAAGATGCCCTGCGGGTGAAATTTATTTTAGATTGAGATGTTTGTGTTCTTTTTAGTATCTTAGAAGTAATGGCATTTCATTTTTATTATTGAATTGATTTTATCGGTACTGACAATATCATCATGAATTTAAGTCATTCTCGTTCATAACCATCCTCTTTCAAAATACTTCTTAATAATTTTAACCATTAGTAAGAGGTTGCGCAGCAAATTCTATGGAAAACAACATCAGTTTTCCAGTTTTGTTTAATATATTATTCATCAATCTAATTATGTTTTCATCTATATTACTTTACTTTTCTTCGAGAGGATTGCAATTTGACATTATTCCATTGTGTGATCAGTATTGCGAAATAAAAATGCAAAACCACTGGAATCTCAAGTTTAAATGAATCCATCCCTCAAACCCCTCAAACCTAATGATCCAGTATGTAGTGGATCCCCATTCCTTCCATTCTTATCCTTATACCTTTCCTCCCGGTCTGAAGCGCCTATTAGAGCGGTAACAGACTTGAAAACACCCATTAACTAGGTCATCCCCCATCCATTCCATTCCTATCCTTATACCTTTCCTCCCGGTCTGAAGCGCATATTAGTGTGGAAACAGACTTGAAAACACCCATAAACTCAATGCAAAGAGATGATAATGCGCACAAGAGAGTTTTTTGTAAAAACTAGGTAATCCTTAAAATAAAATAGTAATTTTCATAGATTGTCAGTTCCATGTTATTTGTAGGAGAGTATCCACTAATATTATTTCTGGCGCATCAAAGAGTCAAATAACAAAGAGCAAAAACAAGTTGTAATTTGCCAAGCATGCATGTTTTTTTAAGACTGCACATTGTTATATAACGCTCCGTTTTGCGCCACCCTCCTAGGGTATTAAAGGCGTAGGATGTAGCTCGGGGTGGAGGAGGAGGGGGTAAAGAGAAAAAAGGGCATCCCAAATTTTGCCTTTTTATGCATGGTACCCCGAGAACCCGCATTCTTTCCCAAGAGTTGAAAGACGTTCGTAATTTGCAGCGTGATTCCAAAAATTATCCAAATATAAACAAATTTACCGTAGTTACGAGTGCTCTGATCGTTTTCGAGCGTGCCGTATACTTGTATTGGATGTTAACGTGCACAAGCGGCGAGTCCTCTTTGATCCAAAAACACCAATTATTCCGCTGCAATATAATCTATGCTGAACCCTAGGGCGATATATTCGTATGTCTCTCTCTCTCTCCCAGATGTCCAATAACTGACTGTCAAACCACGCTCGAGTTAATGGCAATCCAGAAATTTCACATCACAGTATGCGGGGGATGACTCCAAACCAGTTTATTGGAGAATATTCTCTGGAGATTTGGAGCATAACGCACTTACGTCAATTTCAACATGCTCGTTTGCCACAGAAAATCTTGTAACTGAAGGCTATTTGAGTTAACCATTTAGGACACGGCCATCATACTGCGTTTTAAAAACTACATGTTGGGAAGAAATTAAATTTTCTGTAAGTAATGTTGTCGCTAGAAGATTTCAACTTTAATTATACTCTCTACAAGCCCATAGCCTAAAAATACCAGTTGCCCACCGAAAAATGTCCCTTGGCAATAATTATATTGGTCATTGTCTTTAATCGAGCGTCTAAGAAATATTTTTGCAGTTAAATAATTTAATATTATCAAATAACGAGAGGATTTCTTGTTGGAATTCCGACCAAGTGTGGGAAAGAGTTCATTTGTAATGCACAAAAGAAAATTTTTTGGGAAAAGTAAGTTAAACTAAACAAGGTATTTTCGTCTCATGCTTGTTGGATAAGGAGCCTTCATAAGTTTCATCACTATCATAGGTTGTGTATAAAAATTGTCAGCCAAGAGATTCGACCTGTATCATAAGACACGTAATTGAGTTCACCACATGAAACGAAACAGTAACTACGTGATTGCCAAGACTACTCGTACTCAGGTGCATTCATTGCATATGATGGCACGCAATGAATTGTTTGAGTTTGCTCTTTAATATGACCATAAACATCTGTATGGTTCTGAAACCAAATTATAATCGATGGGTTTTTTAACCTAATAAAAACAGCCTCATCCCACTTCTATTCACGTTTCGAAGTGGATTAGCGTTAATAATGTCACAACACTGTGTGCTGATAAAAGACTCACGTATACCGAGAAAACGGCATCACGAACGCTCCTATTTTATTTTAACTCAATCGAGGTTTGGCAGAAAATACCAATCGCCGTCTCACTGTTTCCATCCTGTACTGAATCAACAGACGATACTTAAAAAGTGATTGCCTTCAAATATCCTCCCCCACTTCCCGCCTCCGTGCCGCCGTAACATTGAGCGTTTCCACCGTACATATGCGAGTGGGTAAATGGTGTTCCTCATGGCAAGATAGGTAATTGAATCGGGGAATTCCGCGGGTTAAATGGCGATGGAAGCCGTTCTTTACGACTCCCAGCAGGCGTCGGATCGGAAGACTCGCCATGTGTTTCTCTGCAGGGCACCCGCGGGCTTCATCCTCGCTCTCGGTTGCTTTTCGTTCTGGGAGTTGTGGCCGCGGGCATTTCCGATCCCCTTTCCATCCCCTCTAGTTCCCGCCACTCCACCCTCACTCCCTCCCCATACAAACTCCTCCCCACCCTGCCACCCCCCCTTAGTGTTCCATTTTGACGCAAGTCCGGGTTTCTATTGGGTCCTGGAGTAGTTCCGCGACCGAGCGAGTTGAACAACACCGTAAGGGCATTTTTTTAGAGCGCCCCTTGAATGTGACTCACTGGATAATCCAAATTTCCGTTGGTTACGTTCAGGTACGCTGCTTTCAGTGTCTCCCCTCATAGATTGTAAGAGAAGGACCCCTCATAGAGTGTAAGAGGAATTAGATGGAGAGGAGGGCTTTATATTATAAAGCTTCTACGTTCACAAATCATATGTAGCTGGGTGTGGCGGCAGAAAAAGCCGCGGATAACTATTTATTTTTGTGATGCAAAATGGACTTGGGATAATATCTCGTTAAAAATAGTTATTCTCTAGGTGAATGAACAACGAACAGGATTTAATGTTTCTTGGATGATAGACGGATTCAAATAGTCATCAATAATGTTCGTAAAAGGTTTTGGTCGGCTTGACCAAAAGTCGTTGTAATTAGGTTAGTAATTCGCCGGTCTAGAAACCCACCTGTCCGAGGTACTAATCTTATATAACGCATTAATGTCATGCTTGTTCAATGATTAAGCATACAATAAAAGAACGTGTAAATTTATTTCGTACTATTAACCTTAGAAATTGGAGGAACTTATAATCTTAATCTGCTACTATTATCAACGTGGGCACTGTTTGTGGGATAACGTGAATATGCCAACAATATTCGGAGAGGGTGTTAAATACAAAGTATAAGGCATGCTTGTGCAGCGTTTCCCGAATAAAATAATGCATTCTCGAGAAACGCTCGTCCAGGGGACGAAATTCTTTCCAACTCGGTGAGATAGATGTGGTCAAAGAGAAAAATAAACAAAAGTATATGAATCTAACTAATACCAAACAATTTATTCCAACAAATAGACAAAGCAAGTACAAAACAGAAATTGAAATATTCTTCCCATTTAGGGAAACCCAAACTACTTGCAACAATAGAGCATGGCGACTAGGACACCCTTGAAAACGACGAAGTCTCACGAAAAATAACTCGAGACCGTCGTACGTAGCCAGCAAGTAAATAGCTTGTCTTCTCAGTTCGAATAGAGGGCGTGAGAGGGGAGGTATTTTCTGGCATAAGTAGGGGGTTTTTTCGGCAAGGTCAAAGTGGAATGGGGTTTAACGTGGAAATCGTCTTTAGGTAGATTTTGATGGGAGGGAAAGTGGTATGGGTGAAGAGGGCTAGGTGGAAGTTTGTCATTGAAGCATCAGGAACTGTTTTCTGACTCCGGCGGGAGCACACCAAATGACGGCTTGTACGATGGCCAAACTTCTTGTCTTCATCCGCATTCAGGGGGCTATATAAGTGAGAGCGGATGTGGTGAGGTGATTGGTGAGGCCGTGAATTGGTGCAGGCGTGAATCGATTCATTTTGGAATCGCAGGCATGGTTGGCGTCTGCAAGTCCTTCGGCTGAGTCCGAAGGGTAGATAGTCCACCGAGGGGTAATGTCCAATGAGGGGTGGCGGGGGGGGGGGGAGCGTACTCAAACAATTACACACTTGTCTGTTGATCGATACAAGCATCTCCAAGATTGCCACTAACCTAAAATATAAGATACTAGGCGTAAATTCAGTTATTTTCTGAATTCCTGTCAGTCGTCCTTGGTTAAGAGAATATTTATGAACTAAATGCCAAATTTTTGTTCCGTACCACATTCAGCGGTCAACCGCGGTAGTCAAGTTAGTAGCTCATGATACATTCATTGTACTAAGTTACGTTTCCAAAGGGCATTTTACTTTATTCAGTTGGCTTCTTAAAATTGACTCTTCATTTGATTCTGTCGGAGTCCCTCTTGCTGGTAAAATATTTGCCCCCTACTCACGCTGCCTTGTGTTCGTCTATCATCGTTTACAGCGTCCCATTTGCGTCGCATAGGCACGCACAAATGTGACCTGGAATTCCCGCAAATTTTCCGTCTTCACCTTCAATTTTTCATCCCTACGTGATGTCCCCTTACCTGCACACCTCTAGTCTTCCGCAGACGATATCAACAAAAATACCCAGCTCTCTTCCTCCCTCGCTCTAGTCACGTTTGGGCTACTCCCCCCTCTCTCTCTCTCTCTCTCTCTCTCTCTCTCTCTTCTCCTTCTTTCTATCGCACCCCTCGCGGAACTGGGGTGAAAAATCCACCCCTACTCCGTTTGCATCCAAATGGGGCGGCAGTTTGTTGGGAATCCTCCGTGTCACCTCCCTCAATACCGTGACGTGCTCCATTCATGCAACTCCCGTCCACTCCTTCCAAAACGCAGCTTCCGTGTCCCGTTCAATCCTTCTTGGGGACTTAATTGAATTCTTCGCGTTGAAGAGCAATCTCTCCCGGGAATATGTTCACGCTAGGCACTCATGTACATGGACATGGACATGGACATGCTATTTAACCGGTCAATCTCTCAACTGGATGATAACACCGATGTGCGCCAGATATATTACCAATGTGTCGATTCACGCTTTAATCAACATTGGGGATGTAATCATGGCGTTACATTATTTCCACAATACAGGCTAATACGGGAATCAGGTTCGTGTGGTTTGTAGAGTACTAGACTCCTATTCTAGGTTTGGGTACCGTTAGCAGTAGAAAGTTTTCAACGCCATACTGGTCTCTACCTGATTGCAGTGACGAGAGCAATGCAGGTTCAGCACTCCGTCCGTCGGATAAGACGTCAAACCGTGGACTCTTACTACCTTTCATTGAGAGTAGAAGGATTCCAACACCGGATAACGCTTCACTCTCATCTCTAAAAAATGAAAAATCCAAACAAATTATTTTCCTATTATCCCTTCACTGGTCGTACTCCAAACCTTACATGACCCGAGCTGAGTAATTTTCAACCAACAAACTGTTTTTCAGAGATTTTTATTTTCGATGAGTAGGTAAACTTCGATATATGGTCTATACATATTTTAATCAAATTTACCGCTTGAATGTCACAAAAACATTACATATATGCAACCGAATTTTAGCTATGTGGATTTAACAATATTTTTAGACCCTGAATAATCTCTCAGTCAATATTTATTTGTTATGAAAGTTACAAAAGGAATACTAATGAACACAAATGTTAAAACGTTATAACCACAAACCAAATACCACTCCGTCCAATTTATCAACAAAATCCAGAGAAAAGAGATGTCTACTGAAAACCCTAAAAAGAAGACAGGACAACTTAATCGTCCACCTCTTAAGACACGATGGCGTGATGAAGACATCGTCGAAGGAAAAGTGAGCGGAAAGAATGGAAAAGTCAGGCTTCGTATGAGTTATATAGAAAAGGTCTTGAAGGATGTTAAAGAGAGAAGTTACCTCAATATGAAGAGGTTGGCCGATATAAGTATATATGAGGTCTGCGTCAAACCAATCCTAGGATTGTTGACCGATGATGATGATGATGGTTCCGATACTGACTTATGGTCATAGCTAAATCCATAATACAAATTCGTTTATGCCCCTTCATGAAAAATGTTTAAATTTGTTTACACAACTCGTATTTCATATATTTCTCCATTCCGTTGAATTTCCACGGGCACCTTCAGCTAGTGTTACATAAAAATAAATAAAATGCGTGTATCCAAGATAAACAACCACTGACAACAACTGCCACCGCATCATCTGCACTAGCACTTTGATGGCGAGTTTGAAGCTCCCAGATTCGTATTCTTATTCTTGTTGTCGGGACTCCTGGATTCCACATCGAAGCGCTTCAGTATGATAAACGGAACGCTCCCTGCCTCTGCTGCTGAAAATGTATTAAAATCAAGTTTATGTCATAGGGATAAAACTAGTAAGTTTTAAAGGCAGAGAGGTTTGGTTAATCATTTTTTCCGCATATGATAAAGAACAGTGATTGTGGAAGACGATGTTTACTGAAGAGATGAAATAGAATGGAAAAGTTGAATTTTTGGCATTCTTTATTGGTATTCATGACACTCTACGTTCAATTGTAACTTATTGAAATGCATAACCGTACATAATTTGCATTTATAAAAACATACTTTTACATATTCGCAGTTTCTGTCCTGAAAGGTATTTGGTAGATTTAGAGGGCTGTATTGCAAGCAAAGACGCCGTTTTTCGATTGTGAGTGGATTTACACAAGTCAGCGTGGAAGCAGGAAGCGTAGCCACAACACAAGGGATTATTTCCTAGAAGATGCGTCATGCTTTTCTTGGACAAATCCCTTGAATTAGTAAGTAAGGGAAGATATGGATGTAGATATACGTCGAAGAAGACTAGAAGAATTGATTGTCTGTGGGAAGATTGATTTGAGATTTTTCTGGCTGTGGTTAAATGTGATTATACAATTATCATTTACGATATGAATTGAGCCCACATGAAAATGCTTCTTAAGTACAAAGAGTGGCAGGAATCCTTCCTTTACACCCTTGCGATGACTTGCACGATGTTATATAACTAACGTGAACATGATTCATTCCTCAAGCAACTAAGCTCAATATTCTCTGCGAAAAGCGACATATAATCGATTTCAACCATCGATCGATTTGATTTAATAAGTCGGATACTTCCTACGTGAGCTATTAAGTTACATTATAGTGAAAAATGCGGAACTCGTTTGAAAATCTACCGCCTGAAAAGTTTTGCGATTCACGCGTAATCAGGTTCTTTGGGGGATCATTATGTATATCATACTTTGAGCATATTCACGTAGCAAAAATATCTATTAGTTGGGTAAAATGTAGCTTCCTCGGAGAAAGAATGCGTCTCCGATTCACACATATGAATTTCTGGTGATTTTTACATCAGGTTTGTGATCCCATTTGCGACGCGTGGTTAAATCGAGGGATTAGAGTCCCCCACGATGGATAGATATGCTATGGAATGGACCATTGGGCTGGGATTCATAGGATTCCCCGAGCTTGGGAACGGAAAATTGCTCGCGTCTGGACTGCTGAACAAGATTACTCGCTCTTCATCCCTGTGGTTTCAAATTTACCAGATTTCAATCGAGGGATGATAACCATCTCCCGAAATCCCGAGGAAACATGAATCTCCAAAACATCTTACTCTCTTCTTACACGCAGGCATTCTTTGAGATCGTATGTATGTACGAGGATAAAAGTCCTTTTTAAAGAATCGGATATAATAGGTTCCCCTTCTTGAGGAAGGATTCGAATATTCAAATAAATTCCATGTTCTAAGATTCCCGAGTTATAAAAATTCATTGCCACTTGAATTTCACGTGAATTTATCAATCTCACTATTTGAATCGTCTTTCTTCTGACTTCGAACTTTTATTTTTCTTTTCTTGACGTCTCCATTTTGAAGTTAGCAGACATTTTTTTAATTAATTCAACTGTTTAGGTTGTGTTACCATTTTAATCCAAACCTAAGCCTGAGATGAATGCAACATTCGTGCTGGAGGGAGGGTTCAAACCGGGATGTAACAAAATTAGTTACCATTACCGTCTCCATTTTTTACCATTACATCCGTGATTATCCACTGCTCTTCTATATCTCTCTCCATTTGGTAATCTTAAAGTTAATTTTATTCATTAGAAAATATTGCAAAAATTTTCATTGTGAAGGTGATAGAATTTGAGAATGTTTGTCAATCTTCTTATCTATGCCCCAAATTTCACTCTAACGACAGAAATTTCGGTATCTTGTTCATGCATCTCAGCTCTGTTAAATTGAGTTCTGGGGGTGAAATTCTTGGAATTCTTCGGACAAATGGATGCTCATCAGTTTCAATTTCTTAGTGAATGTGCAAAATAACTTCTGACATGTTCTGCATTCTTCCCGTTTTCATGCAATTGTATTAATGCCTGGCGCATTTTCTGCCCTGGTGAACAGCGTTTGGCAAGAAAATACGTCAGATTACCCTTATCCTTTTGAACCGCGGCTCTCAATTGAGAACGTTAAAGGAGTGAAGACTCGAATCGAACAGATTATTGCAATGAATGTAAAGGAGATTGGCTGGATGAAATAGGATGTTTCGGAGTAAGGGGTCAAAGGTAATGGAAGGAATTCCTCGGGATGGACCTTGAGGTAGTTTGAGCACTCGCATAACCATGGGTTGAATTGAGTGGGGAAATTGGACTGGCTAGGAAATGTGCTGCTAGTTCTCATCATGCTCCATTCTGCGCCCCAGTGATGACATTTCTGCATCGAAACTCAGGATTGGACATTACACCTTCTTCTACTGTGTGGGTTTATTGCCCGTCACCACAAAAAATAGGTAAACCGCACCAGCTCACCTGGTTATTTTCCATCCTTACGTCGCAAAGCAAGGTTTTCTACCGACTGAATAAATAGGATATACTTTATCTCTCTCTTAAAACTCATAATACATTTGTATTTTTAAAGTTATTCCAGGAAATAGGTTTTTAGCGCCCTATTAGCGTATCTACAGGTTTGAAGATCTTTCCTGCTATCTGTCTATCCAACGTTGGCATTTCTCTCCATAAATCAGAAAGCCTAAGTTTAATTATCGGGAAAAATTTTCGGAGAAATTTAATCTCATATTTTTTCATTCATCTGTACGTATTAATTTTGTGTTTTAATTTCCACTGTTGAATTTTTCATACACATACACATTTTTTGGAAAACATATAATTTGAAACGTCGTCCCATTGATTTATAGGATTACCGTTATTGAATCTAAATGAGGAATCAAATCTGCATAGCCTTGAATTCATTCGCTGATAAGTAAAGCTATGGAATAAAATGCTGGATATTCTGATTGTGGAAATAGTATTTGCTTGATCCACAGTTCATGCTGCAGGGCGATGAATCTTTGAGGATTACATTCTTGATAAAGCCGACGAGACGATAAAATTCCCTCTGCCATCAAGGATTGATTGCGTTGCATGTTTGGTGTGGCATTAGTGCTCCTATTTTTGCTTTCCTCTTTCGGTAGTGCTGCCTCACGGGTAAGAAAAGATTATGTCATATTCAGCGCAATTTTAATTACCCCTCAATGACAGGTCGTTAGAACGTGGCATCCAGCATCAAAAATCCAACGAACATAACTTGCGGGCCTCTCAAACATGAGAGTAAATAAAATATGAGCATCATTGCCGTTTAATATTTTTATGGTCTATGTTGATTGGATTAATTTTCATACTCTGATATATTATTTGGGTAGTTGAGGCATCCGTCATAGTCTTCTCATCTACGTTAATAAAACGAAGATAATTTCCTTCCGGTAAACTGTTTCACTAAACCTTGATGTTAAAATTCAATTCAAAGATGCAATCACCTCACTTCATTGCCGATGCCAAGGGAGAAACTACCATTACAATGACCCTAGTTCGTGTTTGTTTCCACGCAGAGGATAACAAACGAGTGAATTGCATTTATATTTTTCGATAGACGATATGTGAGCAACTTAATAAACATAAAAATTAAGTCGCACACGTAATGAGAAATATACAATGGGTATGTAATAGACATGGCTTAGTAATTCGCTAGCTAGAGACCGGAGGTGTTTTTGAAACCGTCGGCATTACCTGAAATATGTAACCAAGGAGTCACGTGTTCAAGGATAAATGGTTTGCAAATTTATTGTGTTTGAATTTCACTAAACAATCGCAGCCTTTGCGTGCACTTGAATTTTTCTCATCCGTCACGAGTATAGACCCTCCTGATGAGAAAAACTGGTGAAAACGATGAGTGACATTTATGTGTGAGATTCAAATTTGTGATAATAGCACGTAGTTTCATACTCACTGCTCAGTGAGATAGATAAAATCTTTTCTCTCCAGATTTGTTTCCATTTTCTCAAATTCGGCCTAAATTTCAACTCAAAATCAGATTATCCGTTGAAGTCCTTAGCTTAATAAGCCTTTTTATGGATCGTCGGTTGATGTTTATCCTGTTTATTTTTTTTATTTAATAATTTAGACTATGACAGTCAGATCGGTACTGCGCTTTCTTGGCAATCCAATAGTCGAGGTTTTAATAAATCCATGTGGACATGTGTATGGAGGGTTAAGTTCAGATTAGACTTAGCCGAAGCATATGAAGTTTTTAAAGCCCAAATGCCATGAACGCTTCCAAAGGAAATGCACTACAGGCACAGATTTACTCATATAATTTCTTTTTGGTATTATTCAATCGTCACGTAAGCAACCAAGTTTGACAAATCATGTTCTTAATTGATTTAATATGCATTATGTTGGTCGCACGGGTATCTCTCCCTACCTGTAAACGAAACCAAAGCTCTCTACTCATGACCCACTTTTCGAAGGCTCATATTTTTCCCAATTCTCGTGGAATGAGATACATGCTGAGTGCTGCTTATTTTCCTTTGTATCCTCTGCTTCACATATCAGTTTGCCTACGCATGCTTTCTCCGCCGCATGTTTCATTTTCTCTTACATTTGAAAGGCTAGCGGATCTGTGAATCAAAGCCACTCTTGTTTACGCCGCTTTGACCTGGATTTTGGATGCGGGCGAGTTCGAAAAAAAAAGAACTCCGCCTCCCTTTCTTTTTCTCCCTCTTTACCGAGATAACCTCATTCGACGCTTCCCTTCCCCACATGCCAATGCGCTGACTCCACGCGCGTTGATCAGCCGCATGTCGAGGCGGAGGGAAAAGCTTTCCCTTCCAGTTGAACGCAGTCGAGACCCCAACGACTGTGGGGAGGCTTAGCATGCGGGATGGTGCCATAAAGATTCAAGCGACATTCAATTCTATCCAGTTCCTCTTTCAGATTCAAAGTCTTGAGAAAAGAAACTGGGCAGAGCAATCGAATATGGTACTGGCAAATACAAAACAGCATCACCGTTTAAATACCACAGCAGCTAAGATAGAGAATTATAAAATGCCATTTTTCCCTAGCATTTGACAAAAAGTGACCGAGGTTACTGGACAGTTAAAAATTTAGGTTATGTAGCCTAGACTATTTTTTTCATTTCCATATGAGATCTTAAATGCGCAATGTTTTATTTTCAAGGCCATTGAGAAAATAACAGCAAAAATTTGTTAATCACGTATCCTTAGAAAACGCCTTGATGCACAGCAGGAGATGCCATTTTATTTCCTAAGTGAAGTGTTTTAAAGCCAACAGTAAAGCCGATGTTGTAGTTAACAATAGGGATGACTACTTGGCACTTAAGAGATCCTGACATGGAGTCACCCTCCACCACACACCTTCGCTTTTGCTGGAAGAGCAATGTGAACCTGGAGATGTATTCCTGCCTACTAGGACCCAGGCAGAACTATTGCT
The DNA here is from genome assembly GCA_933228895.1 of Platycnemis pennipes. Taxonomy (NCBI): domain Eukaryota; kingdom Metazoa; phylum Arthropoda; class Insecta; order Odonata; family Platycnemididae; genus Platycnemis; species Platycnemis pennipes. The sequence continues at coordinate 99,362,965 of OW121847.1, forward strand.
CATCAGAATTTTCTATTGTTTTAATTAAACTTGCTAACACTCTTGCAAGGGGTTTGTCCAAATAATTTCGACTGAATCGCCCATGCCAGAGATGGAAGTCAAATAATGACTGCTCCTGGAAATTAATGGTATATTAATAACTGCGATATCACCATGTTTATTAGACTTTACGCTGAATGTGAACCAAATTTCATCAGGAGGATTAGGATAGGTGATTGTCTACGGATTTTGCTATAGTCAAAACAAAATATTCATAGTAACGGTGGTTTATTTTTATTCTTCTTCTCATTAACTTCAGTCCGATGGAATAGTTTACTAGCAACCAAGAGATGAAATTAAAGTAGGTATTGAAACTAAAACCAGGACAAATAGCTCAAGGGATTTATAGGATATTTTGCGATTTCAAGATTTTTACTGTCAATCGTACACGGAAAAGAGCAAATGAAAATCAGCACAACAAACAATAATTGTAGAAGAACCGTATAACTGGTGTCTCTTGCTATTTTATTCATATTAAAATGCTTCTAATGGGGTTTGGTTGAATAAGTAAACGCCTTCATCGAAGAACTTGAAACATGCCGGCGATGAAAGATTAGAACCAAGGGATGGCTTAATTCCCACCAGAGCCTTCTTTTTCCCTGGGAAGAGTGAGAAATTACATTATCACGCCAGATACGCGTCTCACATTAACCATTCTTTCAATTTCTCACGTTCGGACGAAAGGAACAAGATTCAAGCTAATAGGAGTTTCAAGGGTTCAACACGTGTGCTCATTTAATATTCTCACCGCGTGCGGGCTGGGGTCTGGGCGAGGGGAAACACTGGCTGCGAGGTCGTGAAAGCGTTTGGGGCCAAGGAGGGCCATTTAAGATTGGATATTTATGGGTGAGGCAGTGTAAATAAACCCATGCTTGGAATGAAGAATAACCCCCAAATATAAATCAATATCAGAAATTCCACAGAGAAAAAATCATTTTTTTTTAATAAATCAATATTTTGGAGTTCAATGCGAATTCAAATCCCTTTGTGTGGTGCCGAAGTCAACATTTAAAAGGGTCTGTTTCGCAAACCATGTCCATAGGCTCCAAAAGAGTGATGTCATACTACATTTTTCAACCGATGCCTGAGACTTACTTGAATTGTTCAAATGTGTTCTAACTTACTCTTACTGAAAGGTCTCTGAGAATGATGACTTTTGTAAATCAAATTGGATCTACTCGTACTTTAAAAAACTGGTTTTATTATTCCCAGATTAGAAAAGATTAAGAAAAACATTAAAGTCATGTTATTTATGATGATTTAGAGCGCTTATATCTCAACATGTGAGAATCCAATACATTCATTGGACGCAAAAACTCGAATACCAATATGATGACGTTACTGAGACGTAACTTTATGTTATGCTGTTTCTTGCTTCTCAAATTTACTTCCACATATGTTTTCACTGAATTCTCATCCTGATAAGTGCGTTTATAAATGTGAGAGGGCGTGTGATTGCTTATGAACATTTATTCTAAAAAGTACGGATTATTAACACTATGAGGACGGTCACCAGTCATTTGACGGTTTAGATTTTTAGTAATCGTGTACAACGAAACTTTATCGAGTATGGTCCCGATTTTTTTTGCTTTTACTTAATTACGCTTAAGATTGTATATAATATTCTTCTTTCTTTTTTTGTAAAGTTTTTTCCTCCTATTACGTAATTCTCCGACGGTGACCCGTTGATAGGTATTTGCTTCAAGTACTTCATCTCATAAATGTAGTATAATATTGAAAAAAACTAATAAGATTGGACAATATACACACTCACAGTTTATAATGCACCATCATCAAATGGAAAAATATTTTGCCTTGCTTCTGAAATGTGCAATAATATCATTGAAAATATTATTGCGTGCTGCATACCCTCTCAGATCATCACGATCACAATCTGTATGCTTCAAAATGCAGGTGTCTTTTCACTGAATTCACGGGTAATATCACGATCAATATCATGCTTAAACATAGAAAAAGTTTCTATTAGATATAAAAGTGTGATGTGTCTGATAATCTGATCTGGTGGGCAACTGTTGATAAATGAAAAACAAGCCTTTCAATTGACGCTTGATAGCCTTTAGTAGTGAGCGCTCCCCAGTTGAACTGGTGTTAAAGAGAGGGGCGTTCAGTATTTAAAATTAGTATTACATGGCATTGATGTCGTTGTCAACTAGCTGAATTCAGATTTTATCGTCCAAACAAAGCCGAAGTTATTGTCATACTCTATTGTTCCTCCTATGCATGGATGATGAAGGTCTTCGATTGCGAAAAGTTTAATGCGTTTTAATCATCCAAAGAAACTTTTGAAAAGCAATTTCATGTTTTGCGGAAACGTGAAAATATTGTTTAGTAGCCAAACATTTCGTCATCCGGAGAAGAATTAGAAATAATTCAAATTAGTGGAATTTAGTGGAAGGAATTAAATTCGATATATTATATTTTGAGGAAGATATTACGAGAACCAGGATTGGGATGAGATTGGCAATTAGAGGAAATTAAAGGTTTAATATCGTGATAAAAGCATTCTGGTGGACTTATTATGAATTAAACGTTTTGTGTTTTGCATGTGAAGAAATAAGAATAATAGCGCTTATGCAGGGAAAAACTGCACATTGAGTATGCAGAGCTAATGAAGCAGAGTACTAGGCAGTATATTCTAAAATAGTAATAAAAAAGCACTAGCTTTAATTAAATTTCTAATCTAGTTCATCCATTCTCTGAAAAGTTAAGCTTGATGAATGACTTTCGAGATTGGGAAAGAAAATTCGCTTTGTACATTCCACACGCTTGTTTATTGGCTTTTACCATGGTTCCGACAAATTTACATGTAATTAACAAGGTTCGACAATTTACATGTTTACAATTTACAATACCTTGATAATGACATGTAAATTGTTGAAACCATGGTCGAAGCCAATTAAACGTGTTTGTGAATTGTACAAAGCGAATTTTCTTTTCCAACATCGTAGTTCCACGTGGTCGTAGGAAGCGTATGATATATATCTACACGTGTTTTTTAAATGCCCGTTCATAAAAATATTTCACCAACAGACACCATCATAATTTCATTATATGTATGATAGCAATGTTCTCACGTGCGAAGGTAAAATGATAATAGTCGGATTAGTGCGTGAAAAGCAGTCCTATTTTCCAATTCAGACACTGCAATCTTTTTATACCTTCCATTTTCCTATCAAAGATCTTCGCTGCTGCACAAATTTTATCAAATTTATTTCATGTATTTTACTTTTTATCAACTATTCATAATGTGTTATATTAATTTTACAAGTGTCTAGTAAGTTTAGTTTAATTTCAGCGTATTGGAAGAAGCTAGCCAAATCTCAGATTTGAATTAAGTTTTGTTAAGCTCCAATTGCATAGGTAATTACCACCTCGTTTCCTATTTTAATTTTAATTGTGCACACAAAAGCAATACCTGAAGCCAAATTTGTTGTGGTGATTCTTAGGTTTAAGTTCGACGTATGGGAAATTTTTTCTACGTATTTTCTATGCATTTTTATGCGCATGTCATTCCAGCATTCCTTGTGTCATCATGCATCACCTTATTTTTAATCAATTTAAGTATATTTAGTACAATGAATCTCTCTGTATTTATAACTGAAATGAAAATACGAAAAAAGACATCGTTTGGCACAGCCTAACGAGAGATAACTTCCTTTGCTAAGCGAAAACGGATGGAAAATATTTTTCTTGAAAATGATGAACATAATGGTGCATGTTTAGCTCCTAACGAAATGGAGGTTAATTGCGTTCAAGACGAAGATTCCGAAATAGAGGCTACGAGGAAAAACTGCTATGTTTGCCCAAGTTAGAGGTAAAATGAGAAATAAAGTAATTACAGCTTTTCCATTTCAAACTTGTATGAAACAATCACGCGCGTAAGCATCTAAATAAACAACTTCATTTTTATCAATAGCCTGCACAATATTTTTCATTCTTTTTAATGAATTTTCCTGAGGTCATCCTAGCAGAATGGACCATCCGCTCAAAATTCGAGTATTATGTTTCCACTTCAAGAGTCTCACATGCTCGTTTTCCATTGAAAGATCCCACGAAATTGAAAAGAGACCCATGTTGCCGTCAGTGGGATGGGTTTAATAACTTTCACTTGGACGAAAAAACGCAGGAATATAAATGCGGGCATTTATTTTCCCCGCCGTTATTCCATTTTATTTTATTCCCACATGATGCCTATACATTCTAATGGTGGCGCGGCATAAATACGAGTTTCCTGCTATTTTCTACCATCGACATACTTTTTTCCTTTTACGTTATTATTAGGATAATCATATTCTTTGGCTTAGTTTTTTACCTAAATATGTTCTCTGATGGACTGTATTTTCGCATAATTTATTTTGTTTCCCGCAATTAAATTCTTCACAATCCTCTAGTATGTTTGCAGCGACGTTTATATTTTTTCTATTGAGCTATTGGCTTCAGATTCTCCAGCGGAGAACTATCACCAATGGCAAACACTCATACTCATTTGTTCAGTGTGTCCTCATCTGTATGAGTTTAATTCACGCGGATTCCGGAATGGACCCACGAAATAGTTTTGTAAGCAGAAGATAGTGTAATGAGATTTACTCTACGAAATTAACTAGTGAGCAGATAAAAGTCTATAAGGTTTAAGCCAAGTTTACCAATAAGTAGCCCAGATATTTGTATTTCGGTATAAAAACAGAACTTGGCTAACTTGGCTAAGAGTTCATTTATGGAAGCATGTTCTTCACTTGAAATCTTTATAAACTTGTTACTTTTTTCGTAGTTGCTAATCCTCTTTAATCATGATAATTGTTGCATGAATGGTGAAGCTTCACTCCCTGCCCCTCACATTATCGGTGGATTGCATGGTATTGTGTGCATGTAGATGTTATATACCAATGCCAGACACCGATTGCTTTGCTATAACAGTCATTTATTCGTAATACCAAGTTAATGGAGCCATTTTAGCAATGCCTTTTACAAGCAAACAAATATCCAAGTCCCAGCTGGAAAGAAACTCACCGATAAATTTCGGAATGACTGGCGAGAAATATTATTACCTAGCTACCGCATAATTATCTGAATCAGCAAAGGGAAATGTCGCAGCAGGAACACAAAAACAATGTGGAGTCACAATGGAAGAAATAAATTAATTAACTTTGAGGAAGTATAGGTACGCTCGAATTTCCGCACAGACTTAGTGCGGTAATCCCGCCAGGGGGCAATGAAAATTTCTACCTTAAGCGCGTTACTGCTAGCAATTCCCACTCATTCAATTTAAGGTCAGTGTGATTGTGGTCGGCTACGCCTTTTATTTCGATGTAGTCCTCCGCTCCCTCACTTATCGCCTGAAAGAGATTTCTCTCCAGTAATCTCCGTTGCTAAGGGAGGAATGGCGAGAAATGGGAAACGAGGAAGAAATATCCCCGGGACCGAGTGAATCGACACCGTGAGCAAGGGGAACGAATCCTTGGCTGTTTCACGCCCAGCATGCGCATCCTCCCCTCCCTGGAATCCAAAGGGAGGTGATCGTGGTGGAGGGTACTCCACCTCCTCTCTACTCCCCTTCACCCGGTGGTTTCTTATTGTGACGAGAATAACGCACAAACGACAGGTTTGTGATCGTTATGATCTCATTGGCCAGGATAATCGATTCGGAGCCGCCACGTGCGGACGAAAAATGAGTTATTCATCTCGAAGCATGTTCCCTTTTCAGAAGGAGAGAGAAAAAAATTGTATATTTACACGAAATGTAACTTTAGGACGATCATCCGCAAAGGGAACCGAATTGATTTAGTGGGAAGAGTACCCGAAAGCCCGGCTAAATATAGCGTTTGCATGTAAAGTTTGTAGTGTTAAAACGGAAAATGTATCGGAATGAATATTTTTTCACAGATTCCGAAAGCAGCGTCAAACTTTTCGGTACTTTTTCAGGTTTTTCTACATGACACGAAAATGTGGAAATTCAAAAAGAGTAGTTTTTTTATGACATTGCTGTATCATAACGATTGTAAATAGTGAAAATATTCTCTGGAGTAATGGATTGATTTAATTAACAATATATATATATATATTAAATATATTGGTTATGGCTAGTATTATGAGATAAAAATAGCTTTCTCTCGATTGGGTTAACTTCCTGCCCAAGACTTTGATTTTGACATTTGAACTAAAAATTTTGAGAAATTAATGACCTTATGTTGTTATGGAAGAACGCAGGAGGTTTATTATGCATAATACTCAGCATGTCTACACAATTATTTGAATGCTCATAAACTAAATCTATCGACCAATTTTCATAGGTACTGACGTGGGAGGGGGTTAATTAAGACCGATTCTTTGCCGTTTTATTGAAATTGAAGTAGATGAGCATCTGTACCATAATTTTCAGATATCAGCATATGTAAGATATTGACTGTGCATACATGGACCGAGTATTTTAGCTATCACATTATCATAAGTAATTATTATAAATCGTCTTTGCGGAAGTCGTTTTACTCGGTCTTTTATTTATACTCACCACAGCCCTCAAAGGACACTGTGAGCGGCTTCATGATCGTTAAGTGACAATTAAATACATTAAATAGCGTAACAATGGGAAACATTGCGATCAAAAAAATATTCATACGTCAAATTTGTGACCTCCACGGCCTTCCCTCTTTCAGAGAGTGCTTAAATAATTAAAATTATTTTCTCCTTACTTAAATCTATAAATATAAGTGAATGAAGGCGATGATATAATCATAGATGACGAACATTGATTTACATTGCCTTGCCCGTTTCACCAATACTCCATTACAACTTTTTCTATCATGACCCATATTAATACTTTTATTCGAGTTAGTCTTTTGTTGCATGTGTAAGTGTATACCTCTACCCTGTTATAAGCATGCTTTCGTAAAATTCAAACATGCCAATTTAATTTGTTGGTTTTACTTGTGAAAATTTAACAAATGCAATTATGAATAACTGAGATTTTTTCCCGCAGAATTGGAGCTCGCCTCTCCATTTTCAATTTTAAATATCATCAACATATCTCGAGCACTAATCGGTAGATAAAATACACAAAATTAAAGGAAAAAAGTACGGCATTACCGGCAGTACGATATTGACCAAATTAGGTTTTGCATAAGAAGTATAAGTTTGTCTCCTTTACTTTTTTTCCTGATATTGCTGCAAGACATTAAATCAAAGTCTGAGTGACAACATTTTACCGAGAAATCTGCCGCAGAGATCTAAGCATGTATTCCTCATCATGGAAAAGAATCCTTGGAATAAAATAATAACTTTCTTCCAGTGGAAAAAAGCTGATGTACACCTAGATGAATCGTAAAAGAAACTATTATATTATTGAGAGGCTAGATAGTGTTGGTATAAAGAGAAACGGTATTTTTATACGATGCTTTTTTATTCCTGATACACTGCTATCAACCGGTAGTCAGATAGATATTATGGCGGGGAGTTAACCAAAACAGTATATTAGAGAAAACTTGAAGATAAGAATTAATAAAAAAGAAATACGGTATTTTTACGCCCCTATAATAATAAATAATCTCGTACATGAACTAATTTGAATATAAATAGTTTTATCTTATTTGAGGTGTTGCAATGGATAAGTTTTTCTCCTTATATTCTTCGCACATCACAGCTTGAAAAGAAACAAATCACCTATGTTTAGGGGGTATAACAACCCACGACTCTTGGGTTGCCAGGCCGACCAATATGCTCCCGTATCGATCTACAATTATATCGAAGTTTTTCGATGTCACGATGGAAGATCATATTTCGTTCCCCGTCTTCAAGATCCATTTGACGATACCGCTGACATTCACGCAGATGGTGAACGGGAGAGACATCCGACGTAACAGAGGAATGGAAGTTGAAAGCGGAGAATGGATCATCGTTCTAAGGGAGGAATGGTAATTTGGGCTCGGAGAGGATGACAATCGGAGCGGATTCGTTGAGGCCTGGGCTTGGAAGACGCGTCTCTAATCACGTATACGGATTTACTCCCTCCCCGCTAGTGAAATACGGCTGGCTCAATCATTTGGACCACGGAGGTCAGGTTCATTTTGTAGGTAATTAAAAATTTGGTGGGATAGTCGAAAAGAGCAAAAAAAATTAAACGATAGCTGAGAGGGGAGTTAATGATTGAGAAGGACTAGCATTGAGAAGGAATGAAAATTCAAATAACTACCACCAATTACTTAAAAGAAGGCTTTGGGTATAGCAATGAACAACTCATTATGCATCGTCACCTTCGGCTTCTAATAGGTAATGGTGAGCTCAAATGCGTATTGCAAGATATTAAATTGGATAAACGCGAGAATAAACGAGATATGCTTATTGTTTCCATTAACTCAAAATATTCATTTATTTTTTATTTATCATTTAAATGTATTTTTTGTTTTCTCCATTCTCCTAGCAAGATTATGCTTCAGTAGTTATTTTTATCGAAGATAATTTTGGGGTGTCGTTGACGTGTAATAGTTCTTTACTTTTAATTACCTTACTCCTACCATTAACATTGCCGTGTAATTACCTTACTCTTGATAGCAACATCAACTTCAACCGCTGTGTAACCACTAATTAATCTAAATTATGCATTCATATCATCATTATTATGCATAAAGTCTCAGTTATTTGCCGCAATCCTTGTGATAAATCGTGACATTGCCATATTAAAGGATAATGAGGCATTTTCTGATTGAAGCCCCCATTTAATTGATGGTTGATTTCTTAGTTAAGCCGTAAAGCCCCTGGAGGGAGAGGTAATTGATATTGTCAACTAAATTAACTCTTATTAGGCTCTTTGGCGTAGATTGTCTTAGAGGAAGATAACATAAGACAAGATGTATATGTCACCTTCAAGTTAAAGGTTGAAGTGGTTTTATTAATTATTTTGTTTAATCTGTGAATATTGAAAATTATTTTACTTGATGTTCGACATGTTATGGGTCTTGAAGAGCATTATGCTACCATATTTTACGAGGAGAAGGCAATTTATTTTTGTCTCTGACTTTATATTCCAATTTTCCGAATAATTTAATAAATTTATTAGAAAACAGTTAGCACATAAAACTCTTTCTTTTCATCTCAATAAACTTTACCTCATAGTAAAATGAATCTAGAATTTCGAAAAGGGATTATCTTGGAAAATTGTGTAAATTGAATTTTTCCCTATTTTTCTATAGTGCGATCTATATGTGCAATCGACTAAGTACGATCCATTTCAGTAAGTGTAAACAATAGCACAATAAGTGAAAAGAATAAAAATAATAGTAAGATAGTAAATGCTTTAATAGTAAGATAGCAAAATAGTCAAGAGTATCAGAAAAAAACTGCACTCATTATTTTTTAAAGAAATGAGTATTTAATCACCTGAAATGAAGAAGAAAAAACAGGATGATCCCTTCTCAAAATTCACAGTTCACAAGGTGATTGGTAACATGGAATATTACGAGCATGTCAAGTATACAGGAAATTAGTCATCATTGTTATCCTGGTTTTTTAATGCTTCTTTTATTTGTGATATTTTGTCGTCGATGCGTAAATGGCTTCCAGCCGAACGAAATTACTGGGAAAGAATTATATTCTCGGCGCGTGTGCACTTGAAATCATGTAGCATTTTGGGGTATACACATACAAGTATGTGCATTTCATTATTGTAATTGAATTTTGATTGTTTATCTACCCTCGGTAGCCATTTAATAACTTTCCATCAGTTTGTATGCTTTTACATTTTCATCATCAATGAAAATGGGACAGCTAGTGGACCTTGTGTTACAGAATGATTGGAATATAACTGTTACAGAGATATGGAAAAATGAATTTGAAATGGAGCCATAATATTTTTATAAGTTGCATTTGCACCACCAAATTCAACACCATCGCAGGCGTTAGAGTTTAAGTACATTGCTTCTCTATTTTATTACCATTTTTTTCATGTTTGAGCAAAATTTGATCTCTCTGAAATTTTAAAATGCTACTATAAGCAGAGAATTCTGCGGGAAAAATGAGTTTGGGAAACAAAAATTCTCGATGAAAAGAGAAAAAAATGGAACGAGAGCAGAGGAGAAATAAATCTACGTAACTTAATTATTTTAACAACGTGGATTGGAATTCAATGCTTGGAATTCTGAAAGGAATGGGAGTGTCCTACAATGACCGAATAATTATCCACAATTTGTATAAAAACCAAGAAGCTGTGATAAAATCAGGACCCAGTTGTGAAGAAGCTGGAGTAAAGAAAGGAGTGAGACAAGGCTGAGCACTGTCTCCTGTAATTTTTAATGTTTACATCGAAAAACCCATCAATGAAATCAAGGAGAAGGCTACTAAAGTGAATATCCACGGAGAGAAAATCAGCATTCTGCGATTCACTGATGACATAGCACTCGTAGCCTAGACAGAGTAGTAACTGAATAAGACTCTAATAACCAGAAAACTAAAATATTAGTGTGCGGCAAGAAAGAAGAGGCCAAAACCAACGCTAAACTAGGAAAACAAAAGTTGAAAGAGGTAAAAGAGTTCTGTTACCTTAAATGCCATGTTACCAACGAGCCAACGCCAATGAGTAACCAACGATGGACGAAGCTAGCAATAAATAGTCAGCGGAATAGCCCAGGCAAAAAATAAAACTCTATCAAAAGACGAACCTACTTACCGCTGGAAATACAAGCGTTGAAGCAAGGAATCAATTTTTCAGAACGTACATCTGAAGTGTGTTTCTCTATGGCAGTGAGGCATAGACAATGACAGCAGTGGAATAGAAAAGGTTGGAAGCATTTGAAATGTGGTGCTACAGAAGAATGATGAATATTAAATGGATCAACCGGGTAGGTAAGGAGGAAGTCCTAAGAAGGGTGGGAGAAAAGAGAAATCTCCTGAATACCCTAAGAAGAAGACGGAACAACTTAATCGGCCACATCATGAGAAATGATGGCCTGATGAAGATAATTGTTGAGGGACAAATAGACGGGAAGAATGGAAAAGGAAGGCCTCGTGCGAGAAATATGGAACAAGTGATGAAGGATGTGAAAGAGAAGAAATACGTAAATATTAAGAGATCAGCCGATACAAGGACTCAGTGGAGAGCTGTGTAAAATCAAATTGAAGATTGATGACCAATGATGATGATGATGAGCTTAAAATTATACCTATTGTCAGGGATGAGGTTGATTAGTCCTCGCCGAGCAATTGAGAAATGAATTAACGAAAATCAATTCAGCATTTCTCATAAAATATTATTCCTTGCTACGTTTTATTATGATAAAGTATCATTAATTACCTCTTAGGCATGCGGAATTACAGCACTATGTGAAGCCTGGTTTATGCATCAAAATGGCTATTTTAAGCACAGAAAATCTGTAAAAGTACTATATTTGCACACATATACACCCGCTCCAACCGTTGGGGAGATGTGTTTGTTAAAATAAGAGATTGGAGGAACAATGAATTTCGTCCCTTTCACGTAGAATGCAGCGTTAAAAAAGAGAATCTTTTTCGCACAGAACAACCCCTTTGTGTAACAAAATAATGCAATCCCTTTAGCCCAACAATCTCACATTTGGCAGGCCTGCAGGCATTTTGAGAGGTGAATGGACGTACTTTCACTCAAAGTGAGTGATTTTTCTGCAGACGCGGCTTCACAAAGGGTTCAACGTGTGGCACAAAATACAATGTCAAAAGAAGACTTGTCGCAGCATTCACGTTTGTGAGGACCAGAATTGCATTGTGAACATTATATTGTGAAAGAATTTCATCTGCCAGGTGAACACGTTTCATTGTGTGCAATCTGACAACTGCCACAGTACTCCTTATTGCCTTCTGTATATTCCCGTCAGTCAAATCTCATACCACTTGCGTTTCTCCTTCCATCTGTATGTTTATTTCTGCCAAAATTATGCAGTACCCCCAAATACTCTCTCGGAAAAGCCGGGATAAAATTTGAACGAGTACATTTCCATGAAAAAGGGAGTAAAAAAAGGTACAGGAGAAGGAATGTCAAGATGTGACGAGAAAAAAGGAGCTTACAGAGAAAAGACATTCAAATTGAGGCTTTGAAAATTCCGTGCCATAATCACTATCAATTTTCATTTTTCCAAGTATGATTAATTTAATATTCCTGTATTTGCTTGAAAATTTCATTAAAACATTCAGGAACGTCATGCAGTGGACATATGATAATAAAAAGCGCTTTGAAAAATTGTAAAAAAATTGAAAATAATAGTATCGTAAATATTATACTTGCAGTTAAAGTAAACTGAGAGAGGGAAATTTTGGCACATGTGACCTTTTAAGTAAAAATCTTATTGTAATATGCCATCTCTCTAATCCTAAATGCAATTCTAAGTGTACTTTCCCAGCAATAGTTCCTTTTCCATCTTTGCTGCTGAATGTTCTACATAATGCTGAATAGTGAGGGCATATTTTTAACATTTCAAACATGCTATTTACGTTTTGCATATTTGGGTTAAATAATCGAGTAAGAAGGATATAGGCTTAAGAATTGACCTGTAATTGGGTACACCTTCAAATGACATTAAATAGTCAATACAATGCGTAGAAATTGAGGGCATTGCATCGGATCACCGAATGTTATAAATGATCTTCGAATTAATGTTTTTGTACTCTGGAAAAAAGTCGATTGATGCAGGAACAAGTAAAATGTTACTTCTTCTTGCATCGATCGACTTATTTCTCAGGATTTGTACCCTCTATTCAAACTAACACAGTTGACATAATGTTAAGTTTTGATTTGGCACAGATTTTTGACTTATCTGTATAGGTACCTCTTAATTTTAAATATCTATCTACACCCTGTTACACTTCAGATTAAGAAAAGTAATATAAAACAATATATGTCGAGTCTAATACGTAATTGATGCCAGTGCAAACTGTAGGAAAATAGATCTAAGTTATTAACACCGCTTAATTTTTAGTAATATTTGGAAAATTTCTTGTAACAATTATTCCATATTTTTTCTGTTCGAGAGGTAAAAGAGAAGGAAATGCGCGAAAGAAAGTTATGTTTCGCCGTGCTAAAATATAATATTTTTCTAGCATATATGGGCTTCTGGACTGAAATTTACATTCCTATTTGTCGAATAGTTATCATCGAACGTGTTGCTTTATGTACACTCCATCAAGTTACTTTGTCGTTGGTAGCTAACGACTTCCATTTCTATGTTATCCAAAAATTGTTCTCGTATCAGTTTGTCTCGGTAGCAATAATGGTGTTTAAGATCCGTGCAATATTTATTTTGAATTTTATTAGTGAAATTCTATTTATTACCGTTAACCCAAACTTTAGCACTTGTTATGAATTATTTTATTGGTGTTTTACTAACTTAAAATACTCTAATATGTATATTTCATTGATTAATGCGTCCATTTTAGTCGACTTTTACTAAAGGAATGCGATTGTCGTACGATCCAAAAATGCCCATTATTGTGTCTACAGCAGTAATGAACCGATAAAAATTCTGGGTACTTCTGTCTTTATTGACCTAATGTATACATGACATTCGCCCTTTAAAAATCGGCTCAGTGGTAGTTTGTATTTCAATGTCTCCAATAAAGCAAAGCACACAAGCTTAAGCTTAACATTTGTGATCAAAAGCGTATTGGTATCATAAATTATTCAAAAACAAGAAGGGATAAGGGATTATGTTTTCAAAAAAATCATTAAATTTACGTTAGTAAAAGTTAAAACCTTTAAAAATTTTCCTTTAAGCTTTAAAACTTTTAAGAATGCATAACTTTTTTATGAAACGTTACAATTACTCTGTTAAACGTTTAGTGTGAGAAATCCAAATGCAAAAATAATTCCAGAATCTTTGGCTTCACTTTAGTCCATAACTGAAACTCGTATCTAAATATTGCATAGTTAAATGAGCAAAACAAATAGTTATGGACGAAAATGTTTTCATTTCCACAGTTTAATCCCATCTGAAACGTCAAATCCTCTTTGGACTCATAATTATGAAAAATTTCAGAAATTTTCAGTTTTTTCCTGACTTAACGGTCTTATATGCACATTCCCTGGAAATGTGAACACTATCTTAATTAGAAATTCTCAGGACATTCGGAAAATGAATCGATAAAGTATTAACTAATATTTCATAGAACTTATCGTTATTTTCCTAATTTGAAAATTTCCCACATCCTCTAAGTAAATGATTAAGAAATGTCTTCAAATGGTGTGAACAAAAATTGTATAATTAATGGTATCGTTAATTCGTGAGACGTCATAATCGGACATCGACCCTACAATTGGGTTGTCGCAAAGTATTTGCAAAAAGAAATTAAAACAATACTTCTCAAGATACACCCGATATAAGTACAAAATAGACGCAATGATCTATTTTCTCCTACACATATTAGAGTATCTTCGTTCGCTACTCCATATATCCGTTTTATATCTATCATTTGTCTTTGTTCTCATAACTCTCAATGTATTCTATGCTACATTTGAAGTCATATATCCCCGGTTTTTGGTTTATTTTAACCTATTATATTCCATTATTTGGAAAAATTCTTGAGTAGTAAAAAATTCCTTTTTAAAATTTCTTTTGGGGTACGTTTCTTACGCAAATCTTGGCAATTTCCTTCCTCCTCAGGTGATGAATGAATATTTAGGTTTCTGGATGAACTATTTTAATCTAAATTCAAAGGCGGTAATGATAATATCCAATCTCTCCCTCCCTTCGCGGCCGAGTTGGCAGGTTTTCGTCCTAGGGTTTGAGGTTCTCCTCTATACATTCCGAGTTATCATCCTGTTGGTGTATTGTGATGGCGCGCGGCATTCATCAGTCCACTGTGGGAATACTGGCCCGACAAAAGTGTCAACAACGCGAAAGGTAAAGCTACACCATCCTAAGATGCTCTCACTACATTAAAATCCAGCCCGCACCCTCCAATATTCGTTAAGGTATCAATGATTAAAGGCATGTGTTCCCAATAACCTCATGATGGTAAAATGTTTCCTGGAAGGCATGCAACCCAAACGGCATAATCGTAACACGGGTTGCCAAACAAACAGGATTCTATTAATCAAAATATTGTCTTCCCTTGACGATTGCTCCAGGTGTTGGTCAGCAGCCAACATATGGTGAATTGGCAGCATACTCTTAGTTATACTACATGACACATTTATTTTCCTGCAAAGGAAATTATATGCTCTGCACTAGGCCAACCTCCGATGATCTGCAATCAAAACCTTTTGAAAAATCAAGTGTTTCCTTCTGCATATTAAAAATGACCGACTAATTTAGGTTAACATGAATATGGTTGAATAAGTAATTCAAAAAGCACAGTTATTTCTTTTAGAGTCTATGAGGTTCCTTTTTTCCAATTCTGTCCAGTCGTATTTTTCACTCGTTACTGATTTGCACGATTGTCTGTCAGAGGTTTTTTAACTAATGTAAGAGAGGTAAAATTATGCATCTTTACGAAATTCTTAGCCAAAGCCACGTATTTAAAGTAAAATTAATTATAAATTAAGCCTGTTTGAATAACTTTGTACCGTGAAGCCATTGCAAATAATATCAAAGGTTTCCAAAGTAATATTTTCAGTGGAAAAACTCAAAAGAATAGTCCCATGCATGGAGCGTTTCTCAAAATATTGGATCCATACCAATAGCGCTTGCAGTCTATGTACTTGGCATAGCTAAGGTTTTCCTTATCTAAGGTTATCTGATGACACTTTAACTTAATGTCTATGATGTAACACTCATTCAACGTTAATGGTCCAATTAAATCGATTTTTATAATCAAAATTCCACAAATGTATTCACATCTTCACGTATGGTGATAATAGGGTCATTATAATCAGTAAATCAACCCTAAGATTTGTTATCTGCAGCACTAGATACTCTTTTATTCTACGCCAGCTTGTTTACTTCACCTGTTATATGTCTTATCTCTGTTTTTTTATTAACATTCCACAAATGTATTCACATCTTCACGTATGGTGATAATAGGGTCATTATAATCAGTTACTCAACCCTAAGTTTTGTTATCTGCAGCACTACATACTCTTTTATTCTACTCCAGCTTGTTTACATCTGTTATATGTCATACCTCTGTTGGCTTTCCAAGGTACATCTACCTTTGTCTTCCTCGTGGTGCCTTTCCTTCTATAATCCCATCCAGTTTGTTGTTTATAAATTATTTTTGTCTTACACAGAGTGGACCCAAACCATCGCGTACCTCTTTTTTTATAATGCTCAGCAGAGACGCTAATGTATACAGCTACCTCTCATATGCTTATTCCACACGCTAAAATCAGTGGTGACGAATGGGTGTAGAGAGGCGCTTCATGTTGCTGTAACCTATAGCCTAGGATCAACCTGGTCGGATTATTTGTCTCCGATGACCCTGGGAGATAGTACCCAAGAATTTAATGCATGGAACAGGTAGGTTTATTGTAAACGAATGGGGTATAAATTCCAACAATGCGTCAATAGTAAAGAATTGCTAGAAATTAGTTGATATTGAAGCGAGCGAAACAAAGACATTTAAGAAGCCGTAGTTAGACAGGGGGCATCAATTCCTGCTTAATAATTTTAATAGTTCTAATAATTTAAGCAAAGACAATTAAGAAGCCGTAGTTAGACAGGGGGCATCAATTCCTGCTTAATAATTTTAATAGTTCTAATAATTTAGTTTGATAATGATAAAATTGGTTTATTTTAGACGAGATTTATACTACAATGCCCCTTCTCCCACCTATTCCCTCATCAATAGTTATTTTCACTGCTAAAAAAACTAAGAAAAATTATTAGATACATAAAAAATCAGACCTATATAATATAAGTGATGATAAAAATTCGTTTTTATGTTTTCAACACTTGAAAGACAATAACAATTAAACTAACTAGAAATGAAATTTTACAAAATAAAACGTATGCTGAAATGGTGCGTGCAGATAGATATTCTTATGTATTTGACTTGTTCATTTCCTTTCAGTATTCTATATACATTTTTTTCTGCAGTTTCACCTTTTTCCAATAAGGCGTGAAATCTTTTCATCTCTTCTTTTGTCAAAGCTACACTTATGGCATTGATGACGTTCAAACCCATCTCCCAAAGCCAAAATGCAAAATAAGGGTCAGAGAGTTAGATAGATCATGGTGGCAGAAACGTGCACAAAAAGCAAACACGATGATTTAGTGTGAAGTGAGGCAATATCTCTTGAAGAAGGGAACAAAAACAAAGGAATGCTTCGGGCACAATATGAGGCTGAGAACGCATCCATCAAAGTCGAAGGAAAGTGTGTGTGTTGTGGGATCATATTCTGGATTGAGTGATGGTGAGGAAATATTTTGTTGGAAATTTGTATGAAATCGCAGGTAGGGAAAGTGTAAAACTCAGTTTCATAATATCCGGCGGGCGTTAACCGTCTTATCATGTATATATTGATTTACTCTTGCGTTCGTGGAAACTAACAGTTACAAAAGGCACAGTGGACAAACTACTAGCATCTGTGAACGTTACTTGCATAAGAGTGTCAAACTCTGTTGTTATAAACTTTTAAAATAGTTAACCAGACATATAGATAGTACTAATGGATGTATGGTTATAAATGTTTAGAAATTTACCTATCCCTATTATTTAGGTCTTTTCCTCCCATCCAATGCTTCAGCCATTGACTACAGATTTTTTGTAACCCTATTTGCCTCAATTTGGATTGTTTAGTGGCCATTAAAACTTTCGAAATAATCACTAATAATAATAATAATTCACGCATTATTCTCTTTCACATTTTTTTCGGTAAGAGAAAATCATGTCTCGGATAATCTTAGAGAAAATTATGTAGTAATCATTCATTTTAACTACATAGGTGTTACTTATATAAATCAAAGTTAATAAGTATTCACTATGGTTGATATGAACCCTATTACTCTTGGGACCATATCTGGTAATTATTGTTAACATGCCTGACAAGCAAATAATTGTTCTTGAGTTACTTATTTAAAAGTGTAAAGCTTTGCGTAATTTTATTATTGACTTAAAAATTAATGGTATTGAAATGGAAATAATATATATTAGTGGCATCTTCATTGGCATCAAATTTTCATCAAAGATTATGGGAAAATTTCTCTTCAATTTGTAACATTGTTTCTTAAACATTTTAGGTACCATCGTTTTGATATTCCTCCGTCGTAATGAACTTTTTGATGGTAAATAAGGTTGTTATTCAATGTGAGATATTAAATCTTGTCTATTTGTGGTAAAAGGATTACCTAACCCTTAACATAAGCAAAAATCACTTGTTATTGAATTCCCCAGGACTGTTACACATAAGTACAAGGCAAGAAAATGTCACATACGATATTTCTTGCATCATCATCATTAGCATTTCACGTAAAGATATATTTGTGCCAAGCAATTATTTCACTGACACTGATTGATCTCTTTCATTCCTGATCATTTTCTTTCGTATTTGTGTGTCTCTGGTCTCGATTTAATTTATTTACTTATATTTCCTTGTAATAATTCCACTTAGTGCGTGTGCTTTATACATGTGGTGTTCAAAGCTTCTCCGGAAATCGGTGCCGATTTTCATAAGAGCGCTTCCAATTTCCCCTTATTATTTTTGTCTTATTTTCACATTCTAACACCAATGTCTACTTCCAAGATTATCTAATTCTTGAAATATTTGTATGCATACAAAATAAACGATTATTTCAAATAATATTTCTCTTGCTATCAAACTTTCTGTTATGAAATTGTACCAGCAATAACGTTACATTGTTGCATTTTCACCACGGACGCTTTCACTTATTGCTAAGTAAATGCAACGAAGTGGAGCTTTAAGCCCAAGCGTTAATGTCCTCGGGACGGAAGGATGAATATTAAGGAAATGGAGAAGAAAATAATATAGGGTTTGGAAGGATATGGCTTCAATATTAGCATATTCAAACAGGCACCAAAAAGGCGCCATTGGCAGAAAGGCTTCTCAGCCTTTTCAGCTGCATTCCTCCCAAAATATTCTGAATAAGCTTTACCTTCGCTTGCGCGGTCCCTAATATTTCTTTAGAGAAATTGATGGCGTTCATCGGAACGTCTCTTTCTGAGCTGAAGGAGAAGTTTCTACGGAACCTCTCCTTTTATATAAAATACGGAATATGTGATATTAAAGGAGGTTTTACTCAAAATGCAGTGGTGTGGTAACGCTACTTCCAAATTCTGCGTCAAATTTCCGCACTGAAATTTGACTCCAATAATTTTTAGGGTGTCTGAATAATTATGCGTTAAAACTTAACAGCAGCTATTAGAAAGGGCTTTCTCTTCAAGAAGACAAAACAAGGGCGAACTCCAAGATTTCACTTGAAAGTAAGCGTCTAGGATCAGCATTAGGCCCAGTGCGTTAATTTCATGATATTTTGCTCAATATTCTTTCTGATCCAAAAAGGTTTTGTGGTAGAATGTTGACAAATTCAAATGTCTCCAATCACGTCATATATTTATACTTATTTTCATTTTTATGGTCATTTGCCATGGTATGTTTGTACACCAAACACAACAGCTTTGAATTTCTAATTGAACCATGTAAGAGTATTTACTTATCTCTCTCATTACCTCTTCACAGATAGTAGTTATCAGAATGGCTTAGAAAATTCGATTTTACTGCCACGTTAACATATGAATAAAAGCATCAATGTTAGCAAGAGAGTGTGTATTTTATGTGTTATAAGGGTCATTGATTAACCAGTGAATATGCTAAATAGACTGCGATGGAAGTGATATGAAAAAAGTGAATGGTATTTTGTTTGTGAGATTTATGTGGTGACCATTCTACTGTATTTGTGGAGGGATATACAAATTCAATCTAATACAACGAGGTCGTATTAAATTGAATTAAAATAACATAAAATAAACGAAAATTTTGAATATCTCAGAAAACCAAGGTGCGGTGAAATAAAAAAAATCAAATTTATGATTAATTATATTAATTAATAATCTTTGTCTATGCTCTATGAAATGAAACGATAAGCTTCAAATCGTCACATGAAAGTGCAAACGATTGATTATTTGGGCGATTATAAATAGCATGAACAATAAATATATATAATTATTTTAAACCGTCAATACACAGTGTAATGGCTGCTTTATATTTATCTGTTAGTCCCTGGTCCAACTTTAGACACGTTTCCTTTGTTCCAAAACAATAGAGGGTAATTTAAGTAATTGCAGTATTGTTTCTCTTCGAAAATTCAATTGCTACTGCTGTTATCCTAAATACATCATAGACATGAACCAATAGGGATAAAATGCCATGAAAATTAGTTATTATCAAGAATTAATTATTTTCGTTTCAAATCATTTCAACATTCATAAACTATACCGATATATTCAGACAAATATCATGGTTTTGCGATACCTTCACTAGATATCTGTTGTAGAATATCTGATATCTGATACCTTTACATTGTCGGCCCCGGTGGCGGCGTGGTTAAGTCCTCGCCTTCTAAACTTAGGGTAGCGGGTTCGAGTCCCCCCTGAGTGCGTTTTTTCACCACTCAAGAAATGGCTGTGTGTGCTCTTCTGTTGCTACATTTGTTAATGCCCCTTGTAAAGGTCACATGTGCTGTTTTCGGTGGTAGTGGAAAATAAATAAATAAACATAGTAGCACTCCTAAAAAATCACAGAAAGAGAGAAAAAGTAGATAACGCAAAAATAATGCACAAAAAAGAACATACATAAAATACATGTATAGGTAATCTTATCTAAGATTATATATATTTTTTATATGTTCCCAACATCCCTTTTTCTCAACTAATAAGAAACCAACAGAGATGAAAAAGCTATCAGTAGATAAAGCTTCCAATGTATTTTGTCTTAGCTCAGCTCCCGTTGTAACTTTTTTTACAATTTAGATAAAAATAAAAATATTTTTGCAAAAATGTGAATACAAGAAAATGGTGACGTACATGAACAGCGGAGAAGCAACGGCTATTGTTGCAGGAGACAAGCATGTAGTTTTTAATAGTCAGAATGAATAATTAATAATGAGTATAGGAAATCGCTTATGCGTCCAGAGTAATTAATTGCATTTCCTATCTTGTTTCTGCACTTTCCTGACCTTTTAATTTCAACAACTCAACAAAACACGAAATTGTTTTGTGATTTAGAGGTGAAGGTTGAATGTGTAAATATTTGTACAAATTTACTGGTTTTAAGTTATTACAAAACTGATACACTTGTATGCAACCAGTAGTTAAGAGCAGTTAAGTGATTCAGCTTTGAAGTACATCTTCGGAAATGATCTTAAATAATGAATGGGTGTTTTAATTGAAACCTGTGTCCTGAGAAATCCTGAGAGAATGAGTAAATTCAACGCCATGGAAACAAAAGACTATATTTCATTACGTTTTCTCCTGAGATGCCTTTTATCCGGAAATTTACGGGAATATATGAATACTCTCTTTTCAAGGAGAACGCGTGTTTAATCGCAGAACAGTTTTCTTCACCCTTATCATCAACCATGACCGTATATTTCTGCATCTTCTCTGGAAGGCACGATAACTGGAGGAATAGAAAGCTGCTAAGTTATCACAATGCTCTGAGCCGAATTGGTGAATTGCTGAATTGGTACCGAAAATTATCTTGTTCAAGCGTTTTTTTTATCCTCAATGGACCCAAATACCATCATGAGATCATTTTATAACTGGCAAGATAACCAGTAGCAGGTAAAAAGCACTCACAAGCCATTGCACTGGTTGTTGAAAATCTGACCGTAGTGGGACTCGAACCCGCGATCCCAGGAGTAGATGTCTGTACCCCGCAGAGAACTATACCCCGCCTCATCCAAGGCCGGCACATTACTAAAGATTAATGGAAAATCACTCATTGTTTTCTTTGTATTCAAAAGATAGTAGTGTTATTGTTTTAAGCTACTACAACATGAATGTAATCAAGATAAAATCACTTTATCTGAGCTAACTTAATCTTAAGCCTAAATCTAAGACAAATACCAAGACAATACCAAGACGGGATTCGAAAACAATGTATTAGGTTCGTCAGGAGTGGCATCTTATTATAGCAAGAAGTTCCACAGAGAAAAAATCATTCGCCTTCCGCGGCCAGTTCGCGGTCTTTGAATTCGTTTAAGTGGGCATCTTATTAGCCGATTATTATGACCTGCCTTAATTTTTCAAAGTGAACTTTAAGCTCATTCGTAATTTCTTGTAATTGCATCAACGCTAAAGTCGCCCATAAAACTAACAGAATTGAACATCGAGGCATCAGAGTCACCAATTGCTATCCTCCGGTGAGATTACACAAACGACGTGCGATGAATGAGCGTGTCTCTTGAAACCGCACAAGCTCCGGCCCGGACAAGTCGTTTCAATCCCGCAGAAAGGAACCTCTAACGTCGCGACCACTCGCCAGGATACCCGCCCGAATCGTTGAACCTCTCTGGTGGGAACAAATTTAATGAAAAATTCCATCGTGACGAAATGACTAACTTGTTCGGTTCATGGGAAACGACGACACTGTGGGAGTGGTGTGAGGGAGGAGGGGAGAAACGTCCTTCCAGTGCAATATGAAATTCATCACATCTCTCACATCAGGCCGGCCGCCATGCAAGGAAGGGAGCCAGGGAATGTTAAGACGGCACCAAACCACCCACCGACGAAATAAAGTGGACAGCCGGAAGAGGGGGAAAAATATATGACGAACGGGCGCCGTGGACGAACAAGCGCGCTAAGCGAGAGGCTTCGCGGCGCAGCACTTTATTGCACGTAGGCAGAGCGCAAGGGTTCTTGAATTATGGACGGTGACAAGGAAGGGATGGGACGCGAAGAGGGAGGGAGGATCGATGGCGTTTGGGAAAGCGTTCGTCCGGGGAAGGGAACTGAAACGGGACGGGAATAGCCAGCTGAAATAACGAGCAAGGCATTTCGATTGTTGGAATGATCCGGTGCTGCTTGCTAAGCTTTGTGTGGTATGACGGGGATTTAGCGTGCTGGAAATATTTCTGGCCAGGATGTAGTGACTTGTTCGTTAGATGCCTATCGCCTCCGCAAAAAAATGAAGTCTCGTGTCAGCTTCCGACGCGAATTTATCCCCGTGGTCATTTAGCATGTGATTAGATTCGCTGCAGGTCGTTCGTTACTGACATTCCCCTAATTGGCATGGAATTAATGGAATTGGCCAATGGAAGGAATGATGAATTAGGTCAATGATAGCATGCTAGTACATTCATTCTAACCTTAACCCAAATTTTCGAGAAACTAAGCAGTATTTTTATTTTGTTTATGCAGCTTTTGATTGACATCAAAATTTGCCTTTTGCATCATAATCCCATTGCTAATAACATTGAAAAGTTCATAAATTGCAAATAAAATCATAATTAGAAACGTAATTACGTTAAAGGACAAAATTCAACCTTATCATTTACTAAATTAATGCCTGCAAATATTGATGTCTCGGAAAATCACTGCTTGGGAAATTCTCAACTTATCTTCTCGACAGTTTGCGTGGCTGATGTAAAGACCAAGATGCCTTTTGCATCATAATCCCATTGCTAATAACATTGAAAAGTTCATAAATTGCAAATAAAATCATAATTAGAAACGTAATTACGTTAAAGGACAAAATTCAACCTTATCATTTACTAAATTTATGCCTGCAAATATTGATGTCTCGGAAGATCACTGCTTGGGAAATTCTCAACTTATCTTCTCGACAGTTTGCGTGGCTGATGTAAAGACCAAGATGCCTTTTGCATCATAATCGCATTGCTAATAACATTGAAAAGTTTATAAATTACAAATAAAATCATAATTCGAAACGTAATTACGTTAAAGTACAAAATTCAACCTTATCATTTACTAAATTAATGCCTGCAAATATTGATGTCTCGGAATATCACTGCTAGGGAAATTCTCAACTTATCTTCTCGACAGTTTGCGTGGCTGATGTAAAGACCAAAAGGTTTCAAATTTAATCAAATCTTTTTTTGCCAATCATTCTCAGCGGCATTGTTTTCAGTAAAAATATCTAGCTGGGAGATTTTAGGTAATCATTACCATTGACA
Source organism: Platycnemis pennipes (assembly GCA_933228895.1). Taxonomy (NCBI): domain Eukaryota; kingdom Metazoa; phylum Arthropoda; class Insecta; order Odonata; family Platycnemididae; genus Platycnemis; species Platycnemis pennipes. The sequence goes on from OW121847.1 coordinate 99,387,066, forward strand.
TGTATTCAAATGAGAAATCTGAGGACCACAAAGGAATGACAATATTTTGATTAACGTAAATTTATTAAAACGCTATTTCCATTACTCAAAACTTCATTGAATAGGGTGACTACAACGGCTTCTTTGGTACGTAACACATCAATTAATATGCGAAGCGGGGCTAAAAAGCCAATGTAATTAGATCTCGATTTCATCATATGCTCTTGCTTGCAAGTGTATCAGCGCTTATATGGTACTAATTACGGCTCATAAAGAAGCCGTATCAAAATATTGAAACTAATCATATGCAACCATTTAGCTGCACATTTTTTCCCCATGCATTTATTCCGTAAGACCTCCGCTTCGGCTAACCCTTATGTGCACTTCCTGGTACCCGGGTGCCCACCCTGTCATATTTTTTCTTTGAACTTCATTTAATTAAAATTGTCATCCGAGGTTCAGCATCTCCATTAATTAACACCTTAAAATCAGAATAACTACTCACAATTTTTTCATAATTTTTGTATAGGTAAACAAAATGGCGTTTAAGTAGGTACATGTGCTTAGCGGACATATCCGGGCACCTGGGTATTAACTGTCTATAAAATAAAGTTTTATGCCGGTAAATTGATTAATTACATCTTTAAATGAGTTTTTAAATAACAGGATTTTTTAAATAAATAATTGCATCACTTTTTGACATATTAGGCCGGTCTAAACTATGGTCCAAACAAGCGAAAGCGCTCCATTCACGACTCGCGTGACATTATTCTATCTCGCTTAATGGACACTATAGAAGGTTAGGGGACTTCAAAGGGCTTAAATACTTGATTGATATACATTTACTTAAGTATATTGATTTGAATTTATATTCTCCATATTATGATTCAGAAATAAAGAAAAACTAGAGGTGGGCACCCGGGTACCCTGGGTGTGTAACAATGTGGCAAAAGTTGAGTGTGCGCATCAGGGCAATATAAATATTTTATAAGTATAAACGGTGACCATAAAGAATATATATACGAGGTTAAACACGTGCTGCGCGCGTTGAACTTCTGAGGGCACCCCTCGGAATGGTCCGGAAGATTTTAGTACAGTTGATAGAATGGAATGGGTATACTATTCGGTAAATATTACACCTAAACCGGTATAAAGTTGGTGTAATATTTTTCTGAAATGGTCTGGGTTTTTAAAAACATAATAGATCCTTTGAGCTTAGAAATATTTTAGGTGGGGATAGAAGTGAATTTCTTATTTGAAATTGATAAAAAAACGTAACGGTTTGAGTGTAGGATAGCTATAATCAATTTTATAATGGTGGATGTGTTTTCAAGTTAATGGAACATATAATTCAAGTTAATGCAGTTAAGATTTAGCATTTAGCAACAGAGATTATTACATTTCCCAAAATTTTAAAAAGTAAATTAAATTATAATGCACAGAATATAATGCATTATTACTATTAATAAATGTTTTTTTTAAGTGTTAGAAAAATATGTCATCGCTTCGAAATCCATATTTCATGCTCAAAAACAGAGCAACCGGTAGGCAAAATTGTTTTCTTTCACTATCGGAACTGCAAAACCATCAACTAATGTTTTCATACTTAACCAATTGATTAAACTAATTCCACTTTCTTCAACTTCTTCCACTTCATCAATGCACCTTTTTTCCCTTCACCAAAAATGCAAACTCATTTACTTGGCAACGTAAGCTCGAGGTCCTTCAATTTGTAAACAAATTTGCTTAGCAAATCTTTCCTTAACCTAAAAGATAGGGAAAAAAACATTTTTCATGCTTACGTTTTTACACTTTTCGGTCGGTCGACGAAAATATACATACGCTTAAGCAATTCGTCCAGCTTTCTTCTTTTGAAGGACGCCAACCCCGGTTCGATCCGGGTACCTTTGGAGATTGCCTCAATTTAATGGACCAATCGCGAACACTGCAAACACACATAGGTACAGACAAATTCCAGTAATTAATTTGTTGATAATGCTTTTGATTTTTCTGCCCACATTTCTTATGGAAAGGTATTGTGACATGCCTCAAGGATCTTCCAAATTTCCATTTGTAATCTGTGGTAAGCGGGTCTTTTCTCAAACAAAAGTGTTAAATTCTTACCATTATCAAGAAGTTTGGTGGCATTCCTGGCGAAATGGCGATGCTTCATGAGCATGAAAATGGGTTTGGTGTTCATTGCTAAAGCTGAGACGAACCCCCTCCTTTTTGCGCTGGGGTGCTGTAATCTTAATTTGAATTGTGTTGCATCCCTAAAGCCCTTCTTGACTCAATAAAGTATTGAGGTGAGAGTGCTGAAAAGGTGAAAGATTTTAGTGAAGACGGGAGAGGACCTCCAATAAATCTACTCCGTTTTCTAACTCAATTTTCGTCTGCCGGCAATTAATCCCCGGAGCATCCTGTCTTTGTACCCTATCTTTTTCCTCCTCCGCCAGTCCTCCTCTTTACTTCATCACGCGTCTCCTGCCAACTGCACGCATCTCTACAAATCCATCTCACTAGGAGGGGGATCGCCGCCTTTTTAGGACGGTTAACCCAAGGGTTTCTCTCGGGAACCCAAGTCCTTCACCCCATTGCGTCTTTCCATCAACGCTCTTCGTCCTTGGACGCTGCTCCGACGGAGATGCCATCGGGTCTGAAGGCCAATGTGCGAATAGTCCTCCTTCCACATCGGATTACGCCTCTCCCTTTTTCGCCCACCCCTGCCTCCCGCTCGGAAACGTTGGATTTATTCGGAGCCTCCGAGGGTACCTGCAGATTTGCTCGATTCTTCCCTCGCCACCCGATTGAAACCTTATCTTGCGCCTCAGTCCTTCGCGTTTAATTTTCCCTATGTTTATCCTCTCTCCGGGTATTAAAATCTAATATAATATATGTTGCCTTTAAAAACTCTGCTGACCGCATAGCACGCAGCCGTGGTGTCAGTTTCCTGTAGAAGGTTTAAGGGTTAACTTTTCTCAAAGTAACATCAATAGATTCAATCAATTATAATCAGCTATGAAACCCATGTACAAGACTTTCAGGAGTCGTTTATGAACAATCATAAATTAATTAATGATGGGTACATCCAGAGCTAATGTTGTTTTTTAATGCCTTCTATCATGATTTGTGATTAAAACAATTTTAATCAGAGCAATAATTTTCAAATGTAGCCAAAGGATTTAAGCGATACAATCAATTATTCACTTTCACAAATATTATAGAAATATTTTATTTAATATTATTCATTAAACTTTTGATAAACATACTACGTGATTAAAAGTTTAGTAAGATTTAAAATGAATATTTAACACGAATTTCTATTCGTCACAATTTTTATTCGCTTTAGAGAAACTGCAAACTAATGTAAGTATTAACTTCGGGAAATTAATCGTACTGTTAGTAAAGGCTTTTCTAGTTTTGCTGTTAAACAGCTGAACGACAGTAACATGTTTGTTTTATCTGCTGCAAAGAGCTAACACATTTTTTATCCACGTGATTGCCAATTAGTGCACAGTTTTAAGCTCCAAAGCTGGATGAGCCTAAGAGGAAAAATCAAATTAACGCGACTGACGCTTGTGCGGGTTGCCATTTCCTCGCCTCTCTCTATGAAACCTTTTCATTAAGGTGTTCCTTTAATTTTCCGTGAAGTATTGGAGAATTTCGCGTGTGTTTTTGGAAGTGACCTGGAAGTTAAATTAGAGATATATGCTGCTGACTACCTACTCATACCAAGTGGACTGCCGTCCCAATGATAACAGGCCAACAACATGAGAAGCTTAATTAACGCAGATCCAACCTTGTGTAAGAGATTCTCGTGGGTCAATAAGCATGAAAACTCTTCCTAACATGACATATAGACTGATGTGATAACAGCAACTCTCCAAATTATGAAAATGAATGTTTTAGTGCCTTAACGGTAAACTGCGCACTAAAATAGCGTATCAAAAGAAGGAAGGTAAACTTATAAATCAATGAACTAGAGGTGGTAAAATATTTGGCAGGGTAAAAGATGGTGGCATGAAACTCATTCTGCGCACAATAGACTGCCTTCATAACCTCCAATAACAAATGCTCAGCAGTTCACTCTGCATCTATATTATACCCTACAAGCCACCATAAGGTACGTGGCAGGTATCAATCGATGTAAGGCACAAAGATAAGGTTACAGACCGTACTGGTGTTAATGATTGTCATTTTCGTAGAGGTTCTTTTGGCTCCACCCTGAATATTTGCCTTATTAGTCCTCAATATATACCAGCTCACAAAATATGACTTTTGTAATAACAATGTGTATAATGATTCTCACATTATTCCAACATTTATAAGTTTCCATTGCTTATGAATATGTGAACCTGGACAACTTTGTAACGATTTGCATCAATCGATCGTTAAATTACTATTAATGGAGGATTATGTTTATTTGTGAGAAATATTTTCAGTCATAAGGTTTCCAGTTTAAGTGAAAATTTTAAACTAGACTTTCTGATTGCAGAAATATCTTATGAATTTGGGGAAGTTGTTGTGGCAGTTGTACATAGGCCTCAAAACGTTATTTGTTGTGAGAAAACATTGAGTCTACGCTGACTAGCATAATACCATATTATGACAATATAAAAAACTTGCGACTTTCACTCCAACTAGCTAAAAGGCGTTGCAATTACAATTTGTCCATTACATTGATTCTACCAAGGTATTAACTTACAGACTTCAGTACCTTAGTAGATCTGTTTATTATTGACAGCATGCCTAAACTTAGTGAGCATTGCCATTATCCTATTCCTTTTTTATATTATAATGAGCTGATATAAATTAAGTTTACTTTAGGCAATTATAAACCCTTTTTAATAAGCTGTCGCAATTCGCGATACATATACCTATACATACTACAAAGGAGGTGTGGGCGGGTGGAAGTGCTCAAGGTAGGGGGGGTAAGAGACGGAGGAGGGGGGTTGATTTGAGGTGAGGAGGAGACAGGGGGACCACGGGGAGAACAGACGCTTCTGGAATGCTCAGGAGGGGAGAGTGTGAAGGGAAGTGATATTAATTGGTCAAATTCGCATTGTTCTTTCCGCATGGAAGCACCTACCCTCAAAATTTCGAGGGAATCGAGTTCAAGGGCCCGTTTCCTTTCCACATGGAGAGGCTTTGAGATGAAGTCACACCAACGGCATTGTTCAGTGAAATGTTTGCTGAAATGGGATTCTTCAGGTTGACCGTGTGACCGTTTGACCGTGACGGGGTTGCCCAAAAAAATGAGCGGAGGTGTTCCATGGGACGCATTTTGAAGTTCCTACTCAAATGTCATATATAAACTGTCCCACAGTCCTTATAAAGCAGTTTGTAAATTCCTTAATTCTCAGGAGGATCCCGTTTGTTTTTTGCCATTTTTTTATTCTAAACAAACAAATCAAACATTCCATTTTTCCGTTTCATTACTTATATAGAAACTTTTCATTCCTTAAAAATGAAATATGGTAAAAACTCGCAGTACCAGTTCCTTATCATTATCATAATTACATTGATTTTTCTAATTATATCAGCATATTTTTGCTGAGATTTGTTGCATTTTGAGCATTTTGTTATTCAAATAACAACCAAACATGCACTTATAGGTAAAAATCTGCAAAATAAGATGCTAATTCTTATTGATGTCGTGCGGGAAAGGTAGTACTTTTTCTTCCCCAAATGAAGTTTAGCTCGATCGGAAGTTACCTAATTAGGAAATACTTCTATACACGCAGCGAACCTAAAAGGAGTCTCGCATTCCAATCCACGTTCCAGCCAAAGTAACCTGGTCAGTTACGCGATGGTCTCACAATCCAAAAGGTAGCGGGTTTGATTCGCTCATGAGGCGTAGCTGTTGCGTTTGTGTTAGGATTAAGACCATACGGCGCGATACAAGTTTAGCCGTTGACGTATCTAAAAATTCAAGATGACTAATACTACTCCAATCAGCTATTTGTTCCTTTACTCCGTTCGACATACCTTTCCCACCCTAGTGCTTTGATTAAAATCAAACTCTTTCCAGAAACTTCGGTAAATTCCGAATCCCATCTATTTCTGTCGGTGTTTCGTGACGCCTCTCCCGCTAGACTTTTGCCCCACATTCTCCTCCGTACTACACGATTGGGAAATATCGGACCGGCAACGCATCGGATGTTGCTGTTCTTCCTTGAAAGGATTAGGGAATCGGTAGCAGAACAATAGGAAACTCGTGTTCGGGGAGATTCTTCCTCGCCCTTTGCGCCTTGTCGCCCCGCCGTCCTCGGAATGCAATCCAATTTCTCCTCGGACGGACGCAGAGACTCGAAGTTATTCCGAGGAGTGCGGGGTATATCGCGGGAAATGTGGTAACGTGACGGGATCTTATTCCGCCAGCGGCACGGAGGAGGCGTAAGGGGGGGGGGGGGGGGGGGGGGGGAGTGTCGCCGGATTTAAGGAAAAAATTCTCATTGAGACAATTAGAGGTGACGTCGTTCGAGAATGAGCGCGGCGCTTCCTGGATTCCTAAAAATAAATAAATGGCATGTTGGCTGCCTTGCCCAGTTTCCTTCTCCTTGAATTCGTGCAATGTAACCCACAGTGAATCATCCGTCATTTCCTTTTCTCTATTTTATCTCAAAAGGATGTCTACCCCTGGGGTAGGAACGGAGGGATGGAAACGGGTTGGTGTGATGGCTAGAGTACTGGCCCAATCTCCCGAGGGCCTGGGTTCGATGTCGTCAGTGGCTTGAAATTTCACTGGTCAAACGTTTTACCCCTCCTTCATGCAGCTTCATATTTTTTGTGATATTTTCAATACGCTTAAATTCCTCTCTTGGCAATATATCCGGAATAAGGTTAAATATATCAGATAAACACCATTGACCATTTACTAAATAGGGTTCTATGCAAATGAAATGAGAGAGTACGAGGAAGAAGCTATTTTACATTTGTCAGGCCTCATTTAGAATGTGCTGCTTGTATATGGGAACCGTATGCGGAAGTTGTAATGAAGGAATTGAAGAGTGTTGAAAGGAGATCAGCTAGATTTGTTAAAGGCATTTACGATTATTGTATTGGCGTTACGAGTTTAATAGAAGAACAAGGATGGGAATTACTATCAGAACGCAGGTTAAAATTTACGCTAAACTTTTTAAGCTAAATGGAAGCTTATTTGTTAATAGCTGATAGATAATATTTAAATATATATTAAGAACCCTTGCATGTTATGCTAGAATTGGTCAGATTAACAAGATTAGGGAGATAGATTGTCGTACTGATAGATTCAAAATCTCATTTTTCCCGCGTACCATGAGAGAGCACAATACGCAGCATAGCAGAGGGATAGGTTGGTGAAATATTGTTATAATAGTCTGTAGTTCATGATGCATATATCCAATCCCTTTAATCTAAACCCTTTAATACTATGTAGATATTATTCATCTAGATGCATGTGACCCTATTATCTCGCATGTATTCATTTAGTAGCTTAGGTGCATGTCAATAGTGCATTTTTAGTGATCTTCAACCCCTGCCACACACCCTCGTGGTAGTTCGAAGGATATTAGGTAGATGTGGAGGTACATATAAAGGAATGAAACTTATCCTACGTTTACGCTGAACCGTTTCCAGCAAAGCGCTGTGTGAAGAGCGATTCGAGTATAGTACTCCGTCCGTAAATTGGGACGTCAAGCTGTGATCCCCATGACGCTTTCCGTTAATTTAGAGCAGGCCAATGGCGAAGCATCTCCACACTTACTCATTTCCTTCAAATACCTATATTTTTCATTTACCCACCGATATAGCGCAAATGACAGCTGTCATATACCGTCGCCGATTTCACTTCAAATACTTCTCCAGGGTAGGTATGTAAGTAGGAATCTCTTGCAGACATTTTTTTCTGCTGAATCTGTGGTCTTCTATCGTTCGCACCTTTTCATTATTCCATTTATGCCATTCATGCTCCTATTCCATTCCAAATTCAAAGCACGATTTTAATCACTTAAACTCGTATTTTTACGTTTAATGACATATAAATGTAGAGATATATCTCATTTCCCAACTCATAAAAGCATACAGCAGCAATAGAGAGAAGAGACTCTCTCGGAAAAATAAGGAATGCAAAATGGTCTACCAAGTCCTCAAAGATCGTAATTTCACTGGTGTCTTTGGTGGAATGAAGAGGAGAGAGGAATATCTTCGTTTTGGAATTAAATAATAGAAATATAGATGGTACACATATTTTATGGCAATACAGCGTCAACTTGATTTTAAGCGGAGTATTTTCATATTGATTCATGTAAGAAGTTCTTTGCATAATTTTCTTTCAGGTCTTTCACACTCCAGTCCCCACTCCATCATTGCACATGCGCTGAAAATGTTAAACTGCTTATCTGAATTGAGAATACAGAGGCATCCTTTTTAAATTTTACATGTCTATTTTAAAACCCGCCACAAAAAATATGTTTATTTTTTTCGAAATGAATATATGTAACTGGTTTCCTTTTATTGACGCGTTTGCATCTTTACTTCAATTCAATTAAATCGTTAGGGCCACAGTATATATAAGCTCTGGAAGCTATTTTTTGTTTTGTTTGCCTTTCCTTTCCAAGCCGTTCAATAACTGTTGGATTTGACCCTTGCTTTTAGGTGTTTGTCAGATATGATATTTTTCGATGATAAAAATAGTAGTTTGCATGCGCATTTTTCATTTATATGAGATTATTCATATAAATTCTAAGGTGTAACCTTTTTTTCTAGTTGGGATTCGTGAATGAAACAGAAATATAATAAATATTGATGAGTATTCTCAAGGACTTGTCACATGCCATCTCTCAGTCCAATATGTTTTTGTTTCCCCTTTTTCTGACATCTTATTGCCCCTCCTACTCAGGGAGTAATAGTATGCCTTCCAATTCCTCTCGTCGCAATACACCTGGCAAAAGATGCAATAAATCATCTTATCCCCTTCGCCTTTTGAAGGAATGAACTTTTATCACACTTCCACCGAACCATTGTCAATAAAAGCGAATTTCTCGTGACCCTCCTCTCTCTTAGACCTTGAATGATGAGCCAATCAATCAATAATTCAGTTAAGACACCTCCTCTCCAACTCCACCGGAAAAGTCTTTCTCCTTGTCTTCGATCACTCCCAACCTACTTCTTAACTTTTTTCTCAAGGCCATTCATCACTTTCGTCACTGTTGGCTCATTTCTTTATATTTATTCAGACGAATGAGAGCCGAGAGAGAGCGACGATCTTGCCACTATTTGCTGTAATCAATGGAAAAGCTTCCATCATAGTCTTGTACCTCAGTTGGGCGAATGGGAGCATAATAGGTCCAAATACTTATTCAGCAATCTGGGTAAGATGAAGGAAAAGTCATTCATACTGATTTAATCAAATTGTCTTCATTTTTCACCTCGTAAAGAACATAACATGACCAATAAATCAATAATTCAAGGGAAAGTCAACTTTCTGTAATCGTCATCAAATAATTTTTTATGTGGGATAGGTGGAATTTCTTACTTATATTGGCTGGTTTATATGTAAAAATAGAAGAGAAGAACTCTCAAAATGTATAAAATTTCCTCGGAGCACATCTGCATTAATCTTCAATCATTTTCTTTGATACGTATGTGCAAGATTTTTTGGTACCATTATACACTAGCTGTTATATTCCATATCAGATTCTTCTGAACACTTAATTACCTCAGCTGCATTATAATTTAACATTTACCTCATCTACCCTTTATTTTATATGAACTGATTTGCCCTTACACGTACTGTTAGTAATGTTCTACTCGTGTTGTTCCTACCACGAGCAAGTAAGCATTTTTTATAACGAATTTGTGGAATACTTGATAGTAATTATTTTACTGAAAGCGGTATTCCTATTACTTTCGCAGCCAAACTATACGAAATTCTAAAATTATCTTATAAAAAATAAATGAAATTTTCACCTCGGAATCAAGTGATGAATTGAAGCCTCGGCTATTTCTTGTGTAACGTTTTTGCTTCAAACATGTAAAAAATAGACCAAAGGTCTCTTTTAATTTTGGCATTGAGTCCTACCGGTAACATGTTTCTCTGGCAACAATATGGGTTGGATGGATTCGAATTTTCTCTTCCCACGGATTGTACGACACTCAAACGAACGGCTATGCGACAACTCAGTATGGGAAAAATATTAAGAGGAATGTATGAAGCCTAATTTTCAAGCTTTAAGTAAATGAGTTTGTTGTTCTGAAAACTGGATCCTCGTCAAATTCTCTCCGAGATTAGGCATCCTGGTTAGTGTGGTGGTCTATGCATTAGCTCAGCTAGCCATAGGCCCGTGGTATGATTCCCGTTACAAGAAAGCTTTTATCGTGAACTAGCTGAATGTGCCCGTTGAAAAGTGAAAACAAATAAAATGTAAGCATAATATGGAGAAATTTTAACATATATTGTAGACGAAACCCAACTTAGATTTGGAGCTAACTTTCGCTCCAAGTCCCATTCTGTGCCGAAAATCTATTATAAACCAGCGTTAATACATAAATACTGTCAGTATTCGAACATGCAGTTTTACATTAATGGGAATAGTATTCCAAACCTTCCAGTGGGGTTATGTTTGAAACCATCGGGATTATCTGGAACAGGTAACCAAGGAGTCACGTGGAGTAAACACAAGTGGCCCAAAAATTTGGTGTGTTAAAATCGCTGATTACAATCTTATTCTTTGATTAAACTTGTGTTTTATCCCATATTGGGGCTTTAGATTCAAGATAGATGAGAAAAACTCACGTGAAAATTATTAATTATATTGAAACGAGTGATTCAGACACTCTAAATTTGCAACCCAATCGTGTTTACAACACTTGACTCACATGTTACCTATTTGAGATAATCCCGCAGGTTTCAAACACAACCACCCAGGCTAGAATGAGGCCATGTGGTAGGTAGGTACTTGGGAAGGATAGGACCAGCCTCATTGGCAAAAAAATGTTTTCTCTGGCCTTTTATGTGCATTATGAGTTCATTTATTCCCTGACATCATTGTATTGGCGTTAAGAAACTTCCTACGAATAAGTGATCATCAATAATATATTCTATTCTTATAATATAGTAAAAATTTAACATATTTATACTAAATACCTTTGGTCTGGTATATTTATACCTTCCTTGGTTTTTTTTGATGCATATTAATATTATATTTTATTTTTCGACTCACTACTCTCATTTTTGTTAGACCACGTTCAGGTTCCTCCTCACTTTTGTCCGTCTCCATTAACGACAATTTCGTAAACTATTGAGCTCTCTTCCATATATCCTAGTTCCATTTCACAGGACAAACGCGGAAATAAATCCGAAAAATATTCAGAAATTGAACCACCCGGGAGCCTTCGTTTACATCTAGGTTTACCGGATGTAAACCGAACTGATCCGTGAGTAGTAATAGTACTAATCCCGTATGATTTTCCCGACTAAAATGGCCGATCAAGCTTTACGAATTAACCGCAGTGGCTATTTTTGTACCTTTGTTTCCTCGGGAAAAGCACAATGCAGGTTACGGCATCTCTTTTGGACGCATAGTTTAGGTGGTTTAAGCATCATCATTATTCAAAGGAAACAATGTAAATGGCCTTGGCAATGCTCAAAAAGGAACAGAAAAACTATAAATTTAAACTTAAATTACACAATTTACAGAAATATCGAGGGCAAAATGTAAATCGGTTGTAATAATTGTAAAGTTTAAAATTTTTCTCGTTAAATACAAAAATTATTAAAGAAACCGATTAAAATTTAGTTATTTTACTGAGAGAAAAACCAAACTCTCGTGCTTTCATAAATTGAAAAAGTCAATTTAGGCCAATGCAAATACATAATTGGCGCCAGGAATCTATCCCGGGCCCTGAGCCTTTTTCATACAGCTTATAGCACCTTCTAGTGATACGATAGAATCCTACAAAGTTTCGGCTACATCGGTTCAGTAGTTTTTGAGGAGATGATCATAGAATAGACAGACAGGCACATTATTATGATTAATGACAGACAGACACATTATATATTAGTATGATTACATGTGATGCATGTCAGGATGACTATTGGTGAATTGTCGAATTCATTTTTTTAATTTTTATTCCTTCGTGGATGGATATCATTGTGTTTCACGTCGTTATTACATCCAAAGCCCATTCGTTATTTTTACTTGATAACATACGTATTCCAACCTATACTTTCGCAAGTTTCATTGTGATTCCCCTATTGCACAACGTCTTCTTGCCAACGGCTTACAGGGTACCTACTGTAAGGGCGTAGACGTGGACGATCCTTTCATACAAGGGCTATGGAAAAACACCTCGCGATCTTTTTGAGACTCACAGGGAATGAATATTTGATGCCAGAATGCTTCCGAGGAAGAATGCTTTTCTGAACTTGCTCGCAATTCCCCTTCGCCCCACAACCCTCGACTTCGTCCCGCCCACATTCCTCACCCTCAAATCATTGTCACCCTTCCTAAGCTCCCCCCCCCCCCCCACGAAATATTCATTCGTTCGCCCTCCACGTCTACACTCCCGAGTGTCGGACGCCGTCCTTTCTCCCTCTCCCGATTCTCTCCTCGTTCGGCCCTGACGCTCCCCCTTCCCTCTTCCCCCAAACTGCCACTGAATATTGACCCGCGGCCCTTCACGACGGGGCGCGTCCCATGAGGTGCACCCTTGACGCCCCCGCCCGGCGGTTGCGACGACACTTTTCTCCCCAATACTGCCACTGCCTCTCCTCCGCCCTCGGCCCGCCATCATCTGCCGCTACACTCCGGCATGCCACGCCCCCTCCTCAACCCGACTCCCTCTTCAGCCTGGGACCACTTCCTTCCTCGCCCTGTTGGCTTTAAGAGGGGCCCGCAGCGTTCGTGTTTCTCGGGCGAACGGATTCAAGGAATCCCTTCTGTGAAACGGCGGGATTTTCGAGATTGCTTAGTGATGCTACAAGAGGGACGTTTCGTTTCTATTTCAAGCGTGGCAATTCACTGCAATCATTTCCCCTACTCAGGAATATTTATTTTCAGTATTTCACGGAGAGGCTGTCGTTCGTTGCGAAAAGAAACCCAGAAATCCAATCTCATAAATCGATGCATCATTCATATTTGCGAGCGAGAGTGAAAGAGAGAAAATATATGGTATCAAGCAACTTATAGTAATATTGGAAACGAGATGGAGAGGTTTTTGTTTATTCCTCATAAAACATTGTTCGCTTTACCTACAGTCCGAAGAGGTTAGAGTTTAAATGACTGTATAGCGAATGAAAGAAATATCCAATATAGTTTTTGCGCTAAAGTTGATTAGGCAGAATTTTACCCCCACTTTTAAGGTGTGCTTCTTCATCTTTCTACTTTCCTCAAAACTATCCCAATTCTTTCCCCATCACAGAGCTAATTACCCCTACCCTGTTGCCCGAACGGATGCCCTATTGCCGTCATTTGAGAGTAAATACCGCCTACCCATAACTCAAAACTTTGAGCATGAAGGTCACGCCTATACGCTGAAACTAGTCTTAACTGAACGAATTCTATTGGGAATATATTTGGGTGGTTTCCTCTATTTGGCAGTTAATTTCCATACTTTCAGGCCAAATATGATGGATTTGTTTAAACTGCGTTATGGAATTCCTTGATGGCTACCTAGCTACACTTTTGGGACTTGTGTCTTCGAACATAATGTCAAGCGCTTAACATTGATTTATTTGTAAAAAAATAACTAGGTATTTTTACTCATATTGAATGGATTCTTTTACGGCTAACCCCTTGAAATACCAAGCTCCTCATATAAATCACATGGTATCGTTGCAGCATCTGGAAGGAATGCCTTGTAACATTTTGTAACATTGATGAAATGAAAAGAGCTACAAAGAAACGTCTTTTTCCAACTCGTCATTCCGTTCCGGGAAGATTATGCAATAAAATTTCCACTCAAATATATTTTCGGGCGACGCAGAGCTTTTCTGCTAGGTTTCTTAAAATATCATTTTCAATATATTCTTGACAAATTTTTAGAGGTGGTGACTGTAGTAAATGCTTTTTATTAGCTAATTTCAGCTTTAAAACAATACAATTGTGCTGATTGGTCTGAATGAACGTGATTTATTTTATAAACTCAGGCGCAGCACAGGTTCGATCCTTCAATTTCATATCTTTCCAAAAGAATAAATGCGTGAAACATCAAAGCTTCAGGATTTTGAATATTTTCATCTGCTTTATTCATTTCTTCGAAGCATCCTTCCTTCTTTCATGCCATGACGATTCAATCACACTCCAAGGCGCCCAGGTGCGCTTGTTCCTACTGCCGTATTTCTGCGAGTTGAGAGCCCTTTGATCGTTTCCTACTACCAAGACTTGCCCCTTCGTGTCTTGCGCTGCTCCTTCACCACCTTTCAGACTATTTTCACAATCCTCTCCACCTTTAAATTTCCTTACCGATGATTTAGCTCTTTTTAGTTGTCCAATCGGAAGAAAAAAATCGCGTTAAACCATGGCAACGAGAAAAAAACGATTGAAAATCTAGATGTCTTCCCTCGTTTTCCTCCAAAGCGGAAACCTTTTGCACGCTGCTTCCTCGGCCGATCTTAGGAAACCTGCTGCTTTTCACCGCTCGGCTACCCATACTGTGTAATTTTTTTTATACATTATGAATTTCCCTCCTCTCTGTATGGGAAAATTTTCTTATATCTTACATCACTATTTCTGATTGTTTTTAAGGCTATAGAAACCCTTGAGTCTTCACATCACTATTAACGTTTCCTGCAGGGCCCATCTAGTGATATGCTGACTCAACTTGAAAAACTTCGAGAGGCAAGAAAAGTGTCGGCATATCATGGATATCCTCAGAATGGGCGTCTTCTTTCTTCAATCGACGGAACAGGGGAGTGGAAGATTTGACGTCTTACTCTTCGCGATTGGTTCTTCTATTTGGTTTCTTTTTCTGCTTCCTCCTTCCTTAGTTCTTTTCTTTGCATCATTCGGCTGAGTGACTTACATTGCGTACCCTATGTCTAGGAATGAGTTTTTCACTGTTCACGATATTTGAAATCTATTTTCTCGGAACAAATATACCAATGAATAATAATAATCAATATACGAGCACATAACTGAAATGGTTCTGTGAAACAGTGGAATGAAACTTGTACTTCTTATTTCTAAGTTTCACCGAAAGTATTACCCATTATTCAAATATAGTGTTTCATGAATATAACTTATTTAGGGGGCAGTAGGTATGTTAAAAGAAGAAGTTCCCAAGAAAGAAAAACGAAATCAAAGATGAGTTGCCTGCAGCTTGAAATCATTCCGCTGATTTATTTAGAGACATAAGTAAAAATAGTTATTACCATTCTTACTCGAGATACTTGGTTTCATGTCTGCTGGAAAAAAGTATATTTTTATCGCGTAAAATGTTTTAAATCACAAAAAAATTCCATTATCACTACATCGCTATTTTGTACTGCTAATCTACGATACGCTGGTAAATAACAAGTCTTGCATTCAAGTAAGCATTTGCATTATATTGTAGGGCAAATTTATCCTCTTCGTTTTCTTCCGTGACTCGAAGACGTGGGAAATAATTTAAATAAATAGTTGTTGGACGAGGTTTTTCCTAGGAGTTTACGCACAAATACGGAGTCAATGGACATAGGAGAATGTAATCACTCCAAAAATTAAGTAATGCCATAGAATGGAGACATAATAATTGTGACATGGCATCTCATAAAATTACATCATTTCAAATTTTGTTCCAGCGTAGGTATTTTACTTACCCGTACCCATTTAGAAAATATATATGGCACTTATCAATTGCAAGCAACTAGTTTTCTGCTATCTACAACATTTCCAAAGTATTTGGCCTGTTTGATCTATTTATTAATAAACCCTATGTTTGATACTGTTATTACCTATGCGCGTTATTTTATATCCAATATTTTGTACTGATTTTAATATTTTGAACTCATATTTTTCTAATATACTTTCTTATGATCTAAATGAACGTAAATGATAGTGTATCCAAATGATTGAAATAATTGTATATACATCCAAATGATTGTATGAATGAAATGAGTTTGTTACGTCAATGGACTTAGAAGAAATAATTTTCAAAAAGAAAGAGCTTAGTCGAAAACGCATAAGAAATGACTTTATGAAATCCATGCACTTTAGTGATCTCAGCTCAAGACAACGTTTTGTAGTGTAGTTTACCAACATTGATTAGTATGCAATTTTTTAATGTGAAGGGAACGGCGATTGAAAACCCCTCGGTCTAGAACCGCACCACTTTTACTTGGAAATGCATTTCAGGGTTCATATTGTCAATTGGATGTAGGATATTTTCCTGGGTAAATAAGATTTTCCTGATTCATTTTTAGTTTATTTCTTAATCGCAGGTATTTCACCATTATAAAAATCTCTTTTCGGTTAAGCTTAAGTGATTCCAAGAGCAATCGTAGAGTTAAAATCATAAAGAATGTATTTTTACCCATGGAATACATCTGACTCTACTGTGTACGTAGGTAGTGCTAACACATTTGTGCTTGTCACATAGTAATTATCTCTACAATGCTTCCTCTTCCCATTAAATTAATTTGCAACGGCATACTAATTATAGTGATAAGAAGAAAAATATTAATTATCTTGCTTCGTTCGTTTTAAAAGCGATAGTTTTAACCGCACAATTATGATTTTAGCGGTATGCTGTTTAATGCAGTTCATTATATTTAATAATCAATTCAATAGTTTAAAATGTAGGCTCCGATGGATAAAATTCGGTAAAAAACTTGGAGGCAAAGTGTTTATAACGAGGCTTCGTAGCCTTTGAAATGATAATAAGTTACAGTTAATGGGAGTAGCCAGTGGGCTATATACACCCCATCACAACGCTACAGAAGTATGAAATAGAAGCTGTTAAATGAGCTTGATTAGTTCTGCCCAGAGGGACGATTTTAGTACGTAAGAGTCCCCACTGCTATATGGATCTAGGGTCTCTACAGAGATTTTCACCTACCCTCGTAAAAAATAATGATAATGAGGATTTGCAGTGAACTCATTAACAAGTGCAGGCAAGATCAAAAACGTCAAAATTCACAAAACATGGAAAGTTTTGACGCATTAAGAGACACTTAACACCAAAATTATTCATACTATGAAATTATTCATTATTTACATCTCAGACCCTAATTATTGTTACCTTTGTTATTGTTTTTTAATCAAATATTTTTTTGATTGGTGGTGACACAATCGAGAGGAATATTTTAGCTCTACATGCCCTATAAAATTAAGTATATTCTTAGAAGGACAAGGTTAATTCTAATGTTGTAAATCCTGTCCAACTTGCTCTTTATTGATAAAACATGCTAAGGTTATTACATTAATGTATCAGGTTATCATATCGTTGCGTACACGCTGAACATCATTTGAAGTTGTCCTTAAATATACATGGTGCTTAGTGAGGAAGTGGAGCGAGTTAGAATAATTCTATGTTGTGTTATGCACGCAGGAAACATTTAGGATCAATTTTTTCATCGTCTCGAGATGCATAAGTAGTTTTCGCAAAAATGGGGTTAAGTAATTCTGTAGTTTTAATTTGGGTAATTTACTTCTATTTTCGTTTTTTATTATTTTCTCTCATAAGAAAGTCTCCAGTATTATATTTCCGAAACCTATAACTTTTGCTTATAAGATTATGTTGCAAAAAATGTGAAACTTCTCTTTTTAAGCCAACCGTGGCGCTCAGCTTGGAAAAATGCCAGCCTGGTTATAAAGAGCGTCACTGATTTAAAACTTGTCTTATGGAATGGATTAAATGCTAACCATTTGTGCACACTTTTTAATTTGGTTAGACGGTGGGACATAACCTGTGCTTTTGGAGAGCATTAAAACCTAATTTTTAATAGAAATACCACCATTTGAGAAAAGGACGACTCCTTATTCCAAGGCTCTTAAGCAGAAGAGTCTCTCATTTCTTCGGTTTTTCACTAAATCACCCCTTTTCTATCTATCCACGCCCAAAACTCACGTATATTGACGCATAGCTTACATAAATTTCTATTTCACTCCGTACCAACATGCCAATAAATTGTTGAATAGACTAGCATATCACCGAAAAGAAAATTCTCTATCATTCAGCGTGTCTCTAATCTGTTGTCGGACAAATGTCCAGTCTATAGTTTCAATGAATTAGAAGAAATAAGTCTTCAGGCTTCAATTGTTGGAAGGGCATATTAAGAACAAGAAAAATAGGCACTTGGTATGATTCCATAGAAATTTTATTTACACTAACCAACGCTGGATAAATAATATTACACTTTTTTTTTTTTCAAATCCAGTGGAGACTCTTGTCCAATTTCACAAATGCATAGATGATTGAGTTCAGGAAATGCTTTTTGATGAAATGACAAAATATGATGATTACAATGACTGCATTTAACACTCACTGCCCACGGATAAATATAAATTTGGAACCAATCAACGCACAAGCTAAAGCAGGATGGTGTTGCATACTCCCCACTCTCTTCTTTACTTTCCCTCCCCTCCCCTGACCCTAATTTGAGAGTATTTTAGGAACATTCATGTATTTTTTTACACCTTGATAATGACATAAAAGTATCGAAACCAAGGTTGAAATCAATAAAACTTTAGTGTGGAATGTACAAGGTGAATTTTCTTTTCCGATGTGTCATATTAACTGAAGTCCCAAGAAAGTCGTAAAACGTATTAGAAAATCCAACGATCACATCTTCACATGCTGAACTAGAGAATCGCAATTGAGAGAGACGGCAGGTTCGAAGGAAATGGATCAGTAGCAAACAGGAAGTCTTACTCGTAAATTATTGCTATTGCAATATTGTGGTCATATATATATATCGCACAGCCAAAGCTTATTTATATAACGAATCAACTCAAGGAATTAAAATAAGAATCATACCCCTTTGGTGGTTAAGTATCCTGAATCTATATCTGCCCTGCATTTTGCATTGCTATAAAAAATTTATGTATTAGAAAAAAAAGGGGCAAGGGGATTTTTTTATTGACTTGCTCTTAAATGCACAAATGCAGAGAAAATTAATCTAATTCACAGTAAAACACCCAAGTTAAAATTTGTAATAGCTGTTACCACATATAGCCATTGAAGTACATATTCATGGACGATGTACAAATTAAAATAAAATTTATTAATTATTTTCTAAAAAAACTGTGGGATAAAATTTCTTCTGAACAAAGAATAAGTTAAAACCATAGTTAGGTTTACTGACTTGATATAGTGTATAGTTTTTGTCCTACTTTGTTTAAATATAATAATAATAAAATATATTTTTATTATTATTATTTTTAATTTAATCCCTATTTATAATAATAAATAATTTACAAGAAGTTGAATACTTTCTTCTGAAGCCCATTAAGATTAAGCTGTAAAAAACTTACGTTGTTTATTTAACTAAACACGTATATTTAAATGAAAATGATGGAAATATTGATGTAGATGAAAGGCTATGATTGCAGTTGTGCTGTTATATCCATCTCCTGGTCATTTTTTAGCAATAGTGCAAGCAAGTGACAACGGTGAAAAAAGAGGAATAATTTACTTTTGCCGGATTTGACTCACGTGAGATATTTTCCGTAGTTTGTAAGGGTGGGAGACCGAGCCGCATTTGCCCTTCACGGTGATCACTACCTCTCCGTTGAAGGTCCCCTCCCTCTCGCGACTACCTCTGGTGGTCATCCGGCTTTAAAGTCCTCACTCCCAGGGGAAGGAAGTCCCTAGCATCCAGCTCCTTCAAGGGAGTTCCCTTAGCTCACTCCTTTCCAATCGCCCGTCATCCGCAAACTACTTCTAGTTCCTCCCACCCGCTGTGCGATGCGAACGAGACAAACTCGGTCACACAAACTCCCCGCCCGCTCCTCAGATTCGTGTTTTCTTTAATCTAGGAGCCGCTCATACTGGTGGATAGCCGTTTTTATCGCACTCAATTTCCTAACGGTGGGCATGTTTACGATTCTTTTCATTTTGAAGATCCTATCAGATTCCTCTCACGGTTCCTTGCGGCTTTCTTTCTTACTTTCCGTCGGTTGGGAAGATTTCTCGGTCGTATCATTTTTTTTGGTCGGCACGAGGGTAACTCATTGTGTGACATCCCGAGAAATCTCAGTCATATCTGCACGCATAGAGAATTTTGCTTGCCAACTCGAAACCGAGTGGCTCCGTGTGTGACGTGCACGGCATGAAAATAGTTGCAAGAGTGTAGCAATAGCGTCAGTGCATACTCGTTGGATATACATTCCCTGCCGTACACATGAGGAGGATTGTTGAGTAGGCAAGAGAGTTAGATGAAACGTTTATGAGTTCAGTATCCAAAAATTAATTTTGACTTCGATCTTAAACTATTCAACGAATAAGAATAGTTGGCATAGAATTACGAGTCTAAAACCTTTTTGTTAACTAGATATGCATAGATCCGCTACTAGTAACTATCTGCAGCTACTCGGCTCCGATGTTTTTCATGCTATAGTTCTACTAGTTTCATACCATAAAGGGTGGCAAATTCTTATGAGGAATATATTACCGTTAAAAATGTATATGTATCTTAAAATGTTTAATAATATTAGCCGAGTCTTTTAAGTTTCAAAATGAAACAGCTACTTCCTCGAGTAGATGCAATGAGTAAGTAAAGGATATAGGTATGGCCAAACAGAAAAACCTTTGAGTACCGAATGTTACACTGCGGTAAAAAAATTTTTGACCTACTTTTTAGCGCAGAGGAATGGGTGTGAAGAAGGATTGATGACCTGCCTATAAAATCATGTCTATACTTATTCAATAACTTAAGCATACCAATATTTTACAATAGATGGATGAGACTATACTTAGTAGAATTTACATTCAATGTGTGAATAAATGGCTATAGTACCAGATTTTTCCTTTTGGTGTTGTACTACTGCATTATTGCAATATATGCCAAAATGGGTAGAAAATAAATTTTATTTAATTGTCATGGGAAACCATCGAGAGCATTGGTAGTGGTGTAGCACAGACTTACCAGTATGCCAGCACAATACAATAAAGAAATCCATGTGGAATTGCAGCCCTTAAAGAGTTATCTAGGTAATAGCAGAAGTTCCATAGAAAAAAATAATTCGCCTTGACTGGGACTAGAACCCGGATCCCCTGATTTCCGGCCAGGTGCTTTAACCATGCGCACGACATCAACTGCTTTGTAACATAGTATTTCTAGCAGTTTGACTATATATTATTTTCCTTAATGGCTTATTCTTACATTCCACAAAGAAAGATGACGCCTCAGTAGCTTAATTGGTAGGTTCAGAGCCCATACCTCTGATAACTAGCCAAATAACCCTTAAGTAGCATATATCTATTCTAAAATATTCCTTTTATCCATGCCACATTACTTTGTCCACCCTCGATAACCTTTAATGCGTTCATTCATACCCTTACGACTCTTCCTAACGGCAGAAGCATCCTTCCTAGTTTGCTGATTCTTGCCCAAAGAATTTCCTATGAAATTCTCCCACGCACTCCCTCCGTTCCTTCCCAATTTTCTGATTCCAAGGAGCAGGGAAACAGCACGCGCGTGCACATAGACACAAACAATGGCCTGCTGAGGTAGAATATTCGACGAACGGAAGATGGAATTAAGCTGGAAAACATAAGTCTTCACGTTCGCTTCTCTCCTTTTTTTAGAAGTATGGAAATAGTTCGCCAGTCTGAGATTCCTTTGTAGGCTTTTCAATTTTGACATCTCTTGCAAGGTGCACGTTGAAGTGTCCGCTACATCATCCAATGCCATGGTTATGAATCATAAACGGACATATGTATAGAAAAACAGTTCATGGAAGAAAATATGGACGATGAATGTCAGCAGTGAGCTAGCATTTCTACGAAAAAAATTAAATAGCCTAATACGGGAAGAAAAATGCTAAATACCATTCGATCATTGTCTATGGATGCCTAAGGATGATTTTCATTCGATCTGGTGATAGGCCATTATTGTTTGGAACGACTATCCAAAAACTGTTTATAATACAAGAGACAAACACTTAATAAGGTATACCAAACCCAATATTTCTATGTAAAAAGATCATTTGTGAATCTAGGGCCCAAAATGTACAACTTGTTGCCATATCAAATAATTCATGTAAATAGTACACGTCTTTCTTAAAAGATTAACAAAATGGTTGTTACAAAAAGAGGAAGTAGATTCATTCTTGTGCTGATTATATCTGGTTTTTTACTTACGATTTTTTGTTTAAAAAAAATTCCACTAGGTGTTGTCTTGTTCTTTATTTTCATACATTTTTTCTTACCTTATGTTGCGAGGAATAAGTTCCCTGTCATTGTTTAAAACTAAAGTTGTTTCATTTTTTTTTTCTTTTGCCAATGTGTGTAAGGGTGTCATATACAGGTACCCTTCTGACACCCTAAATTATCTCCACGTGCTAAGTATATGGATATATATGTCTTGTTATAATTTATGTAATGCTACTGGAGAAAATAAATTCAATTCAATTCAATGAACAACAAAAACTATAGTACAAATAATTGCCGAAATATACTATGGAAATGACAGATTCTTAATAAATCCATTCCTACTAAAGATTCGCGACATACGCCCACTCTTGATATTAGGCAAATAACATGGCAGTGAGTAACTCATTTGAATAGTTCCAAAAGGTGAATAATAGTTTAGTGAACTATTTCTTAAAAGGAGCTATAATGCCTATCATTGTCATGCAGGTAACAGCTTGTGAGTAAATAATAGCGTGCAGTAATAAATTAGATATTTGTAAAGATTGTCCGTATTTTCTTTCACAGAAAAGAGAGGGATTAGTTAGGAGTCTTAGAAGAGTTGCGGAGCGTTTTAAGGCTGGAGTGGGTAGGAAAAAGTGTAAAATCAGTGTTATGCAATATAGGTATGTATAGCCGCAACACTACGCTCACTGTTAGTCCTTCTGTGCGAATTTGATTAAACGTCAGCGGGAGGCTGCGGGGAGAAATAGGGAGCATCGTAACGGTCTTCATGAAACTTGGCGTCGCCTGCTCCGGAAAGTGATCCTCCTTTATAGTCACAAGAAGGACGTCGCCGAAGGCTTTCGAGTCCGGTCAACGGTTTAGCAAGATGGTATACCAAGCTCATCAATGCACTGTCGGGCGTCCCAAAGGAAAGAAGTCAAATGGAAAATTGCATAACTGAAATCACCTCTTCCTCACTGGCGCACCTCTCCTCTGCATATAAACTGCACCTCTGTTCACTATTGGCCACCTTTGTCAATTTCGAATACGGCCACCCCCTTATTGCGATAAATTCACTTGTTTTAAACGCGTAGGTTTCAAAATACAATGGTCGTGGGTTCAAATCCCATGGTTGTCTTGTGTTTCTTGGGATCAAAAATGCATTTAACGCCACTACGTAGCCGTAGTGTTTGAGGTAGACTTAACTACTGGTCGAATTAATATCTCTGTCCGCAACTCTAATGTTAATATCACGTAAAGTAATTGCCATCATTTTCGAGTGGGTTTTTCTTCATTCTATAACCTTTTTTACGAACCCAAAGGATGGTATTTCTTGGTCTAGAGAAGTTCTCTTCTCATTGCTCTCTTAATATTAGAGGTAGGTAGGCATACAAGGTACTTACCACAAGTATATGACTATTGTATATAGTTTCGGCATGAAATAAATCTGGCTACGAGGGGATCGGGTATTTATGGCAGCTCCAATACTGGCTTTAAAGCGACGCATTCAAATCCCACCAGTTGCCAAAATTTTGAGTGGAATTATGCTTTGTGATTGATTGCTGTAAGAGAGCACTTCGACTAAGTGTATCCCCCATCGGATAGGGCGCTAAACTGTGGATCTGGATGTGTTTTTCATTAAAAACAGGCTAATGTGACGTCAGGTTTTTCTTCACCTTGTTACTATTAAAAATGAACCACCGGCTTCTCAAAAACATAGTTTATAGTAATGTCCCCTAGCAAACCTAGTCAAGTAAAACCTGGGGTATTTTAGCATATTCGTGAATCACTGTCCACATCAGTTTGAGCCATGTTGGCTCAACGTACGACTCTTGAGTGCAGAGCTTTTCAAATCTATTAATAGACGGTTTTAGCCTAATCCAAGGATTCCGATTCTGATCCAAGGATAAATTTTAGCTTTTATGCGAAAATTCTTGGCCAAACTGAAGACTGGTACAAAGAGTGATTTTTTGGGGGCCGTTAGATGATGCATAGGGAGAAGGCTATGGTAATAATTGACCTAGATATTAGGCACTCCATATTTTAGATTATATATCCTGGTCAATCATAAGAACTCACTCCCAAGATAAAGGCAACACCCAATCTCGAGCCGAAATTCATACCTGCGGCCATTGAGTTGCCTGGCTTAAGCTCTACATACTTTGCTACCACGTTGGGCTTGGAAAGAAGGTAAAACTGAGATTTTGCTGACCTAGAAGGAAGGAAGAACTGAAGAAAAAGAACTTGGTTGTAATGAACGGAAACTTTAGATCCCCGTTGAGACAAAATATGACGTGTAATTGGCATATTAATTGGAGTTTCCCACATCAGGAGACGCAACCGAGGCAATTAAGTCTCTGCTCCAATTAATGAATGAATAATAAGGAGAGGATCAGGGGTAGTGTGATGGTTATTGTACTGGCGTTTGATCCAAAGAGTCCAAGTACGGCTATGGAAGAGATAGCTCAATGTCATAGCTGTCCATACTAACATTTTGGAGTTCACTACTTCAAGTAAAGTGCTCCGGTAGTGGATGCCTTTACTTTCGAGCAGGCAAATTACAACGCCTGGTTTTTCTCCACTCTCCTCCTGCTTCCTTCCTCTGTCCAATTATCAACCCATTCTCTGCGACGCAAATAACCTCAGTTATCGGACACCTCCAGCACCACAAGGAAAGGGGAAGGAAGGAAATTCAAGACCGAGAGGTAAGGGGACGAGTGACAAAGGACATTCCCTTCGTACCCTTGGCCCTTCCGTCACGAGAAGAAGATGTCGCCAATTAGTGAGAAGCCGAAACTTTCCCAGCGCTGAAGCATCTAGTGCGGGTGCGATGCATCGAGTAAGCAAGGCATCCTCCCTCCCAAACTGGCAATGGGTGGCTGGCGGGTGAAGGGTCACCCAAAGAAGGTCCAGGTCGTACGCTTCTGTTTCAATCACGCCTCCCCTCCCTGTCTCCCCGCCACTGTCAATCCGGGTCTCGAAAAGCCTGTGGCCTTGACGGTGAAGGCAAATCTTTGCTTTGAAACGTATGAATATGCAATTAGCACGTAAGGAGGGGAATTGAGGAAAGTTTTAGGGTTGGGGCGGGAGATTGTGACTCCTAGGGGTGGAAGATGGTGGCCTCCGAGTTGAGTGGCCTCTGGAAAAGTGAGAGAGAGATACAAGAAAACGAAATTCATTTTTCAACGCCATCTCCGGGTGAATACGAACGCCATCTATGCAATTTGGTGTACCTTGGGAAAAAAATTATATTCATTTTCATTTCCTCCTTACTAGGTCGGACGTTAGCTGTATGAACTCAATCCTACAGCTTTATTTATTACTTGACACTCATATTTGGCTCAATTAAAATAACCCTGTCCTCTATCGCTAAATATTAGAGCATTTGAATGAAAAAACACAACAATGTGGTTGAAGAAGTATTTCAATGATTATTATTATTGGATTTTCAGCACTGATTCACACACGCTGGGCTAGCTAGCTCTTATTGAAATTCCTTTTATGGAACCACGGAAATTAATTGCACCGTTGAGCAAAGAATCTGGCTGGTCGTAGTAGCAATATCGGTAACGTGCTGGTCTGGCAACCTAAAGGTCTTGGAATAAAATCTCGCTCAGACCATGGTTTTTGTGTTCATCCTAAGATCAAGCCAGACCTTTTGTCAGCCGGGTTGATATAAGCCATTGAAGGGCCTACAACTCAAATATTACTCTTTTGCAACGGTAATAGTAATAATTATTTGGTAAAGGTAACCGACAGTTCAGGTTATTTGCAAAATTAAGGATAGGTGAGTGGTTGGACAGAGGTATCAATATTTCAGATGAAGGAAGAACTATAGAAAGAAACCCCATGTCAGCATTACCCTACTGCTAACCAAAGACGCCAAGGGGTCTACAGCTTAACATCCCATCCAACAGACGGAACACTGAACTTGAAGTGCTCTCCACGCACCACCCATGTCAGGACCGGCTTAACAATGAAAAATCAGGCTGAAACAGGATTCAAACCCGGGTCCTCAGGATTTGAAGCCAGTACTTTAGCCATTGCACCAATCTGATCCCCTCATCCAGTAGTTAGGTAATATCATAAATATGTGATAAGATACTTATACGTATATAGGACGGTTATGTGTTTAGTTTTTTATAATTTATTTAGTTTAATACCTTAAACCAACTCTCTATCATTCTCAACCCTCTATCATTCTTAACCCTCTATCATTCAACACCTCTACCACTTAAATCATATATATGTAATAAGATATACGTATATAGGACGGTTATTTGTTTAGTTGCTTATAATTTATTTAGTGTAATACCTTAAATCGACCCTAATTTTTAAATTAGGGTCCTAATTAAATCGCCATAATCGGTTTGTATCTCGTCGCTTCGAATCAACGCCTTTAAGTAATTCTTGCATTCAATCGCATTCCTGATATTTCTGCTGACGTAGCAATTTTAAGTCGCACGTCGTAATGTTCCCTCTTCTCAAAGTGAGGAAGTCAGTTATGACGCGCCCGCATAGTCTTCTCCCGAGATCTCTTGACTGCTCCGTGCAAGGTATTGCTTCCTTTTATCCCACTCACGCACTTCCGTTATCCCAGCGGCTCGCGAGTGACGACCCTCATTCCGGCTGACTGGCCGACACAATGGTCCGTTTCGTCGTGGCACGTAGCTTGGCGCTCTGGCGCGGCCAAAGGGAATGCAAGGAACGAGAATCGACGCGCGCTTCAGTTTAGAGGTAAAGCGGCATTACCTTGATTAAAGTCTTCGGAAAGCAAGCGAGGCGAACGTAAGTAAATGGATTTCCCATCATCGTCGCGTAGTCGAGAGCGGGTCAAGACTGTGGATGGGGAGGAGGGTCGGGAAATAGTAATGCGGATGCACCTCTTTCAGTATGAAGCGACAAGTGCAGTCCCGGAGGTGCGAGAGAGGGGATGTGCTCCGTGTGTTCGCAGCCGGGAGAGAGCCCTGGGAGAGCGTACGGGCTCAGTCAGTCGGCAAGTGCGGTGGAGGGGAATTTCATTAGCCAATGGGGTCACCCCAAAAGTATCTTGGACAGCGATGAGCCGCGCACGTAGCGGGACTTGACAGGTTAGATGCCTGGTTGCAGCACCCATGGCCAAATTAACCTTCGGAAGGAATGGGTGATGAAAATGGTCGCAAATAAGGAGGAGGTGCGACAAATACGCGGCTTGTCTCGCACGGTCCTCCAAATGAGAATGTTAATTGACGCACGGCGATACGTTGCGCTGCAGTAACCTTGCCAAATCGGATTTGCCATGCAGTCGTGAGTGCAATTTCGATGAGGGCGGATGACGGTGTAATCCACCAGTGGCATCACGCTACAATAACTTTAACGCAGTCGTGAGTTCAATTTCGATGAGGGGGGATGACGGTGTAATAAACCGGTGGCATCACATTACAATAACTTTAACGATAATTTAGTTCACGATAGCAGAAACTGTGTAAAAATCAGCATCAAATCTTCCAAGACTACCTACCACTTTTATGGACGATCCTTTGATCTGTTGAGATTTAGCGTCGGGAAGGCTTAGAAGGTCCTTAGAAGGTTTAGAATAGGATACGTATTCTTAAAGGTCTTAGTATAAAATGCATTTTTATTTGGCAAAAAAAATCTTTTCTGTGGAAATTTTATATAATTTTGCCCTCAAGGTAGTAAAAAAACGGCGAGGCGGGGAGGGGCGGAGGGGGGGGAGACCGGTTAAGCGTAGTCCAGCTTGTAGTTAAGCGTATAAAATTGATGGTCTGCATTTGAGTGGTGCTTACAACCATATGGAGAAACTAGAAAGTACGAGAAACTATAAAGTATCGAGAAACTAGGAAGTACCTACTTGTAGTATACCACGGCCATAAGAATCACACAGCATGGGTTTCGGTTGGCAATGAATATTGTTCTCCCGGGCTCTCCGAGGATCTCTTCGTTGAGCTCTATACTCCTTTTGGGCTTCACATGCCATAGGTGCAAATCTATTGTTCATAAGTTTTACTTGACATTATTTTCATAGCAAATGAGTTGGTTTTTTTCTCTCCGGTTCTCATTGGTTTACAGCGGAATTGGATTCCCATTTGATAATTTTGTACTGTGAAAATATAACAATTTGAAGTGTTGTTTTGAGGAAAGATTTTTTCACATAGTGAATTAATTTAAATTCAAGTAAGATGCAGGGTATGGCCACATTTTGCTCCGGAAAAAATCGTAGCAAATTTTGAATATTTAAAAAATGTTTGGCATAGATATTTACTCTTTTACGCGTATGCGACGAAATGGCGTAAGAGAGAAGATTAATTTTCATTGTGCGAATAGGCTAATTCCTTAGTATTTCAACTTGAGATTTTTTTAAATTTAATGTTCTTGAAACAAAAGAAAAAATGAACAAACATTCTGAGTTTAATTTTAATGAAATTATGAAAATGAGGGCACTCCAATTTCTTCACTTCAACCTCTCATTTACCAATATTACTCTAGCTCTCATCATCTCTCATTGTAGTTTCACATTGTTTAGCTTACCTGTATAAAGAAACTAAAACTTACTAGAGGAAAAAATGCCTTATCTCAATGAAAAAGGAAAGGAAAAAAAAGAAAAAGGAAAATACCAACTTGTGTTAAATAGACAATTTTAATCCAAGAGTGTCAAAATTAATTTGGTTTTTGATCCCATATGTTATTATTAGCCTCGACAGATCCTTTTCATTAGAGCCTAGTTACGAAAAGAGTTTCTACAACTCCTTGTTCCTCTCTTAAGTACGCTACGGGAGGAATATTTCATGGAGCATCGCCAACTGAACTAATTGCCAAACTTTCTCAGGAATTTGAGTAATTTATGAGTCGATAAACTCAGTTTCACAATAGAGAGAGATAAGGTACTAACCTGGGATAATTTCAATGAACTTGCTGTAAACTTTTGAAGTTACGCTGAAGCGTCTCCTTGTTGAACATAGTAATGGTTTTACTTCCTTTGGCGTAACATGATTGAAATAATGCCGTTCTGCCCCATCAATAGCTTCTTAGCACCACGTAGTGTGTTGAGAAAATGTTTTTATGCAACGATTTTTTTCAAGTTTCTCGTTTAGATGATCTGATTTGGTCATTTATTTAATAAGATCCTCGTTACATTGTTGATTTTAAAAGAAATTAATAAACTGATGAAGTACATAAAACACGGTATAATTATATCAAAAATAGTGTTTACATATTACTGTTTACGTCAAAGAAGTGGGATATTTAAGCATCATTTTGTTTTTATGGTGACTTGATTGAGCCGCTGACGTCCCTTCTTTCAAATTATCGTATCATTACGTTGTGAAGTGCTGAGCGCAATTTTAAATATAATATTCTCATCGTCGTGAATGACTCTACCCAAATATACTCCACACCTCCCGATAAACTTTAAGTTTTCAAGCTTTATTCTCAACATATTTCTTTGACTCTTCTTAAATACATGATAAATTACTAGTTTGGGATTTATATAATATGAAAAATTAATAGACCCCGTAGGGAATTCGGAAGAACCGTTATGATTAATTCTGTTTGAGAACTTACAGCACGATATCCTAAGTACTGGATCTTCCGGGAAACTAAAGACAGCTACAATGAAAGAACTATCCCAACCTCAGTTTTTCAGTAAATTTAGCACATACCGCCTGCATTAGTAGGTCCTAATATTTACTGTAACGTACAAAAATTGGTTAAAGAATCTGGTTAAAAATAATCTGAAAAAAATCTTCGAAAGAGATTTCTAGTTATTTGTTTTTTGTATTCCACAATGGGTTTATCCAGCGTCAGTTAAACTTAGGAAAACATCAGCGTGTAGTGAGACTCCAATTTACTATGTATTTTCGTTAAGTTTCTTAATATTAAAAAAGATGACTTAACCAATCATTTTCTATTTGTGAAAAACGTAATGTTCTTAGGGTAAGGGCCACGCTGAAGCAGAGATTCCCGTTATATCACCAAAGTTGAAAACAATGTTCCTCCGGACGTTAAAAAATGAGGGATTGATGGACGACCCTCTTCCAGGGCTGGGCAAATATAAGCCGAGGTGTATTTAAAATACAAGATAAATGTACTGTTCCAATTGCATTAGAAACTCAAAATACTAAATACCTTTATCTTGAGTATTTAAAATCCATAATAGTATTTTATAGGCTTTTTTTTCAAAACAAAAAACAAAACATGCATCTGGAAGATGCATGTTTTGCAAGAATGCAAGAAAATAAATGCATCCGAAAAGTATACGTAAATATAAACTTCACTTTTTTACATTCTTAATGTTAAAACTTATAAAGTGCTGTTCTCTTTGAATAAATTTTTCCCCTTGAGGAATACGAGTGTTTCAAAAAGTGTGTCTGACAGATCTCCTAACAGGAGAACGACATAGCCAGTAAATGAAATAAAGTCTCTCCGCAGTTGAAGATGACCATAGGTTGGTGCTTAATCTGATGAAAATATTAGGAGAGCAATGCAAACTTGACAGATTCACTTTCTTAATTCAAATATCTGACTACCTCCTACTCAATGCGGGACTGCTACTTTTTCCAGTAGTATTCTAAAGCATATCAAAGCATATTATCATCCTCTCCACCATTTGTTTTGTCATAGGTGCCATCACAGATACTGGCAATGGATGACCCTAAGGAATCAATGCAGTGATTTTGAAAGAGTTTAGGATTTGCATTCGGAGTCCTAAATATGGACTGGAAGCTAACACAGTTTAAAATGTGGATTAAATCCATGAGTCAAAATCGTCTTGTTCAGCTCAGGAGATATATTGAAAAAATAACATTTGTAATATATTTCTTTACGTTCATTTTGACTTCAATTCAATTAAAATTATAAAGAAAAAGAGACTGATAAGAGGCCGATAGTTTTTTTAGTGTTACAAAATTACTTTTTCTTGAAAAAATCTTTGAATAATAGTTATAAAAGTCTGCAATAAAACCTCCTTCTAATGATAGATGAGTAACTACATTCGAACGTTTGTCTGTACTTTGTGTACTACTGGAAATCAACGGGCAACACGCGGAGGAGCGCCCAAAATCTTTTTCTCATCTTATCAATACAAAATACAAGATGAAAATTCATTTCATATACTTATTTTCAAATACTTGTATTTGATATACTGCCCAGCCCTGCCCTCCTCCATAGGCATTACTTCTGCTGTGCTATTTTCCCCAGTCTGCTTGTTGCAGGGGTCTATGTGCCAGGAGGACTCCACTAGGTCATACTTACCCATAAAATTTACATTTGATATAGGTGCCTTTTGTAAAAATATAGGGTTAACCACTGAAAATATCCCAATACTTTTCTCTTAGCGCACAGAGATACACGTCAAATAATTATAGTTCTTCGTAATTTTCAGCGCAATTTCACACAATATTACCTTCAAAATTGAAATATTGTTGGCCAAATTTTCAATATAATCCATTGTCGATCCTAATGCGAATGACTATGGCTTATTTTGAGTAGGAAATGTCACAATTAATTCACAATGGCCAACATTGCCCAAGCCATGGACTTCAGTGCTTCCCTGAAGCGTGATTTTCATCTACTTTTAGGTCATGTCTTTCTAAGTGGCAATCGACCCCATCAGTACGTGCTTGCTTTCCACGGGGAATAGGGCATAGGGGCCCACCTGAAATGGCCCAGCGAATGAAACCTTTATGCCACCCTTTAGCAGCTGACGCGTGCGCACAGCTAATAGCCTTCTCCACGCGACGCACCGATCCCACTTTTCTCATCCGTGATGAAATCTTCCCTCATGGTGAGCGAACAGCATGGCAATTGCTCGCAGATTAAGCTTTGTTTGGCGGTGATTTTGAGAGGTCCACTTCCCTCCTCTCATTGGGGCGATAAATTTTTTTTTAATACAAATGGAGCGAGAGGTATCAGAGATCTCCCGCAGGGACGTAGCCTTTGATGGCGGTCGGAAAGGCAATTGCATCAATTTTTTGCCACGAACAAATAATTCAAGTGCTCTATAAAATTTTGCATTCTGTATACATGGTTTTTTAGGCAGAATTTAACGCAAAGCAATCAATTTGCCCATCCAAAATGCAACAAAATTCTTGTAGGTATGACGAAGTTTAGCAAATGATTTTAAGGTAAACAATGGGTGCTTACTCCACAGACCACCGACGAGAATCAAAGAGTGTCGCGTTCTTGTATACAGCTACCCAAGCTACCCTTTAGTATGAATGAATGGATCGAAATTATATTATTTTAAATATCAGAATTTTTTTCTCTCTATGATTCTCTTAAAGAACGAGTTTTATCTTAAGAAATAGTATCTTAAATTTCGCTACGCAAATTCTATAAGGGCTTCCATCGGGTATATATATTGTTGCTGTTATCGGCGTCATTAGTGTATAGCTCATCGACATAGTTAACGACTTTCAACGTCTATCATTTCAGATAGGTGGGTAATAAAATATAATAAATACGTGTGCTGCATGCAAGACACTATGAAACAAAACTTATGTGCACGAGCATTTCAACAAACCCGAAAGTTCGCACTTTTCAAAACTTTTTCGATAATCTAGAATTGACAGGATTTGCGAGCTTTTTCTCGGTAAATAAAAAGAAAATATATTTTATAACTATTACAAGAAAGTCACTGAGGAATACTAAA